>OZ018322.1:195296780-195734280 GCA_963969495.1 Ceratothoa steindachneri
ATGGAGGCTGGATGGTTCAAGTAGAGACTAGGTATTGCTGTTCAGCAGGGCAATGCAATTAATATACTGAATGGGGTCAGAGTCACTCATGGTGTTGGCCTGGACTTTAACCCCTAAGTTTTATCTATACCTTTCTACCTTTTCTAATGAATAAAGGTCATTTAACCCTAGTTTTTTTTATGGACAAACCCCATGCAAGGATGTGATGTTGGGCCACTGCTGTCTATGCTTGTGAGTCAACTTCATATTCTCATCCGGCTATTTCCGGTAAGGGATTAAATTTTTTTCAATACAACCTACTGGGAGAGACTCTATATGTATATTATTATTAAGTCTCTTTTATAGGTGCATAAACCCCATATGGATTATAGGCACTAGAAAGGTTCAGAGGAAGTCATAGTTACCACCACCTTCTTAACTCTTGGGACTCCACTCCAAGACACTTGAACCCGAAAAGAAAATGGAGTCTGTTAGTCAAAAGAAATTTAAAGTTCCTATATACTATTACACACATAAAAGAAGGAATAATAAAAATAAAAGGAAAACAACAACACCAAAAAGAAATGCAATATTGTGATGATAAATCAACTGTTGGATATATTTATACAAGAGATTGCATACATGTATACATATATACTACCTACCCATACACATATATAATAAGATATGAGAAAAAAAACAACCAATATTATAATGATAGATTAACTATTAAAATATATTTATACAATGAGATCACACATATATATACATTTAACAAAATATGGGATATGAAAAAAACAAAGAAGCAAACAAGAATGGCAATATTGTAATAATAAATTAATTGATAAATATATTTATACAAAGAGGTTTCCTTTAAAAATTTCAGAACTAATTCATGAGGAAATTGGGCATTAAGAATATTTTCATAGGAGAATCTAATGTTGTTGTCATGACAAAAAGTTAATAGGGGCCTACGATTTGTGTTATATTTGTGGCAATGAATTAGCGCATGTTTTGGGGTGAGTTGCACATTACATGATTCACATACCTGTAATAGGGTTTGATCGAAAAAGAAACCATGACTTAACTTACTGCAATCTTATCAATCCCACACTATCTATTCTAGACATGTTATGAGTTTTACTGTACTTTAGTATAGGGTGTATTGAAGGCAGGATGCCATTGCATTGAGACCATTCAACTTGCCATTTATTGAAGACCGAGGCTTGAAGTATTGTTGCCATTTCTTGTACAGAATAGCCTAAATGCACAGGTCATCCATTGTGACTTGCTTCTTTTGCAGCATCATCAACCAATTCATTATCATGGATGCCAACATGACTGGGAACCCATAGAAAGATGACTTTAAGACTTATTTTATGTATGCAGTTGATAATACCATGGACCATATAGTTTTGAGATTGATGCTGAATACCTAATAGTCCTGACAATGAATCTGATACTATGGCTAGTTTGCATGCATCTACTGTATGGTAGACATATTTAAGTAAGTGGAGGATTGCAAACAATTCAGCAGTAAATATAGATCAATGGTTGGGAAGTTTAAAGGCTTTTATTACATCTCTGTAGCAAAATGTAGATCCAACTCCTTCAAGGGATTTGGAGCCATCAGTTGATCCCACAGAATATCCTTGTGATTTAAGAGAATTTAAAATATCCAAGAAAAGGTTTTGATAGGTTGCTGAAGGAGTTTGGTATTTATCATATGTTGTTAAAGAAAAATTGAAGTGAACTTTTTCACTTAAAATGTAATACGCATTTGATAATGATATGGTTATATCCTCTAATCTAAGGCCGCAATTTGTGATTGACTCTTTAACCCATCCAGAAAAAGGCTTAGGATGGGGCAAAAAATTGAAAAAGCTGTACCAATAAAACTGTAGAATGCATAAGCGAGTAGGATGATTGGCTAGGCTCATTACTTTGGTACAATATCTTAGGTTTAATAGCAGTCTACGAAATTTGAGTGGAATCAGGTTGGATTCTGCTTCCAAAAAATCATTTCTAGTAGAGGTGGTGAGGGCTCCTATGGCTAATCTAATGCATCTATATTGTATTCTATCTAGTTTTATTGCATTGGATTCACTAGTTGTGTTGTATAGGAAGGATTCATAATCTATTTTGCTTCTGATTAATGATTTATAAATATGCAAAAGATGAATTCTATTGGATCCCCAACTTGTATTTGCGAGGTATTTTAAAGCAAGAATGCTTGGCTTGTATCTTTCTATGAAGGAAGAAATATGGGCAGACCAGGTCAAGCCTTGATCCATTATCATTCCTAGGTATTGATAGGTGGATACATATTCTATGGGATAATTATCTATCATTAAATGAGGTAAGTCTTGGTCACTTAGTAAATATTAGACATTTTGTTTTTGTGGGGGTGAAGGTGATACCCCACATTTGTGACCATTCTGTTATACTATTCGATACACACTGCATACTACAATGTATTTGGTCACAATTATCTCCAACAAGCCACACTGCAATATCATCAGCATAAAGGACATGTTTTACTTCTATCTGTTAGAATAAATCATTTATCATAATGGAAAATGAGGGAGCTCAGGACATTCCTTTGTGGAATACCAATTTCAAGGGCAAATTTTTTCAGAAAGTTGACTAGAAACTGATACTTGAATTATGCGTGAGGAGATAAAGTTTAGAATGAACTTAGGGAGATAGCCTCTCAGCCCTATCTTATATAATTTCATACACAGTGCATGTTGTCAGATGGTATCATAAACTTTTTAAATGTCTAGGAATATAGCCATCGCATATGTTACTTAGGAAGGCTTCCCTCACAACACACTCCAGTCCTACTAGGCTGTCCATGGTTGAATATTGTTTTCTAAAGCCACTTTGATAAGAAGAAATTAGTTTGTTATCATTTAGGAATTTCCAAAGTCTGGTATGCACAATTGTTTCCATTATTTTACTAAGGCAGCTTGTTAAAGCAATAGGGCGATAAGATGTTGGGTCTTGACTAGGTTTACCAGGTTTTATTAAAGGGATAAGTATGCTTGTTCTCTATTTATCAGGGTATACATTATTTAGGAATATATAATTGTAAAATTCAAGTAGATTAACTGGTAATACTTCAGTTTAGGGCAGTGTCGGCAAATCAAAAAACCTGGTTTTGGGGGGGAGGGTTTCAAGTGAAATTTGAAAAAACCCAGGTTTGGGTTTTTTTTCAAAATTACATTTTTTTTCAAGAAATAAATGTTACTTAGCATTATTTTATTCAAAATGCATATTTATGTTTATAATTTCAACAAATATGTATCAAATTAAGGTTATTTCTCTGATACTGACTCATAATAATTCATCTCTCCTTCTACAGGTTATGGCTATCATGGGTACCTACAATTCTCAATCAGTGATCTATTCTTACTATAATATAATTATTAAACTAAGTAATTATTAATATTATATAAAAATAGAGGTAGCTATTCTTTTTTTATGTTATTCTAATGCTTGTAGCATTTATTTTTTGATAAAACCCAAAATTTGAAAAAAAAAAAAAAATTTTATTGGGATTTTTCCAAATTTGTGTTTTTTTGCCAACCCTGGTTTAAGGGCGCATGGTAGAGGGCGCTGTTTCTGGGCTACAATCTAGGCCTTATGACATCAGACGGTAGCTTCAAAGGGGGGCAATCACAGCATTGTATTTGTTTTGTTATTTTGTTTTTTCCTTCTTTATTATTTAG
The DNA here is from genome assembly GCA_963969495.1 of Ceratothoa steindachneri. Classification (NCBI taxonomy): domain Eukaryota; kingdom Metazoa; phylum Arthropoda; class Malacostraca; order Isopoda; family Cymothoidae; genus Ceratothoa; species Ceratothoa steindachneri. Next base: position 195,300,494 of record OZ018322.1, read on the forward strand.
TAAATACCTGCACTTCTACTTAATTATATTATTTAGTAATTCATTGATTTTTTTTTAGAATTACTAATGTATTAAACTTTGTTTCATTTAACTATTTTTGTGATACTAAACCATTAATTTCACACACTGGCAACCCTAAATTCAACCTTATTGCAAACATTGGCAACCCTGAACTGAGCAGTTAAAAGAGTGCGGTACCTGTGAATACAGTTTATTCAACTTCAATACGACTTGTGTTAGTTCCTCGGTCAATTTAATAGACTTTTCTATAGATTGTGGTCTCATTTAAAAGAAGCATGGCTCAATTATAATAGTGAAAGGTGGAGATAGGGTAAACCTGAACATCTGCGCCACGCGTTTGCCTCCACTGTTTCCTGGTCCTGGTCACATAATATTTCGCCCATGTTCCAATATGTTTCACCTTTTTTGACTAATTTGGGGTTACAGCTCGTGAAGGAGATCGCCCTGCGATGACCCTGAGATTTCAATCAATTGGGGGTCTGGGGGGCACAGCCCCCCCCAGTATATAATCATAATTGTTTATAGAATGTCCTCACATTTTTGTTTTTTTAACAAATCATTTCTGCATGCCTGAACGAAACATAAAAGCAACTTGGTCCCGATAGATTTCTGCCGAAATCTATTTCCAAATTAACTAAATAAATGTTAATTTTTGGTGGCAATAGCCTAAATTAGGCGGCTCTATCATCTTTGTTATTTTGATAAATGTGCTATCGGCTCTGCAAGTTTAGCGATATAATAAAAACGATAGTGTCGCCTACTTTCAGCTATTTTCGCCAAAAAAAAACATTTTTAGTTACTTTCGAAATGAGGGGCTTCACCTTTAGACGTCTAATATCATAAGGCCTGAATTGTAGCCCAGAAACAGCGCCCACTATCATGCGCACCTAAACTGAAGTATTACTGAGTCTTTATTGGCTTTAGAAAGACTGGATAAAAAGGCAAATGCTATGTCATCTGGTCCTGGTGAAGTTACTTTATTAGGGGAAAATGGCATTTTCTAGTTCATTAATGGAGATTGGTTAATTATATGTTTTATTGGCAGCACCAAAATTAATGTCAGAGAGTTCAGTTTCTGCCATATTATATACAAAAGGTTCTGTATAAAAATGAACACTACTGATTCTAGCAAAGTGGCCTGCTAAGATTTGTGCAATGATCTTATTTTCATGTTTAAGAGTGATTGGAGAAAAAGTCTTGCGTCTTTTTGATAATCTGCTTATCTTTTTCCAAACTTTTGTCACAGGTGTGCAGTGATCAATAGATTGTACAAAACTTTTCCAGGCCAGTTGTTTAGAAATTCTAATAACTCTTCTAGCTAGTGTTTTAGCCTTGTATAAAATAATAATGTTTCTTGATTCATATGTTTTTTTACAGTTTTGAAAAGCTTTTTTCTTTACTTTTACTGCATATTCACCTATGCTGTTCCACCAAGGGTTATTATATTTAAAAGATATATGCGGTGATGATTTGGGGACATGTTTATTTGCACATTCAATGATAGCTGTAGTGATTAAGGAGTATGCATCATTTACATTATTCACACTATTTATCGTAGGAATTTTTAAATTGTTATGAAATTGAGTTAGATTGCCTTTAAGGTGCCATTTTGGTTTTGTATATGATCTTACTTTTAGGGCTGTTTCAAGGAGTATAGGGAAATGGTCACTGTCGAACAGATCTGGCAATACTTTCCAATGAAGAATGGTTTTCAGGGCATGGGAGCATAAAGATAAGTCAAAATGAAAGAGATAGCCCTTAAGTTCATTATAATAGGTTGGTTCCTCTGTGTTTAAAACATAAAGGTCTAATTCTTCTATAAAATCAGAGATTGAGTTTCCCCTAGGACAACATTGTGATGATCCCCACATATAATGGTGCCCATTAAAGTCACCAGCAATTAATAATGGTAAGGGAAGTTGTCTATAGAGATGACTAAGTGCTTGTGATGTTAATGGTATATTAGGTGGGATGTAAATGGAGCATATTGTGAGGGTTAGAGATGGTAAAGTAATTTGTGCCGCTATTGCTTCTAAATCTGAATTAACAGCTAGTGGAACATATGGTACACAAGAAGCTATACCAAGCAATACACCACCTCCATGTGCATTTCAGTTCTTTCTCAAAATATTATATCCTTTTAAATATGTACTATATTCACTATTAAGTCTGGTCTCTTGTAAACATATGATTGATGGAGTGTATTCATTTAGGATTAACTGGAGAAATGGTAATTTATTTGGGAAGCTACGTATATTCTATTGACAAACCTTGAAATCCATGGGTAGTTTTGTTATTTATAATATTAATCCCCAAAGAGGATCCTATACCCATCCCTACTATCTGCTAGCTTCTTTACAAACCCTATTTTATTAAAATATAAGACATTTTATTAACTGCTTGTTGAGGTGCAGTGTTCATCTCCATGATTGTTTGATATTCTTTAAGAATAGCCCAAAGTCTCTCGTTTGTCAGTATATTTTTATTTTCAGAGTTGGTAATTGTTTGGGATTTTAGAGGTGACGATTTAGGTACATTTTTTTTCTAGTTCAACTAGATTGCACTATATTTCTTGAGATACTTTTTTAACTAGCTCTTTTATTGTGGCTACATTGATACCTTGAATAGGCATAGGGTTTTCTCTGGCATATAATTGTCTGGCTTCATTGAACGTTATTTTTTTATCTATTTAAAATGTATAATTTCTTTTTCTCTTTTCCAAACAGGACAATCTTTTGAATTACCCAAATGATTTGAAGAATGACAGTGAATACATACAGTGCTCGACAAAAGTTTAGGCTGAGTGAACAGGGGCGGACTAAACTTATATCTAAAAAAGAATGGTATAGTTGAGGGTGATTTAATTTAGTCAGACATTTGGGCTGGCTGCATGACATCACTACATCCCTGTTTCCCACTTAGCCTGCCAGCATGCACTCAGTGTCGGCTTGGCCAAGTTAGTGTGACTGGGGTTTTTTGTAGTTTGGGAGTGTTTGTGGCCTTATTATGGGAAAAGTGAGGCAGTTATCATCTAAAACTATTGCCCAGATTATTGCTCTCAAGGAGGCCGGTAAGCAAACTAAGGAAATAGCCGACCAACTTAAAATAAGTGATCGTGTTGTGGAGTTACGTTGCTAGGTGGAGGAAGGGAGGGTGTGATGCCAAAACAACCCAGAAAGAGTGGTCTGGTAGGCCTCATAAGACCTCTAGGCATGTTGATAACATTGTTAAGAGAGACCTAGAGAAGTGTCCTTGTATTTCAGCCTGTAAAATTAAGGAAAATAATAGTGGTCTGTTCAGTGAGGTGCATGTACACACTGTTAGTCGATGTGTTCATGAGCTTGGTTACACAAGCCACCACCCCATCAAGAAACTGATTCTCACCTGTGTGCAAAAGGCTTGTAGGGTTGCTTATGCTCTGAAATATCTTGTGGGATGATGCTGACTGGCTTGACGTGCTTCGGTCTGATGAAGCAATGTTCACAGTGACTGAAGGGAGGGGTGGTAATGTGTATCGGAAGCGTGGCAGTGACCGCCTTGACCCACACTACCTTTGTGGAACCATGAAACACCCCAGTTCATTAATGGTATGGAGTTGTTTCTCAGGCAGGGGCTTGGGGAAGCTTGTTGTGTTGCCTGCCAACATTAAAGTCAACCAGTACATTCATTATGAGCTGCTAAATGAACATCTGGAGGAGTGCTTTGAGTTAAGAGGCGCAAGCATGTTCCAACATGATGGTGCCCCCTGCCACACTGCCAAATCGGTTATAACCTGGCTTAAAGACTGTGAGATTAAGTTTATTGAGGATTGGCCTGATAACAGTCCAGATTTAAACTCAATTGAGAACCTTTGGCAGGTGGTTAAACACGGGTTACAAGGGAAGGATGTCAGCACTCTCTCCAAGCTGGAGGAGGAAATTAGGGCTTGTTGCGATTGTTATACCTACCCAGAAGCTACATGATCTTGCTATGTCCATGCCATGACGCCTGAGGGATGTCAAGAAATGCAAAGGATGCCCAACTAAGTATTAAAGGTAAGATTAATATTTTTTTTATGATACTTTTATCATACTGCAACTCGTCTGACACGCACCCGGCCTAAAGTTTTGTCGAGCACTGTAATGTACTATCTGATGAAACTGGGCAATGTCCTATTTCATGTTCTGCACAATGCAAACATCTAGTTTTATTGGTGCAACTCATTAATATGTCCCAAATGCCAACAATTATAGCAGAGTAATGGGTTTGGGTAATAATTTTCAATGGAAAAGACATAACATAACATAACATAATTTCACGGATGACAAAAGCCACAAGGGCCTATCAAAGGTCATCCGCATCCGTCAAAACCCACCCACAAAAAGCACCATCGCCAGGGGAAGACAAAATCAAAGTCCCCCACAATATAATATAACAGATGACAAAAGCCACAAGGGCCCATCATAGGTTTTCCGAGTCAAACAGCCTCTTTTTTAAGGCACCCATAATATAGCTTCTTAGGTAGACTGTCTCCGGCGAATGTCAAAGTAAGTAATGGTGTTGGGGTATGAGAGGGGCCTTTATTTAGTCATTTAAGTTTAATTATAGATTTGTTCTGAATTTTTAATTCTTCTAATAATAGATCTTCACTGAAGTGAGTTAAGTCTGGTGCATATTAAAGTTTATATTGGCCATTAATGATACTCTTGGTATCTATGAGTGCTTTAGTTTGGTTAGGTGACTTTGTGTGAATCAGGAGAGAACCAGTCTGACAATATTTGACGCTATGGACTTGGCCACCGCAAATATTTTCGATCATTTTCTGTATGGTGACAGGGCTTAGCATTCTCAATTTAATAGTGGGTGAGCTTAAATATAACCAGGATACATACTCCAGATCAAATGAGGGGTCTTGTTTTGAAGTGACTGTATCCTCATGGCTTGCTGATGAAGGGCAGGGTTGAGGTTATGATCTAACCTTAGATGTTGTAGAAGCAAAGTGGTTAACACTTTTGTCTGTCTCCTTAATTACTTTATGCAACTACTTTAAGGTAGGATCCAAATCGATGCTATCATTGTCTATATCTGAACTAGGTCACTTTAATTTTGTTCAGCTTTCGTCCCTATGGGACATATTGCCTAAGGAAAACCCAATGCCTGAGGGCAAGGGCAGTGAAATAAAGAAAATAAGCTCCTAAAGTTATTAAAAAAAATAAATAAATAAAATTATTTAGTTAGGTCTGGTAACAGTAGATAAAAAAAGTTCCCTAATTGAGAGTGGAGCAATGCAAACTTCGATCACGAAGTCCACATTTTGTTGTTGTTCCTCTTGATTTGTGGAGGGGTTCACTCCTCTTGCATGGATATCTCTTCCCACCAAGCCAATAACATCTAATTTTTTTCTGTCTTGACTTTAAGTAGATTTGCTTTGTTTTGCACAGATTTATATTTTAAAACAGAGCAGTGTTAATACTACAGTTATCTATTAGAGAGTTATACACTACACAGTTTGCTGAATTGTATAATCTTATTAATTGAAATTAGCTATGGATCTATATTTGTAATTAGAAGATCAATTATTATTGATTTGAGCTTTCAATGCCCAATCTTATTGATTTTTCTTTTAGAGGATGAGTACCTGTGTAAATATTAATTAAGTGGGATCATAAATTAGTTTTAGGCTGTACCTGCTTTCAAATGCTAGTTAAAAGTGATAGCTATAGTTAGTAAATTAAAGACCAACACCAATCTTCACCCATGGGGCTCCTCTCCATAGGGCTTCGGAAAAGAAATGGAACCTTGTTAGTATCTTTAAATTTGTGCTTAAGTGTGTTCTTAGCTAAATTTAGGTAATGGTAATATTTATATACTCATAGGTAGTTATAGACAGCTTAAATTAATTGATCAGATAGTTATAGGCAGGTTAAATTAATTAATAAATCAAATATGGTTTATAGAAATTAAGTTATTTATGGGTATGGCAATAATCCAAGAGGCACATAGTACCTATTTCAGTAATATAGCTGTTATTTACAAATGTAAAGGAGACAAATGCAGTTGTTTAAAATGAGATCTAGAATTTTGATACTTTTCTGGTATAGGCAAGAAATTTAGGGAAGAATTTTTTTTATCTTTTCTTGGTTTTGTGGGCTGAAGCCACCTCCTCCCAATAGAATTTTAAGTTATATTTTTAATATTAAGAGAGCTTAGATTGTTTATCATTTTTCATCTTTTTATATTGTAAGCCTGACAGTCTAATAAATAATGTTTTACTGTTTCAGGCAAATTACATTGGTCGCAGTTTGGTGAATCTATTAATTTAATTTTGTTTAGATGGTAATTTAAGCCTACATGTCCTGATCTTAGTCTAACGAGTGCTGTTTCAAGTCTACTATGTCTATCAAAAGACCATGGCCAATGATTGAATATGTTTTTTATTTCACCAAATTTAGTAGAAGTTACAGATCTTTCCCATATAGAAGAGGTTTTTTTTTTATCTTTTCTATTAATAAATTTACAATTTCACTTTTAAAGAATGGAGTTGTTTCTATATTATTAAAGGTGTGTGAAGCTTTAGCCAGTAAATCTGCTTTTTCATTTCTTAAAAGCCCTATATGAGAGGGTATCCACTGAAAATATATTTTATGATTATTACTCTGAAGAGAGTGCAACAGAGATACTATTTCAGTAACTAGATTAGAGTAGGTTTGGTTTGTCTAATGTTCTTCTAATATATAAAGGCTAGATTGTGAGTCAGTGAGTATAACAGCAGATGTAGCAGGGTAGTTTTTGCAATGCCAAAGTGCCTTTTTAATGGCAAATAGTTCAGTGAAAAGTACAGTATGATCTCCATCCAATTTCCAAGACTAGCATTGACCAGAGTTTTGAATAAAGATTGCAGATGAACATGAGTATTTATCATTTAAGAGTACTTTAGATCCATCAGTAAATATTTTTTGAAATCCGATGAAATTGCTGTTGATATAATCTTCTATTAATATTTTACTAGTACTCAGCATTGATTTTGAGTAAGTTAATAGTAAATTTGATTGTATAGGTAGTTTCATAATTTCCCATGGAGGTATATTACTAATGGAAGATTCTCTATATATAAAGTGGTCCAGGCCAAATTTATTAAATAATTTGATAGCTCTATAATAATAAGGTGGTTTATTGTTGGTAGTCCACATAACTTCTGCAATGATGTCATTATTATTGTGGTTTACTATAGTCTTGTTGTCGATACTTCAATACTAGGGAGTTAGGTCTGTGAGGGTTAGGAATAGGAGTTTGACTGAAGTGCTTGTAATGGGTGATTCGCGAGTTAGATATTTAGATAGGAAGTTGAATGCAAGTAGATTGAATGGTTTGAGGGTGTGTTTGCCGGGTGCTGGAGTGAGAGATCTGTCTGATAGGTATGAGGAGCTGGTGTCTGGCTGTGCATGGGATGCGGTTGTGATTACACATGTAGGAGTGAATGATGTGAAGAAAGTGGGTGCATATTTGAGTTACGTGAGAGGTACAAGAGGTTGATTGAAAAGGTGAAAGTAGAATGAAAGGTGTTGTGACAGGTGTGCTTCCAAGAATGGATGTTGGGGTAGAATGGATGTTGGGGTAGAATGGATGTCTCGTGCGATTAGGCTGAATGATTATGTGAGGAGGATGTGTGAGATGGAAGGTGTCATGTTTGTGGATGTGTGGGATAGGTTTGTTGGAATGAAAGAAATGTATGCAATGGATGGACTGCATTTGAGTAGGAGGGGCGTAGATGTGTTGTGGGAGGAGTATGATCATGTTATTAGGTCTTTGTGGGCGGGAAACTAGATACTAATAGTGGTCAGGCAATTATGAGAGGACATTATAGTACTGAAAGTAGAATGGACTTGCAGATAACAGAAATAGGTTCCAAGGCAATAGAGGTGAGGTCATTCAGGTTGGAAGAGGTGCTTCAGGGATAGGGGGTTTAAAATGTTTCTATACAAATGCTCGTAGTCTTAAAAACAAGAAGGATGAGCTATTTAGTTATATTAGCGATGAGGATATAGATATATTATGTGTTACTGAATCATGGGTTAATGAAATAGAATTTAGTGACACTATAAGTGAATTTGATTTACAGGGCTATAATATGTACATTAGTCAAAGGACAGGTAGGATTGGTGGAGGAATAATTATATATATAAAAAAAAACATTGTTTCAAGTTTAAATACTTCAATAAAGCAGGATGGAGTTGAGTCACTTTGGATAGATATTAGGTTCAGTAAAAATAGAATAGTGCATTTGAGAGCTTTTTACAGACCACCTGGGCAGACTGATGATATAGATGAACTAATGATAAGGGAAATAAGAAAGGGATGTGAAACAGATGCAGTTATTATTGGGGACTTCAACTTAAACTCTGTGGACTGGGAAAATATGATAGGTAGGGATATAACAAGTGGCAGGTTCATAGAATGCTTTGAGGATAATTTTTTTAATCAATTTGTTAATGAGCCAACGAGGAGGGACAATATATTAGATTTAGTACTTTCTAACAGTGATTATTTAGTTCAAGAATTTACTGTTGGGGAAGCATTGGGAAATAGTGACCATCAGATAGTTCGTTTTAACTTAGGAATTGAGAAGGGTAAAATAACTGAGAATGCTGTAAAAGTTCCAAATTTTCATAAGGGAGGTTATGTAAAACCTCGAAGCTTGCTAAATTTGGTAGACTGGGATGTAGAATTCAGAGGTAAAAATGCTTATGGATGTGGGATACTTTCAAGCATATAATAAATGTAGTCCAAGAGCAATGTATCCCAATGAAGGCCATTAGGAACAAAAGTAGGAAACCATTATGGTGGAATCAGGAGATAGCTAGAAAAATTTCAGAGAATAAAAAGGGCATATAAAAAATTACAGGTAGAAAATAATATTCAAAATTTAAGTGATTATAGAATGGCTAGGAATGAGCTAAATAAGATTATAAAGAAGAACAAAAGGGTGTCAGAAATTAAATTAGCTCAGGATAGCAACAAAGATCCTAGAAAGTTTTTTAGTTACTATAGAATTAATAACAAGTCTGGCAGAGATAAAATAGGACCTATCAAATATGAAGGGGTTGTGAGAGAAACTGATGAGGAAATAGTTGAGGTACTAAATGGTCATTTTGCATCAGTATTTACAAAGGAGAAACTAAATAGTCTTATGTATAGTACTCATGGGTCAGGGAAAGAGGTGTTTACTACCATTAGTGTGGAATGAAGGACGATAAGAGGACTAATAGGTGAGTTAGATACTACCAAGGCCTCCGGCCCTGATAATATTCAGTCAGGATACTTAAAGAATGGGTAGAAAGTATCTCAATAGCTCTGGATAAGTTGTATACTAGGTCACTGGAATATGGAGAAATACCCGATGATTGGAAGAGAGCGAATGTAGTCCCCATTTTTAAGAAGGGTAGTAAAGAGGATCCAAATAACTTTAGACCGGTTAGCCTAACTCCTGTAGGCTGTAAAATTCTTGAGAAAATAGTTTTAAAAGGGATTTGCCAACATCTAGAGAGGGAGGGGTTAATCAGCGATGCTCAGCATGGGTTTAGATCAGGTAGATCATGTTTGACTAACTTACTAGACTTTCTGGAGTTTGTAACAGATCAAGTAGATAAGGGAGAGAATGTAGATATAATTTACTTAGATTTTAGTAAAGCATTTCATAAGGTACCACATAGGAGACTAGTTCAATTAAAAATGATTGGGATATGTGGGGGTGTTTCAAATTGGATAGCTGAGTGGCTGAAAGACAGGAAGCAAAGGGTAGTGCTAAATGGTGTAAAGTCAGAGTGGAGGGATGTTATCAGTGGGGTTCCTCAGGGATCAGTTCTCGATCCATTATTATTTATCATCTATATAAATGATCTTGGGGAGGCAGTTAAGAATAAAGTGTCAATTTGTGCGGATGATACCAAATTATCAGCTGTAGTTAAAGATATTGATGATAATTTTAAAGTGCAGGGGGATTTAAATAAATTGTTATCCTGGGCACATAAGTGGCAAATGACTTTCAACCTTGATAAGTGCAAAGTTATTAACATGGGAAAAGATAGTAGAGAATTTAACTATGAAATGGATGGGCATTGGCTGAGCTCAGTAGAGGATGAGAAAGATCTAGGAGTAGTTATAGATAAGTCATTAAGGTTTTCTAAGCAGTGTATTGAAGCAAGAAATAGGGCAAATAGAGTGCTGGGTTTTATTAAGAGAAATGTCAGTTACAAAAGTAAGGAGGTTATCCTTAAACTCTCTAACTCTTATGTTAGGCCACATCTAGAGTACTGTATACAGGCATGGTCCCCACATTTTAGACACGATATTAACCTTCTTGAGTCAGTGCAACGGAGGGCAACAAAGATTATTCCTTCCCTGAGGCACCTTGAATATATAGATAGACTGAGGGTATTAAATATGTTCTCGTTCGAAAGAGGTGTGTGAGAGGGGATATGATTGAGCTCTTTAAATTTTTTTCCGGGATAGATAAATTGGATGTTAGCAAGTTTTTTGAGTTAGATGATGGAAATCGGACTAGAGGTCACCACTTGAAAATTAAAAAGCAAGGGTGTAGGTTGGATTTAAGAAAATATTTTTTCACCAATAGAGTGGTAGACTTCTGGAACAAATTGCCGCAGAGGGTAGTAGGTAGTCCAAATCGAAATGTATTTAAGAGTAGGTTGGATGAGTTTATGGGAAGGGAAGGTTGTGATGGTTCCTAAGTTTTGTATATATCTATAGCTGCATGATTTAGTTCTTGACAAGCCTTGATTGGTGATACCCTTGTTTCTGGATGCAATCCTCTGGATGTAGTTTTCCTGGGAGTTTGGGTGCCTTAAAAAAAGAGGCCATTTGACTCGGATGACCTATGATGAGCCCTTGTGGCTTTTGTCATCTGTTATATTATATTGTGGGGGACTTTGATTTTGTCTTCCCCTGGTGATGGTGCTTTTTGTGGGTGGGTTTTGACGGAGGCGGATGACCTTTGATAGGCCCTTGTGGCTTTTGTCATCCGTGTAATTATGTTATGTTATGTTATGTTAGAGGGTAGTAGGTAGTCCAAATTTAAATGTATTTAAGAGTAGGTTGGATGAGTTTATTGGGAGGGAAGGTTGTGATGGTTCCTAAGTTTTGTATATATTAATATTGTTTGTATATATATATAGCTGCATGATTTAGTTCTTGACAAGCCTTGATTGGTGATACCCTTGTTTCTGGACGCAGTTTTCCTGGGAGTTTGGGTGCCTTAAAAAAGAGGCTGTTTGACTCGGATGACCTATGATGAGCCCTTGTGGCTTTTGTCATCTGTTATATTATATTGTGGGGGACTTTGATTTTGTCTTCCCCTGGTGATGGTGCTTTTTGTGGGTGGGTTTTGACAGATGCGGATGACCTTTGATAGGCCCTTGTGGCTTTTGTCATCCGTGAAATTATGTTATGTTATGTTATGTTGGCTTAAAGGTAAAACATTCCCTATTGAAGTAGATCCAAATATCCCTCCTAAATTCTGTAAAGCCAGGACAGTTCCCTATACACTAAGAGCTAAAATAGAAAGAGAATTGTATAGATTGGTAGAAGAAGGTATAATTTCCCCTATACCGCATACTGCCTGGGCTGCTCCAGTGGTACCTGTATTGAAGGCAAATGGATCAGTCAGGATTTGTGGAGACTATCGGCTGACAGTAAATAGAGCCGCTAAGCTGGATACCTACCCGATTCCTAAGATCGAGGATCTGTTTAGCAGTCTCTCAGGTGGTAAGCTATTTACTAAACTCGATATGTCTCAGGCATATGCCCAATTATGCCTTGATAATGCATCGCAACAGTATAGTGATTAACACACATCATGGGTTATCTAAATATCATAGGTTGTCTTTTGGTATTTTTCAATGAGCAATGGAAGATTTATTGAGGGAACTTACAGGTGTTGTTTGCTACTTGCATGATGTGCTCATATGTGGTTCATCTAAGCATGAGCATGATCAGAGACTTAGATCTGTACTAAAGATACTAGAAACTGCTGGATTGAAGCTTTGTTTGAAGAAGTGTGCTATTGGTTTTCCTATTGTGTCTTATCTGGGTTATCGTATTGATGCTCAGGGTATTCACCCCACTTCTGACAAAGTTTATGCTATTGCAGATGCCCCTATTCCTACTAATGTGACTCAGCTAAAGTCATACTTATGTTTGCTTGACTTTTATAGGAGGTTCATTCCTAAGGCAGCTTCTATCCTGGAGCCTCTTAACACCTTATAAGAGCTGGTGTACCTTGGTCTTGGGGAAAAGCACAAACAACTGCTTTTGTTACTTACAAGCAGTTTCTACTATCTTCTGAAGTACTAGTGCATTTTGACCCGAAGCCACCTATTGTAGTGGTTGCAGACAGCAGTGCTTATATGGAATCGGAGCTGTTCTATGCCACCTGATAGATGGTATAGAGCAGCCTGTTCACTTTGTTCTCATACTCTATCAGCTACAGAACGTAATTATTCTCAGTTGGAAAAGGAAGCTTTTGCAATGGTTTTTGCTCTAAAGAAATTCCATTTCTATTTGTGGGGTCAGCACAATTTTACATTGGTGACAGATCATAAACCTCTTCTTGGTTTATTTTCTCCTATGGCTTCTGGTAGAATACAACATTGGGCTCTTCTTCTGCAGGCTTATAATTTCACTCTTATTCATCGTTCTGGAACCTTATTAGGTACGGCCGATGCTCTAAGCCATCGACCTTTTCCTAGTATTAAATAACTGGCAATATTCCAGTTCCAGCTGACTGGAATATGCCGGTGAATTTTCTAGACTTTTTACCAGTCACTAGTGGCGCTGTCAGGTATTGCACATGTGCAGATCCTGTTTTTTCTAAAGTACACAAGTTCTGTGAGATTGGGTGGCCAGCCTCAGCTATGGTGGATCCTGGCCTTGCTCCTTATGTTCGGAGGAGGGATGAGTTATCCATTCAGTCAGGTACAGTCTTGTGGGGCAGTAGAGTAGTTATTCCTCCTAAATTAAGGAATGATCTAATGCATGAACTACATGCTAATCATGTGGGTGCTTCTTGCATGAAAGAATTAGCTAGAGGTTACTTTTAGTGGCCTAATTTGGACAAGGATCTCGAAGAACTATGTAGGTTGTGTCCCCAGTGCTTAGCTCTACATGCTACACCTCCTAAGGTGGAACTACATCCTTGGGAGTGGCCACAGTCACCATGGCATAGGTTGCATGTCGATTATGCTGGGCCAGTAGATGGGAAGCATTTCCTCATCATAGTGGATGCTCTCTAAATGGGTTGATGTTTACCCTACATCAAGTCCAACAGCTAGAGAAACTATTAAGTTTCTTAGACATTCTTTTGCTCAGTTTGGTTTGCCAGTTTCACTTGTTTCTGACAATGGTCCTTGTTTTACTTCTGCTGAGTTTAAGGAATTTGTCACAAGTTGTGGTATTCATCACATTACTACAGCAGTATATAAGAACATAAGAAAAGAAGGAGACTGCAAAAGATCATTCATGGCCTACACTTGGCAGCTCCTGTTCCATTCAACACACAAAAGATTTCTTACCAGAGAAAAGTCATCAACATTGTCACCCTTAACAGGAGTTTGTCAGATCTAATCTACAATATACATAAAATGCATCCAGAGGATTATGTCCATTCATGCAACTGCAATATATAATCTTCCCACTCCTTAGAAAAATATATACATATGTACATAAAAAAAAGTCAGTCCCATCTAGCAGCTTCATCCATATATTTATCTAATCTATTCTTAAAACTACCCAGAGAGGAGGCTTCTATCACATGCCTAGTGAGCCTATTCCATTCATCTACCACACGATTTGTAAACCAATTCCTCCCAATCTCCTTCCTAAACCTATACTTATCAAGCTTAAACCCATTGCTACGTGTCCTGTCATGTTCACTAAGTATAAGAACCTTACCCAGATCCCCTTTATTATATCCTTTTACCCATTTGAAGACTTCAATCAATTCCCCTCTGACTCTTCTCCTTTCCAATGTATGTAGATTTAGTTTTCTGAGCCTTTCACCATAGGGTAAGTTCCTTAGCCCACCAATCATCTTTGTCATCCTTCTCTGCACAGACTCAAGCAAATCAATATCCTTCCTATAATATAGTGACCAAAATTGTACTGCATAGTCTAGATGAGGCCTAACTAGCGCCAGATACAGTTTTAGAATGACTTCAGCACTCTTATTGCTTACACTCCTCCTAATGAATCCCAATATCCTATTAGCTTTATTCTTAGCATTTAGACATTGCTTTCTAGGACGAAGGTCTGAACTTACCAAAATACCCAAGTCTCTCTCACAATCAGTCCTCCCTAAAATTCTGCCATTTAATTTATAACTATTCAATGGATTATTTCTACCTATACTAAGTACACTACATTTGTCTATGTTAAACTTCATTTGCCATTTCTCGGCCCAATTGGACAGAATGGTCAATTCCTCCTGTATTACAACAGCATCAGAATCAGCCCTAATGGCCCTACCTAGCTTAGTATCATCAGCAAATTTACTCAGGTCACTACTTATACCTATGTCAAGATCATTAATATAAATTAAGAATAGCAAGGGACCCAAAACAGATCCTTGAGGAACTCCACTGCTAACACACCCCCACTCAGATTTAACTCCATCTATACTAACTCTTTGCTGTCTGTCACCAAGCCATGACTGAATCCACCTAAATATACTGCCATCGATCCCGTGTGCTTTAACTTTGCTCAGAAGTCGTAAGTGTGGCACTCGATCAAAAGCCTTACTAAAGTGCAAGTATAAAATATCATAGTTTTCATCATTATTTGCTGCTTCATACACCTTACTATAAAAAGACAGCAAATTAGTCAGACAGGATTTACCCTTACTAAAGCCATGCTGTGATTCTTTTATCAACTTATGCTTATCCAAGTGATCTCTAATATTCCTTGCTATAATAGATTCCATCATTTTCCCTACCACTGATGTCAAACTTACTGGTCTGTAATTAGACATATTTGTTTTATCCCCTTTCTTAAATATAGGTATCACATTGGCTTTCTTCCATGCCACTGGCACAATGCCACTCTCCAATGATTTTCTAAAGATGCATGCTAGGGGCTCACTTAACACATCCTTACATTCTTTCAAAATTCTAGGAAAGAGCTCATCAGGACCGGGTGCTTTACTACTTTTGATTTTATCAATTTCCTTTGTCACTATCTCCTTTGTGATCAATATATCCTTTAATTTCTCTTCATCATTACCCCGAAAGATCATTGACACCTCAGGTATATTTAGAGTATCCTCCTGTGTAAATACTGAGAGAAAAAAGTCATTTAGCATTCCAGCCATTGAGTCCCTATCACTCACTAATTCTCCATTGGAATCTATAAGTGGGCCTATTTTATCTCTAACCTTAGTTTTGTATAATTGATAAAAACTTTTAGGATCTTCCTTTGCCCTATTTGCCACTTTAATTTCATAATTTCTCCTTGCTACTCTAACTAACTTTTTAACATCTCTTGCTAGTTCATTATATCTCTGCCTTAAGTGATCCTCCCCATTTTTTATTTTCCTATAAATGCCCTTTTTAATGCCAATATAATGCTTAACTTTATCTGTCATCCATTTTGGGTCATTATTTTTAGTCCTAATCTCCTTATATGGAATGTTAATCATCTGATCTGTAATTAATTGCTCAATTATTCTTTCATACTCCTCTTCAATTGTAATCTCTTCCTCCTGGTGATTATTGTCTCCACTAACTGATATCATTGAATCTATTCCTGAATTGATTTCATTGCCTGGTTTCTGTACAACTGCCTCCAGGTAAGTCCTGAGCCCATTATAATTTGCTCTTCTAAAGTCAGGAATTTTAACATTGTTCATGCTACTATCAATACCATTCCATTTCATCTTGAATCTAATTTCACAATGGTCACTATTACCCAAATTTCCTCCAATCTCAGTATCCTTAATAACTTCTTCCCTATTTGTCAGAACTAAATCCAGTATATTATTACCTCCAGTGGGTTCGTTAATAATCTGCCTCAGAAAATTATCTTGGACAACATTCAAAAATTCCTCAGCCTCCTGATCACCCACAAGAGCTTCCCAGTCTATATTTCTGTAATTAAAATCGCCCATTATACACACATGCTTACTTCTACATGCCCGTTCAATCTCCTGCCACAGAAGATTTGAAGCTTCCTTACTAAGATTTGGTGGTCTGTATAATAATCCTAAGACAAGCTTGTTTTTACCTTCCTTTACATTTAGCCATAATGACTCTGTGTTATCATCTAATTTAATTGTACTGTTTACACAACACTGGAGATTATCTTTAATATAAATAATAACCCCTCCTCCTCTCTTCCTATTCCTATCTGTATGGAACATGTTAAAGCCCTCAATCTCAACCTCAGGTTTAAAGTGATTACCTGCCAAATCAAGCCATGACTCTGTTATCGCAATTATATCAAAATTCTCTTCACTTGCTAACGCTCTTAAGAGATCTATCTTATTCCTTATACTCCGACCATTTGTGTAGTATATTTTTAAGGTTTTTTTATTATTCCCATCTTCATTGCATTGTGCTTTTTTATTCCTAGTTATCTGCTCATTCACTTGTGCATTAGTCCCCCTATAACGCATCAGTATGCCCTCTCCCCTAGCTATTCCTCTATCACTGCATCCCTTCCATTTCCTACACCTGCCCTCTATTCCTGTTATTCCCTTACCTCTAACAGCTTCTAGTTTCCCACCCGTAAGGACCTAATCACACTATCCAGCTCCCCCCATAGAACCTCAACACCTGCCCGACTAAGATGGAGCCCATCCATCGCATACAACCTCCTATTCCCGTAAAACCCTCCCCAGACATCTACAAACACCAATCCTAGCTCCTCACACAGTCCTTTCACAAATTCATTCAAACCAATTGCACGCGACAACCATTCTACCCCCACATCCAATCTCGGAAGCACACCAGAAACAACACCTTTTACCCTGCTTTTACTCATCCTTTCAACTAACCTTTTATACTGCTCACGTAACTCACATGTACCCACCTTCTTTACATCATTCACTCCCACATGCGTAATCACAACTGCATCCCTCTCACACCCAGAAACCAGCCTATCATACCTCTCACAAACATCACTTACACCAGCACCCGGCAGACAAACTCTCATTCCCTTCCACTTGCTATCACTCAACTTCCTATCTAAATACCTAATCTGAGAGTCACCCATCACTAGCACCTCAGTCATTCTCCTATTCTGTCTTGGCCTAACATTACCCTCCCTCCTGCTCTCAGTCACGCTACCACCCATCCTGCTTTCATCCACAATCACACCAGGCAAATCACTTTCACACTCTTCCTCTCTCAGCACATTGAATCTGTTAGTCAACCTAACAGGTTCTATGTCCCTCTCATTCACACACCTAACCTGTCCTAACTTATCTATCCTATCCATTTTCACCCACCATTCATCATCACTCACAACTTCCACACTGTTCCCAGTCCTAGCCCTATCTTCCACCCTCTTAGCACTAATCTCACCCTTCAATCGCACACTTGCATCTCTTCTCACCTCAAACACCAAATCATTCAACCTCTTACATTCCCCACTCAACCTCCTAACCTCCCCTTCCAGAAAACACACACGGCATTCAGCTACATTCACTCTCCTTTCAACTCCACATGCATCACACACCACATACACACTACTTTCAAACGGCATGCTCTCACCATCTATACAAACAGCCATACTCTCAGAAATTTACTAATGAAAAAGTTAACACTCACCCAAAAAAAATTCTTGCTCAGGATTGCTGCTAGTTATCTTCCCCAAAAGTATTAATCACTAATGTATTTATTATACAGTGATTGATGTATTAAATAAATACAAGAAAAATTACACACCCAAATCAGTATTATATCCCAATCTTAGGCATTGCTTTCTAGTACGAAGGTCTGAACTTACCAAAATACCCAAGTCCCTCTCACAATCGGTCCTCCCTAAAATTCTGCCATTTAATTTATAACTATTCAATGGATTATTTCTACCTATACTAAGTACACTACATTTGTCTATGTTAAACTTCATTTGCCATTTCTCGGCCCAATTGGACAGAATGGTCAATTCCTGGCTTTGTTCTGGAAGGTTGTCTTACAGGAGCTCCTGATTCTCATTGTAAGATTGGGATATAATACTGATTTGGGTGTGTAATTTTTCTTGTATTTATTTAATACATCAATCACTGTATAATAAATACATTAGTGATTAATACTTTTGGGGAAGATAACTAGCAGCAATCCTGAGCAAGAATTTTTTTTTTGGTGAGTGTTAACTTTTTCATTAGTAAATTTCTGAGAGTATGGCTTTTTGTATAGATGGTGAGAGCATGACGTTTGAAAGTAGTGTGTATGTGGTGTGTGATGCATGTGGAGTTGAAAGGAGAGTGAATGTAACTGAATGCCGTGTGTGTTTTCTAGAAGGGGAGGTTAGGAGGTTGAATGATTTGGTGTTTGAGGTGAGAAGAGATGCAAGTGTGCGATTGAAGGGTGAGATTAGTGCTAAGAGGGTGGAAGATAGGGCTAGGACTGGGAACAGTGTGGAAGTTGTGAGTGATGATGAATGGTGGGTGAAAATGGATAGGATAGATAAGTTAGGACAGGTTAGGTGTGTGAATGAGAGGGACATAGAACCTGTTAGGTTGACTAACAGATTCAATGTGCTGAGAGAGGAAGAGTGTGAAAGTGATTTGCCTGGTGTGATTGTGGATGAAAGCAGGATGGGTGGTAGCGTGACTGAGAGCAGGAGGGAGGGTAATGTTAGGCCAAGACAGAATAGGAGAATGACTGAGGTGCTAGTGATGGGTGACTCTCAGATTAGGTATTTAGATAGGAAGTTGAGTGATAGCAAGTGGAAGGGAATGAGAGTTTGTCTGCCGGGTGCTGGTGTAAGTGATGTTTGTGAGAGGTATGATAGGCTGGTTTCTGGGTGTGAGAGGGATGCAGTTGTGATTACGCATGTGGGAGTGAATGATGTAAAGAAGGTGGGTACATGTGAGTTACGTGAGCAGTATAAAAGGTTAGTTGAAAGGATGAGTAAAAGCAGGGTAAAAGGTGTTGTTTCTGGTGTGCTTCCGAGATTGGATGTGGGGGTAGAATGGTTGTCGCGTGCAATTGGTTTGAATGAATTTGTGAAAGGACTGTGTGAGGAGCTAGGATTGGTGTTTGTAGATGTCTGGGGAGGGTTTTACGGGAATAGGAGGTTGTATGCGATGGATGGGCTCCATCTTAGTCGGGCAGGTGTTGAGGTTCTATGGGGGGAGCTGGATAGTGTGATTAGGTCCTTACGGGTGGGAAACTAGAAGCTGTTAGAGGTAAGGGAATAACAGGAATAGAGGGCAGGTGTAGGAAATGGAAGGGATGCAGTGATAGAGGAATAGCTAGGGGAGAGGGCATACTGATGCGTTATAGGGGGACTAATGCACAAGTGAATGAGCAGATAACTAGGAATAAAAAAGCACAATGCAATGAAGATGGGAATAATAAAAAAACCTTAAAAATATACTACACAAATGGTCGGAGTATAAGGAATAAGATAGATCTCTTAAGAGCGTTAGCAAGTGAAGAGAATTTTGATATAATTGCGATAACAGAGTCATGGCTTGATTTGGCAGGTAATCACTTTAAACCTGAGGTTGAGATTGAGGGCTTTAACATGTTCCATACAGATAGGAATAGGAAGAGAGGAGGAGGGGTTATTATTTATATTAAAGATAATCTCCAGTGTTGTGTAAACAGTACAATTAAATTAGATGATAACACAGAGTCATTATGGCTAAATGTAAAGGAAGGTAAAAACAAGCTTGTCTTAGGATTATTATACAGACCACCAAATCTTAGTAAGGAAGCTTCAAATCTTCTGTGGCAGGAGATTGAACGGGCATGTAGAAGTAAGCATGTGTGTATAATGGGCGATTTTAATTACAGAAATATAGACTGGGAAGCTCTTGTGGGTGATCAGGAGGCTGAGGAATTTTTGAATGTTGTCCAAGATAATTTTCTGAGGCAGATTATTAACGAACCCACTGGAGGTAATAATATACTGGATTTAGTTCTGACAAATAGGGAAGAAGTTATTAAGGATACTGAGATTGGAGGAAATTTGGGTAATAGTGACCATTGTGAAATTAGATTCAAGATGAAATGGAATGGTATTGATAGTAGCATGAACAATGTTAAAATTCCTGACTTTAGAAGAGCAAATTATAATGGGCTCAGGACTTACCTGGAGGCAGTTGTACAGAAACCAGGCAATGAAATCAATTCAGGAATAGATTCAATGATATCAGTTAGTGGAGACAATAATCACCAGGAGGAAGAGATTACAATTGAAGAGGAGTATGAAAGAATAATTGAGCAATTAATTACAGATCAGATGATTAACATTCCATATAAGGAGATTAGGACTAAAAATAATGACCCAAAATGGATGACAGATAAAGTTAAGCATTATATTGGCATTAAAAAGGGCATTTATAGGAAAATAAAAAATGGGGAGGATCACTTAAGGCAGAGATATAATGAACTAGCAAGAGATGTTAAAAAGTTAGTTAGAGTAGCAAGGAGAAATTATGAAATTAAAGTGGCAAATAGGGCAAAGGAAGATCCTAAAAGTTTTTATCAATTATACAAAACTAAGGTTAGAGATAAAATAGGCCCACTTATAGATTCCAATGGAGAATTAGTGAGTGATAGGGACTCAATGGCTGGAATGCTAAATGACTTTTTTCTCTCAGTATTTACACAGGAGGATACTCTAAATATACCTGAGGTGTCAATGATCTTTCGGGGTAATGATGAAGAGAAATTAAAGGATATATTGATCACAAAGGAGATAGTGACAAAGGAAATTGATAAAATCAAAAGTAGTAAAGCACCCGGTCCTGATGAGCTCTTTCCTAGAATTTTGAAAGAATGTAAGGATGTGTTAAGTGAGCCCCTAGCATGCATCTTTAGAAAATCATTGGAGAGTGGCATTGTGCCAGTGGCATGGAAGAAAGCCAATGTGATACCTATATTTAAGAAAGGGGATAAAACAAATATGTCTAATTACAGACCAGTAAGTTTGACATCAGTGGTAGGGAAAATGATGGAATCTATTATAGCAAGGAATATTAGAGATCACTTGGATAAGCATAAGTTGATAAAAGAATCACAGCATGGCTTTAGTAAGGGTAAATCCTGTCTGACTAATTTGCTGTCTTTTTATAGTAAGGTGTATGAAGCAGCAAATAATGATGAAAACTATGATATTTTATACTTGCACTTTAGTAAGGCTTTTGATCGAGTGCCACACTTACGACTTCTGAGCAAAGTTAAAGCACACGGGATCGATGGCAGTATATTTAGGTGGATTCAGTCATGGCTTGGTGACAGACAGCAAAGAGTTAGTATAGATGGAGTTAAATCTGAGTGGGGGTGTGTTAGCAGTGGAGTTCCTCAAGGATCTGTTTTGGGTCCCTTGCTATTCTTAATTTATATTAATGATCTTGACATAGGTATAAGTAGTGACCTGAGTAAATTTGCTGATGATACTAAGCTAGGTAGGGCCATTAGGGCTGATTCTGATGCTGTTGTAATGCAGGAGGAATTGACCATTCTGTCCAATTGGGCCGAGAAATGGCAAATGAAGTTTAACATAGACAAATGTAGTGTACTTAGTATAGGTAGAAATAATCCATTGAATAGTCATAAATTAAATGGCAGAATTTTAGGGAGGACTGATTGTGAGAGAGACTTGGGTATTTTGGTAAGTTCAGACCTTCGTCCTAGAAAGCAATGTCTAAATGCTAAGAATAAAGCTAATAGGATATTGGGATTCATTAGGAGGAGTGTAAGCAATAAGAGTGCTGAAGTCATTCTAAAACTGTATCTGGCGCTAGTTAGGCCTCATCTAGACTATGCAGTACAATTTTGGTCACCATATTATAGGAAGGATATTGATTTGCTTGAGTCTGTGCAGAGAAGGATGACAAAGATGATTGGTGGGCTAAGGAACTTACCCTATGGTGAAAGGCTCAGAAAACTAAATCTACATACATTGGAAAGGAGAAGAGTCAGAGGGGAATTGATTGAAGTCTTCAAATGGGTAAAAGGATATAATAAAGGGGATCTGGGTAAGGTTCTTATACTTAGTGAACATGACAGGACACGTAGCAATGGGTTTAAGCTTGATAAGTATAGGTTTAGGAAGGAGATTGGGAGGAATTGGTTTACAAATCGTGTGGTAGATGAATGGAATAGGCTCACTAGGCATGTGATAGAAGCCTCCTCTCTGGGTAGTTTTAAGAATAGATTAGATAAATATAAGGATGAAGCTGCTAGATGGGACTGACTTTTTTTTATGTACATATGTATATATTTTTCTAAGGAGTGGGAAGATTATATTTTGCGGTTCATGAATGGACATAATCCTCTGGATGCATTTTATGTATATTGTAGATTAGATCTGACAAACTCCTGTTAAGGGTGACAATGTTGATGACTTTTCTCTGGTAAGAAATCTTTTGTGTGTTGAATGGAACAGGAGCTGCCAAGTGTTGGCCATGAATGGTCTTTTGCAGTCTCCTTCTTTTCTTATGTTCTTATTACAACAGCATCAGAATCAGCCCTAATGGCCCTACCTAGCTTAGTATCATCAGCAAATTTACTCAGGTCACTACTTATACCTATGTCAAGATCATTAATATAAATTAAGAATAGTAAGGGACCCAAAACAGATCCTTGCGGAACTCCACTGCTAACACACCCCCACTCAGATTTAACTCCATCTATACTAACTCTTTGCTGTCTGTCACCAAGCCATGACTGAATCATGACTGAATCATGAGATATAAACCTTCTACTAATGGTTTAGCTGAGGAGATGGTTCAAACCCTCAAGAAAGCTCTCCATACATCTTCCGAGCCTCTTAGGACAACTATAGATAGGTTCCTATTTAACTATCGACTGACACCACACTCTACTACTGGAGTTTCCCCAGCTGAGTTGATGTTGGGTCGACGCTTGAGGTCTAGATTAGATTTGTTGTGGCCTACAGAACCACTATTTGCTAGAGTGGCCCATAGGGAGGAATGTCAGAAAGCTAACCACTCTAAGTCTACTAGAAACTTATCCCTGCCACCATCATCTTCAGTGATGATCAGGAATTATACTCCTGGTGGTCCGAAGTGTATATCTGCTGAGGTACAGGAGCAGACTGGTCCTTTATCTTAAGGTATAGTATACTAACAGATGTTGTAAAAGGGCACCAAGATCAGGTTATTTCTAGAACCACAGGAGCTCCTGTTATAGAAGCTCCTGTGTTACAACCTGTTTCTTCTACTTCTCCAGTTCGTCCTATCTTGCCTCCTACTCCTGTCGCTCCTGTGGTAGACTTCACTGCAGGTTATTGGTTCTCCTTCAACTAATGTGTGCAGGTCTTATAAGAGTGAAGAAACCTGTAGATAGGCTAAATCTATAAGTTTTGTTCTATTTTCTAACTAAGGGGTAGAGGAATGTAGTAATGTCATCTATTATTGTGGTTTACTATGGTCATGTTGTTGACACTTCAATACTAGATGATCTCTTAAGGTCCAGTAGAAATAACCAGTCATTCCACACCTGTCACCCACTCTATCAAAATAACAATCTACTTAAGAAAAAGCTATAGACACAGCTCTAGCCTACTGTTTCCTATCATAGCCTAAATTACATATTATATTATTCTATTTACTAACCCCTACTAATAACTTATTATGTCAATTACTACCACATCATCCTCGGTGAGTGTTCTAAATAGTTGTTATAACCTAATTGATAATAGATATACTACAACTTCAGTGACAGCTTCTTTGTAGGAATTAAAGTTTTCTTTCAAAATATGATTGCTTGGTGATGATAGCATTTTTATAAAGTATTTGATGCTGGCAAAATCATTTTGAAACTGAAGTGGTAGCATACATGTTTCACCATAAAGAGAGGTAATGGGAGAAGACCTCATTGCCCCGATACTAATTCTAATCCCAGCATCGGCAAGGTAATTCTGAAGATCCATACCCCATGAGCTTTCCCACTCGCATTCTCATAATATTTATTCCACCTCCCAACATGTTTTCAACCAACTGTGTGATTAACTTGTTTTATTACTTGTTCTTGAGGGTGAGCGTAGCGAGCAGGGGGTTATGGGAGGGCTATGCCCCCCCCCATATAGCAACCCATAGTACAGTTTGCGGGGTATATTCAGGCATTTTTGGCAGTTTAAGACAGGTAATTTATGATATTTCCAGGTTAAGTGAGGAGCATCAAAGAACAGACCTAAGAACTTATTTTCTTTAACATCGTTAATTCTTTGGTTATTAATTGATATAGTTGGTGTTCTGAATATTCTTTTATTTGTAAAATGCATTAGTTTAGTTTTCTCAATATTAATTGTAGTTTCCCAAGTATCACAAGTCTTTTATTTTATTAACTGCCCTCTGAAGATTTATTTCAGCTTCCTGTAGGGTACTCCCACTGGTATATATTGCCTGATCATCTGCAAAACAAGATATATTGCAATTTACTAGTTGAGGCATGTTATTATTGAAAATTGTATACATATAGAATAGGTGACAATTACTGAACCTTGTAGTATTCCTCTTACAAAATTAAAGCTATCAGATAAGAATTCCCCAATGGAAATTTTAAATGAGCGGTTTTCTAGATAATGGACTAAAATAGCTAATAATTTTGTCCATTTTGAAAATCACTCTATAGGCATAGCGTATTTTGACGTATTATGTCCTTTTTATGTAAGGTACTAAAAGGGGAACTCTTCTCGATGTTGCAGGCAGGGTTATGTGATCAACGAACTTCCTGAGGATAAAGGAAAATATTAAGCTGGATTCTTTATTCTGGGATATGTTATGCGCATTTGCTGTTGTGGTAATAAATTATTTTAATCACTTTAGTGTTGTGGTTATTGTCTATGTTTTTGTTGTTTTTTTTGTATATGTTGTAGTGAGTGTAAATCGTCTTTTGTTTTTTCTTGGATGTCTTCTGGAAATTTGGGTCTCCATCGGTGGATTCTTGTAGAAATCGGTGAGGTTTCAGAATTAGGTCATCTTTTTCTTGGCCGTTTTTTTTTATTAGGGTAAAAACATTGTTATTTTCATGCGTAGAACGGCATTTCTGCTCCGCCAGCTAAAAGCCCAGCGGAGCTCGGAAAGCTGGCGCGACTTATTCCTCTTTTGTTCTGGTTAATCATTTGGACGATATCATCGTCCAATTCTCGATTAACAAGTTCCTGCATATTCCTTGTCCGTTCTTCTATGACAACGTTGATGGTGATTCTCTCTTGGACGTGTTTCTTGTACCCGGTTAAAGTAATCTTCATTCCGAGTACATTGTACTCCGTGGTGTAGGGATAACGTTTACCCCCCCCCCCAATCCTAACGTCGTAAAGTAGTCTCCTGCCCATGGGGACTACTTTGAACTTTTCCTGGTTGGTGCAGATCTTCCACAGGGCATCGTAGGTCTTAAGGTTTTCAATTTCTGCTGCTGTCATACGAGCTTAACAATGCGCATTCTTCCATAGACAAGTGATTATCTGGCTGAAACCATCGGCGAGAGGAATGTTTAGGCAAGTGGGTCTTACAGGGGCTGGGACATCCGCAGTGTAAATTAAGTAGAGAGTGGGGGACGGGTACCCCCCCCCCCCCTGCGGGATGTCTTCTTTTCTGAAACGAAAGTGTAATTATGGTGTTTAGAGTGAAAAAAGATGTTCTAAGGTGGTAAAGGAGGTAGCGATTAGTGCTGGTAAGTTGGTGAATGAGTCCAAAAAGATGGTGAAAAAACGCTGCGGGGCATCTAATTTTCGAGGACTATTTACAATGGGTTGATTGTTTGATGATCGCGAACAGTTTCTATCTCTCTCATTAAATACATTAGGCGATATAGTTGGTTTCACTCTGTCTATAGACACCATGTTCTGATGGTCATCCGGGAATTCTAACTTAAAAACTTTGTCGTCGCGTTCGACAACACGCAACGGGCCTGAATAAGGCGCTTCTAGTGGCTTCCGAACGCTTTCAACACGGACCCACACATGCGTAGTGTCACTTAATTCCTTGGGTACCAACGTTTTCGGTACCGAGTGCAGGTGGCCTTCAGGGGTTTGTGCTAAATCTATATGCGACATGGTCTTCGCTAGTTCAGAGATGAATTTTGAATCGGCTTTGGATGAAGAAGAGGCGACCAAAGGCTTTGAGAAAAGAAGGGTCGTCCCTGTTACCGCTGTAAAGGGTTCAAAACCCCGAATCATTAGCCAAGGACCGGATGCCCAGAAGAACGATTGGTAGGGCCATCAACCAACCTTGTCAGCGAACCATTATAGAGCTCTTCAAAGTCCGATGTGACCTTTCCACGATCCCGTTAGTGGTAGGTATCTACGCCGTGGTTTTCAAGCGATGGAAACCAACGAGAGATGATAATTCTTTGAAGAGTTCGGACTCAAATTGCGCTCCTCTGTCGGTGATCACGTATAAGGGAACGCCAAATCTGGATATCCAGCCGTCCAAGAAGGCTAGAGCAACCGTTGCAGCACTGATGTCTGGAATCGGTATTGCTTCAATCCACCTGGTGGCTCTGTCTATTCATGACAGCAGGTACCGGATATGAGAGGGGTATGCCTGCCCAGGCAGGGTGCACGGCGGAAGTGGACCAACTATATCAATGTGAACCGTCTCAAATCTCGAAGTGAGCATACTAATAAGGCAGGACTCGGGACTTAGTGTGGCGATTTATTTTAGCAGAATGGCAAGAGAGGCATTCACGAGTCCACGAACGTATATCTCTGTTCAAATTGGGGCAGAAATACCTCGCTTTCACCAACCGAAGCGATGCCTTAATCTCTGGATGTGATATATTATGAAGTTACTTGAAAATAGCTGATCTGCAGGGTGAAGGGACAAACGGTCGTGGGTATTTAGATGTTACCTTACACCAGAGTTGGGAATCACCGGGAAAGGGAAATGCCTTCATTCCTGATCGAGATGACTTCACTTCTTCATCATGCTCTTGTTCTGCTGCCAAAGAACGGAGATCAAATGAGTCCACCTGGACCGAATTGACATTCCTAGATAGGCAGTCAGCAACCACATTGTCTTCACCACGTATATAAGCTATGTCATTGACATAGTCCAAGATTGAGGTCAGGTTCCGTTTTTGCACGTAGTGGCGAGGAGAAGGCAGATACTAGAGGCTTGTGGTCCCTACATAAATTCACTTGGCGACCTTCGATCATATGTCTAAAGTGAAGCACAGCAAGATACGCAGTCAGGAGTTACCCGCCATAAGTAGAGTACGCTTGCTGTTTTACTCAACTTCCCGGAGAAGAATGCCACAGGCTGGTGAGACCCATCCACAATCTGATGGAGCGCAGCACCAAGTGCGAATTGGGAGCTGTCCGTCACTAATTGGTACGGAGAATCATTGGGTAATGGGTGGCGTAATTTAACGGAGTTCGCCAGGGCCTCCATAATAGCCCAAAATGCTTCCCGTGCAGTGTCATTCCAAACAAGTTGGAGAGCCTTAGGTTGAAGCCGTGCGAATTCAGTCAGAGGAGCAGCGATCGCAGCAAAATTAGGCATCATACATCTGTAAAAAAATAGCATGCCCAAATATCGTCGAAGTTCTTTGAATTTAGTTAGTAAGGGCATCTCGGTGACCTCGGAGACCTTTCTAACTTGAGGGCACAGTCCTGCAGCTGAGACCTGGTGGCCCAAGAAATCGATTTCTTCCTTCATGAACTCGCACTTTTCCATAGAAATTCAAGGGTTGTGTCGTAGAATGACTCCCGACGATACTATATATAACACTATTCGTTGAGGGGACTTCCTTAATTATCTTTAGAGTGCGTTTTACTGTCTGGCGGCCGGTATTATGTATCTTCAAAATGCTTAAGAAGTGGAACTGAGCTCAAGGATAATAATATTGCTATCATTAATAAAATAGAGTTTTATTAATAATAACTATCAGCAAACACAAAAACGGAAAATATTGACAAACAGAATGGAAAGGGTCGTGGAGACTCGGGCTAATCCAAGGATTTAAGGGATCAAAAAAGGTAAAACAAATATGGAGTTAAAGAGATGGGATGGTTCGATAAACCATTTAAAGCACAGGATAGAATTGACAAATAAGGGATCAATACTCAAAAGGTGACGCTTGGCTTACGTAACTTCATTAGGGTGCAGTGGAAGGTACTTGAAGGAATATTCGGTCCGCTGGCGAGCTCCAGCCGAAGGGGGGGGGGTAAGGATCCTGACGAGGCGTCTTGGAAAGGAGAACCGTTACTCGACGAACGGCTCGACGAACAATGGCTGTTCTACTTTGTTCTCTTCTGAACAAAGGGGGGATGAGAACCGTCTCTTGTCTACGGGCTCAAGAACAATGGCTGTTCTAATGTTGTTCTCCTTTGAACAACAGGGGGGGGGATGAGAACCGTTTCTTGGCGAAGGGCTCAAAACGAACAATGGCTGTTCTAATGTTGTTCTCCCTTGAACAACAGGGGGGGGAGAGAACCGTTTCTTGGCGAAGGGCTCAAAACGAACAATGGCTGTTCTAATGTTGTTCTCCCTTGAACAACAGGGGGGATGAGAACCGTTTCTTGGCGAAGGGCTCAAAACGAACAATGGCTGTTCTAATGTTGTTCTCCCTTGAACAACAGGGGGGGGAGAGAACCGTTTCTTGGCGAAGGGCTCAAAACGAACAATAGCTGTTCTAATGTTGTTCTCCCTTGAACAACAGGGGGGGATGAGAACCGTTTCTTGGCGAAGGGCTCAAAACGAACAATGGCTGTTCTAATGTTGTTCTCCTTGAACAACAGGGGGGGGGATGCCTTGGGGACTTGGCGTCACTAAAGGCTCGAACCTTTGGCACTCAAGGAATATTGTCCTCCTTCTGGACAAGTGATGGTGAATCTCGAGGTCGAGGTCCCTTGGCGCACAAAGGGAGAGAGGGTCGTGGTGATGTTTCGCGACGAAAATCTGGATCTCCAATCTGCTTTTAGTGGTAAAGTTTCCATATAAATAGCCAGGACATCTTCTTGGCGTGGGGGAGAATGGGGTGGAAGCTTCGAGGGAACGCACAGCTGGGCCGGAGAAAAATGCCTTATCTGTCCATAAGCCTAACTCGATCTGGCGAGGTCGGCGTATGGGGGCGAACGGGGGGACGATAACCTCCTTGTTTAAACATTGGCGTCCGGTAGCTGTTGATAAGACTCCAAGCCTCGAATCGAAGATGCACGTGGGTAGCCTCATGGTTTAAAATAATATGGGATAGGAGTTGAATTTAACACAGATTCAACTCGTTCTATCACACCCCTCCATTCCAGGGGAAGTTGTCACTTCAAAAAAAAAAGAGAGAAGGGACAACGATAGAGCTCCGTTGTAGGGAACTCGTTTTCTTGTACCAACCGTATCTTCCTGCACCTAACTAGTATTACCTCAATACATGATTATTTTGATCTTTAGATTACAGGGGAAAATAACCTTTAATACAACTTAATAAAAAAAAAGGGCATGGAACAATGAAATGTTATAAACTTAGTACATACGGGACAAAATAATTTATACGTAAATTAATAAGAACAAATATATATACATAAAAAAAAAATTAGACATTGAGCGTTACAAAATTCAGACATATACATTAATTAACTATATTACAAAAGAATCTTAAATTAAGTCGTACAAGACGGTATATACCTACATGGAGATACTAATCCTATGAATACAATTGTTCTACGCTATTCGGTAACGCATTCCTACTGAGTGCGTCAGCAACCTGGTTATCGGAACCTTTGATATAATTTATTTTAAATTGATACTCTTGCAAGAGTAAACTCCAGCGCATGATGCGGCCGTTTGAGTGTCTCAAATTCCTAATCTAGGCCAACGGACGGTGGTCGGTTCCTATTCGAAATTCTTTACATATCAAGTACAGCTTGAATTTGTCTATGACCCAGATAATTGATAGAGCTATCTTTTCTCTAGTGGCATATCTCTCTCCGCGTGGTAATAATTGACGACTAGCATATGCAACTGGATGACTCGTTCTGTCATCCACGTATTGAAGGAGTACACCTCCAATGCCCTCGTTGATCACGTCGGTCTTAACCCCAAAGGATTTTTCCGGGTTGGGCAACTTAAAAATGGGGGCAGAAATGAACTTACTTTTGAGCTGATTAAAATGGGAAACAGCGACATCATTCCAACGTAAACGATCGGGGAAATTCTTTTCCTGAAGGGGGCATAGGGGGGCCAAAATTGCAGCGAAATTCGGAACAAATCGCTGATAGGGAGAAGCTGAACCTAGGATCGATCTTAATGGCTTCTTTGTAATCGGGAGGGGCATGTCGGCGATTGCCTTAATCTTGTTCTCGTGGGGACCTGACTTGCTTTGTCCTATTTTGAAACCCAAATATTTGATGGTTTCGTGGGCAAACTGGCATTTGCTGGGGCCAATGGTGAGGCCATTTTCACGCAGTTGCTCGAAAAGAGCTAATAGGGCGGGTAAATGGTGATTCCATTTAATTAGTTCTTGGAGCTGACTCTTCTGACGTGGTGTCAGCTGCGCGTCACTATCCAGGTCAGAGGGTTCCAAAGACTTGCCTGGTAGGGAAGGAGGAGGGTAATCGGCATCAGGTTGGATGCACACTGCCTGGATTACATTAAGGGACTCCGCGGGGCAATCCTCTTCAAGCGCCGATGCTTCGTCCAGTTCTACGAAGGTATCTCCATGGGCGCGTTGGGGGTTCTTTTTTTCTTGGGGTCCAGGGACAGTCTCCGTGTCCTTGTCTGGGGCCTTATCACCTAAGGGTGTTAGTGATTTACACTCCTTTTGTGCCGTCCTAAAGTCCTGGTTAAAGGTTTCCGAGAAATCGGACGGTATCGGGGTTCTGATGGGGACGGGCTCCTGGGCTTCTTTCTTATCTCGGCCTTGAGGAAGGGCGGCCTGAAACACAGGGTCGAAACTTACTTGGGGGCTCTGTCCTATAAGTACGGAACAGAATTTTATGGGTGCTACAATGACTTCAGCCCAGCCATTATAATATTGACACTGCAGGTAACATCTAGCGACGGGGAATCGGTTCGCCCGCCCAAGTTGGTCATGTACCACCGCAAATTTTTCGTGGTTAGAGGCCACTGGGAGGAGTTCGTCGGACACGATGAAGCATGTACATCCTGTGTCCCTGACGAGAGTCAATACTCGAAAGCTGTCCACGCTGCCCTCCTCATATTTCAAAGTTCCCGATGAACTTTTACCAAAAACAAAATTTACCTGGTGGCCTGACGGAGGGGGAGAAGTTTCTGCTTGGGTCTGCACCACCGGGGGAGCCGGGGTTGCATTAATCTGGTGAACTTGGTGGGCTGGTCCGCTTTTAAGCCTAGAATTTTGAGGGCAATTCCAGCTCATGTGGTTTTCTACTCCACAGGTGAAGCATATGGTTGGTCGCTTCGGGAAGAGAAATGGAGGAGAAGTCTTAACGGGAGGTTTGGAGTCCCGTTGTTGGTTTTGGGGAAAGAAGTTTTGGGGTTTTACGGGGCTCGGAAACTTTGTCAGCTTTCCTGGGAAGGGGCGCGAATCCGTCCTTCTTTCTTCTCGTTGGATTTCTTTTCTCGTTCTTCTCGTTTTCTTTCTTTTTCTACCTTTTTTCTTTGAACTTCTGCTTTGATCCGAGCTAATTCAATCTGATGGTCAGCTTGACTTATCCGTTCCTCTTGAATGTACTTAATTAGTTCTTTTCCGGAAAGTCCCAAGGATTCTCCTTGCGCTTTAAAGATTTCAAACTGAGTCATCTTTGCACTTGGGGCGCACTAGTCAACCAACTAAAATTCCTTGCAACAAGAATTATGCCTCTATAGAATTAGCCTACCTAAATATGGGCACTGACCTATTCGTACTTGGTTTCTCAATCTAAATAACCACTGACTAAAATCACGAAAAAACACAACAAATTATTATAACCGTTCCTTGAGCTACTCCAGCTTCTTAAGTTTCAAAAAAAAAGGGGATAGCAATCGTTAAAACAAAAGGGAACTACTATATTCTATTATTATAACGAATAACACTATGCTTTACTCGACTGAGACCAGTGTTTGCAAAGATATAGCGTTAGACCTTACACACCTGATACCAAATTAAATAGTATATATATATATATATATGTCGTAGAATGACTCCCGACGATACTATATATAACACTATTCGTTGAGGGGACTTCCTTAATTATCTTTAGAGTGCGTTTTACTGTCTGGCGGCCGGTATTATGTATCTTCAAAATGCTTAAGAAGTGGAACTGAGCTCAAGGATAATAATATTGCTATCATTAATAAAATAGAGTTTTATTAATAATAACTATCAGCAAACACAAAAACGGAAAATATTGACAAACAGAATGGAAAGGGTCGTGGAGACTCGGGCTAATCCAAGGATTTAAGGGATCAAAAAAGGTAAAACAAATATGGAGTTAAAGAGATGGGATGGTTCGATAAACCATTTAAAGCACAGGATGGAATTGACAAATAAGGGATCAATACTCAAAAGGTGACGCTTGGCTTACGTAACTTCATTAGGGTGCAGTGGAAGGTACTTGAAGGAATATTCGGTCCGCTGGCGAGCTCCAGCCGAAGGGGGGGGGGGTAAGGATCCTGACGAGGCGTCTTGGAAAGGAGAACCGTTACTCGACGAACGGCTCGACGAACAATGGCTGTTCTACTTTGTTCTCTTCTGAACAAAGGGGGGATGAGAACCGTCTCTTGTCTACGGGCTCAAGAACAATGGCTGTTCTAATGTTGTTCTCCTTTGAACAACAGGGGGGGGTGAGAACCGTTTCTTGGCGAAGGGCTCAAAACGAACAATGGCTGTTCTAATGTTGTTCTCCCTTGAACAACAGGGGGGGGGAGAGAACCGTTTCTTGGCGAAGGGCTCAAAACGAACAATGGCTGTTCTAATGTTGTTCTCCCTTGAACAACAGGGGGGGATGAGAACCGTTTCTTGGCGAAGGGCTCAAAACGAACAATGGCTGTTCTAATGTTGTTCTCCCTTGAACAACAGGGGGGGGGGGAGAGAACCGTTTCTTGGCGAAGGGCTCAAAACGAACAATAGCTGTTCTAATGTTGTTCTCCCTTGAACAACAGGGGGGGATGAGAACCGTTTCTTGGCGAAGGGCTCAAAACGAACAATGGCTGTTCTAATGTTGTTCTCCTTGAACAACAGGGGGGGGGATGCCTTGGGGACTTGGCGTCACTAAAGGCTCGAACCTTTGGCACTCAAGGAATATTGTCCTCCTTCTGGACAAGTGATGGTGAATCTCGAGGTCGAGGTCCCTTGGCGCACAAAGGGAGAGAGGGTCGTGGTGATGTTTCGCGACGAAAATCTGGATCTCCAATCTGCTTTTAGTGGTAAAGTTTCCATATAAATAGCCAGGACATCTCCTTGGCGTGGGGGAGAATGGGGTGGAAGCTTCGAGGGAACGCACAGCTGGGCCGGAGAAAAATGCCTTATCTGTCCATAAGCCTAACTCGATCTGGCGAGGTCGGCATATGGGGGCGAACGGGGGGACGATAACCTCCTTGTTTAAACATTGGCGTCCGGTAGCTGTTGATAAGACTCCAAGCCTCGAATCGAAGATGCACGTGGGTAGCCTCATGGTTTAAAATAATATGGGATAGGAGTTGAATTTAACACAGATTCAACTCGTTCTATCACAGGTTGTTTTCTATCAATAGTTTGAAGACTTGATCCAAATGCTCCACATGCTCGTCTATATTTTCCGAAAATATTAAAATATCGTCGACATACATGAAAACGAACGCCAAGCCACGAAATAAATTGCCCATATGGCGTTGGAAGGTGCAACTAGCATTCTTTAGACCAAACGGTAGCCTTAAAAATTCCCACAGCCCAAAGGGAGTTGGACAAGCAGTCTTCTCAATGTCCGCTGGATTCATTGGAATCTGGTGGTAGGCTCTGACTAAATCCAGGTGGAAGAAAACTGTCTTGACATGAAGATGGTCTACCATGCTTTGAATCCTTGGCAGGGGATATCGGTCCGGTTTGGTTATCGCATTGAGGGATCGAAAGTCACCCACAACTCTATACTCACCTCGGGTCTTCTTCTGCACCATGTGAATGGGTGAAAACCATGAAGATTTAGACGGCCGCACCACATCTTTCAACACAGTTTCGAAAGTTACTTTGGCAATTTGTAGTTTCTGCATTGGAAGTGGCCTTGGGCGGGCGAAAGTTGGTGGGGCGCTAACCGTCTCAATAGGGTGAACAGCGGAATTAGTCGGTGAACTAATATCAACACACTTCGGGTTATATATAGTATCATATTTGCGGAGAACTGTCCTACAATTAGATGGGATATGCGAGAGGTCATTAATAATTAACGAGATCACTGGTTCGCTTGACTGCTTCACTTTAGAAACTAGGCTAGTCTGGTTATCAATTAGGACACCACGTGTAAAGTCTACTAAGAGGTTAAAATGAGCAAGAAAATCGGCTCCTAATAATGGCGACGTAATATCTGCAACTACGAACGTCCATCTAAATGAACGTCGCAGGTTAGGGATGCCTATTTACAGTTGGACTTCTCCATGCACTTTTATCTTCCTTCCATTAGCCGTCGCGATGTCAACACACGATTTGCGCATCATACATAATTGCACTATATTAAATGGAAGAAAGGACATGCTCGCTCTAGTGTTTATCAGAAATTCGCACTTCCTCTCATTAATTGACGCAGCGACAGTGAGAAGAGTCGGGACGCCGGTCGTCGCATTTACAGCGACCTGCCGATCTCGTTTTCCGAGGGGGTTAGGAAAGACGGTCTAGACGATTGTTACATTTTAAGGTTCTTATCTCGCTTTGGCCACAGCACCACGGTTTACAGTACTTGACACTCGACCCAAAGTGTATGTGTGAACGGTACACCACTGTTTTTTTTATTATGTCCGAAGGGGAGTAACCCTAACGGTACACATTTTGAATAATTATTATGCACAAGCCTAGATTAATTACCACCGGGATATACGCCGACGTGCATTGAACGCGATTTTTTAAATTGCACATTATTTACCAGCTGGTTGAAACTAAAAGCACTTATATCGGGGAACGCATCATTATTACTAGTTTCACTATTATTTATATTATTACACTGTGCCTTGTAAAACGGCATGAGTTCATCAGCCAGTTTCCCCAATTGGGCAAGAGTCAAGTCCTTTTGTTTGGCGATGATGGGGGCGATGTTTGGAGATAAGGACTGGATGAACTTGTGTCTCACCAAGTCCTCCTCCACTCCAACTTGCAGATCTGTCTTCCGTAGCTCTCGAGATTTACCGAAGGTCGTCCGATCTGCGGAGAAGACGCGATTAACTTCTCGAAGAGCTCAGGTTTCGTCCTCTCAAAAAGCCCCAAGATTTCTGTTCGTAGGAGCGAGTAATACTGCGACGAGAGAACCGCAGCTGGGAGATGATCGACTGTCTCGGGAGGCAACGCAGCCAGAATATGGTAAAATTTCGTTTCTTTTCGTTGCATCCTTGCGATGTGGAATTGCTCCTCCACGATTTTGAACCATCCTGTGACTGCCGCTTCATTAAACACAGGAGGTCTGATGGTGATCGCGTTCGTGAGTTCCATTTCTTGGTGTGTAAGAAAATGAGTAGCTTGTTGCCCGCTTTGTGAATCCATTTTACCGTATGATCAAGTTTCGTTCGACGAAAAGGGGTCACCAGTTATAGGTATGACATATTTTAACGTATTATGTCCCTTTTATGTAAGGTACAAAAAGGGGAACTCTTCTCGATGTAGCAGGCTGGGTTATGTTATCAACGAACTTCCTTAGGATAAGGAAAATATTGAACTGGATTCTTTATTCCTTGGTAGACAGCTGGAACAAGCCTCGAAATGGCGAACGGATATGACAACTTCTTTCTTCTTGAATAATAATGATTGCTAACTCTATTGAAATTGGACATAACAAGTTAGGAAGTATAGATTAGTAGAGCAAAAGTAAGAGACTATAATGGTGAAAAGGTTTTAAAAAAGATAGTAAAGGTAAGGTTAGTGTAAGTTGAAGGGGGTATATTTTCCTGGTGGAAGGGTATCTCAAGCAAAAGTAGACAGTATAGTAAAAATATAGTATGCAAGAGCAGAGATGAATAAATCCCTGGTCAAAGGGTAGCTCTGACAACGTTAATCTCGCGTTGTGTTGTTTAGGGGGGCGAAATTGGTTGGCATTCAAGCCCTTGTAGTAACTAGTAAAACTCACTACTACGGTAGGTCAAATTTCGGTGAAAAATTGTCGTAAATTGGGTTGTCATATTCGATAAGAGTATTACATGTTAGGGTTGATGTTAGCGTTCGGGTAAGGTTTTCTTCAATTTTTGGCTAGCTATTGATACTACGTTCGCAATGTAGCATAGATGTTATGGCGAGGAGTGTTTTATTATCGGTCCACTTTTGCTCTTTGGGGGGAGGACAGAGGAGTCTTCCCCTTGCCGGATATCTTCCTACTGAACTCTGCGTCCGTGAGAACAACGTAAGTGTCGGTTGAGAATTGGACAAGGTCGCGGAAGAGAGCCTGCTTTACCAGATCTACAGGTATGACAGCCTCGTAGTGCCATTTGTATTGTCCGGCCCTAAAGCCATCGACAATATCTTCTGGGCCTGCGTCGTCAGGAAACTGGGTACCTTCAGCAGCATATACTCCGAGGTTTAACATACTCAAGTAGTACATGTAGCTGGGAGCCCGATTCTTTGAGGACGAGGACCTACTAGCCGACGTGACTGCGAGACCTTTTGGGGGTGGGGTGAATGCTCAACCTTCGGCTTCTTAGGCCTCAAAGCAGCAGCTTCCTTCCCTTCGACTTGTGCTCTTGTCGGGGTCGTTGAATGTGTCTGTGAGTCTATTCGTGCCTTCTGCCGTGGAGCCATAGCTTGCACTCGAGGATCCCGTGAAAGGGTATTATTCCTGCCCGGAGCTTTTTGGCCGCTCTTCTCGGTCTACAGTTGGAAATTCACTCGAAGAACCTCGTTTGACGGAGGGTTTTCCAGGAACCACATTTTTTCCATGCCGTTATTCACGAGCATGGTGCTCAGTTCCTTCGAGAAGGTGCAAGGCTTGATCAAGTTTGCAAGGTGTGCATAATATATGCAACACATTATTTTTGTCGATTTGCAGGTACGTGTGTGCAGTGGCAACACTACTCTCTGCGACCGTTGCCTTGGCAACCTTCGCGGAGGTGGCGTTAGCCCCTTTTTCCTCCTCTTTTCTGCCTTTGTTCTTTGTTTTTTGCATTTGCTCCTTCTTTATTAGGCAGGTCATTGCCATAGTTCTTTGTGGGCCACCACAATTGAGGCATTTCCGGAACGAACTTTTACATTCGCGCCAGTAATGGTCTTGGCCGGCGCACACAGAACAAACTGTGAGTGTAGAGTTGGGGAAAGTGGCGGTGGTGTGTTCGTTGTACTTGTAGTACCTGAAGCACATTTGCAAGTCTACGCACTCCTCACGCTCAATCAGATCGGGGCAGATGCGGACGTTAAAGAGGAGAAGGCCATTTACTTTTGCCTTAATCGCCATTGTGGTTTCGGTGAAGACAACTTTAAAAACGTGGGTGTAGTCTTTGAATTTGATTACTTCGGTTACTTTTGCCCACTTATGATTCCGAAGAATCTCGTCCGTAATTTTTTCAATCGAGTGTCCCACAACCCAGGGGTCGAGGTGTCGGCAAATCACAGTTATATGTATGCGTATTTGCGGCGGTGTCTGAGGTATGAGATAAATTTTTCGAATGGTGTCTGAGGCACGCGGGAAGGAGAGGGCTTCGATGTCCGCCTCTATCGCACAGATAGCCGCGTAGCCATTTGGAAAATCAATTAGCCGTACGAGGGCAATATTGAACTCGCCGTGAATTCTCTTGAAGACCTTGTTCCTCTCCGTTTTTTGCCGGCCTGGCAAGGTCCTCAGGAGTACGCCGCATCTCCCTCATCTCTCTGCCATTTCACCCAAGGGCGTAGTTTGAGAGGAAATCTGGGGGGACCCGAGTCTGTAAGTGAGTGTAACTGGGTGTGTATGTAGTTTTAGGGATCCGTTATGAAAATAAGGAATAGTGGTATGGAGAATGTGGAAAATGTCCAATGAACAAAAGGCCACTTTACCTTCTAGCAGCGCAGAGGAGTCCTTCTTCCATTCCCTCAACTAGCCTCTATCAAGGCCAGTCAAGGAGAAACTAGCCAGTTCCGAACGTATCACTGCTGGTGGAAAATCCAGGCACGCACAACAAAGCGGTATCCAATCAACCTCATTCGAATGAAATTAGTTAAAATTAAAAACAAAAAATGACCGTACCGATACACGAGTATGCAAGAGAACAATCCAAGCGGCAAATAGGGTCGTTAACTCTAATTTTCCACAAAATACCCCCATATAAATAGTCATTCTATCTACTCATAATTCTACAAAATTCAACCAATCAGGATTGAGATACATTTAATTGTCATACTTATGTTCACTTTTCAACATGGTGTAAGAGTATATGTAGGTAGGGAATAGAGAAAGGGTGTGTGGACAGACAGCGGAAAGTAGACCAGTGGTGAAAAGAGAAAGAAGTGTGGAAGAGTGCAAAGTGTTGCTAGAGCCTGGTGATCAGGCCTATCGCTTTTATTTTTTTTTGTTTTGTAGTTCCTTAGTTGTCTTTGAGTTTGTTTATATATATATATATATATATATATATATATATATATATATATATATATATATATATATATATATATATATATATATATATATATATATGGCATGAAAGACTCGACGTATAGGTGAGAATGGATGGGGAGAATGAAAAGTCCAGACACTACACAGAGCTCTTTATTGACGTTTAGCCTGGACTTTTCTTTCTCCCCATCCATTCTCACATATATATATATATATATATATATATATATATATATATATATATATATATATATATATATATATATATATATATATGGCGTTCAAGCCATTTGTCTTCAAATCAATTAATGTCTTTGGATATGATGTGCGCATTTGCTGTTGTAGTGATAACTGCATTATTAATTACTTTAATGTTTGCTTAGTGTCTTTGATTTTGTGGTATATTTTGTAATGTGTGTAGTTTGTGTTTTTTGTTTCTTCGTGGATATCTTGTTCGGTAAGTTTCGGTCTTCATCGATAGATTTGAGTCTTCATCGGTAGGTTTGTCTTCATTGGTGAGTTTGTAGAAATCGGTGAGGTTTCACAGTTAGGTTAGCTTTTTCTTAGTTTGGGGTAAAAACGTTACTATCATCATGCGTAGAACGGCACTTCTGCTCCGCCAGCTAAAACCCCAGGGGAGCTTGGAAATCTGGCGCGACTTATTGCTCTTCTATTCTGGTCAATGATTTGGACGATTTCATCGTCCAATGCACGATTAACCCTTCCAGGATATTCCTTGCCCGTTCTTCTATGAAAATGTTAATGGGACTTAACACCGCCTCCCGGTGTAGCTCTTTTTGTCGTCTTCTTTCTATTCTGCGTGTACCTGTAATTAGGTACGTGCATTTATTCTGCATCAATTGTAGTGCTCTCTTCTGTGTCTTCGAGACACACGAGAGGGCGGAAGCGGGGTATAGCAGCGTCGATCTTACAAGTGCATTGTAGATCTTTTTCTTCTTGTTGCTTTGACGAAGATTTCTGAACCTACATAGAGTCTTGACTGCAGCAGTGGCCTTGGTGATTCGTTCTTGGACTTGCTTCTTGTACCCGGATGACGTAATTTTCATTCCGAGTACATTGCACTCGGTGATGTAAGGAGGTCGTCTATCCTCTACCCTGACGTCATAAAGTAGTCTCCTGCCTATGGGGACTACTTTGAACTTTTCCTGGTTGGAGGCGCATTCCTCCATAGACAAGTGATTATCTGGCTGAAATCATCGGCGAATTGAATGTTGAGGCAAGTGGAGCTTACAGGGGCTAGGACATCCGCGGTGTAAATCAAGTAGAGAGTGGGGGACAGGCCCCCCCCCCCTGCAGGAGGCCCGCAGTGAGCGGAAACTTTTGTCCGTCCGTGAACCCTAAACTAATGTACCCTGCTCTCTCCATGACATAGTCACAGAGAGTTCTTCCTAAGTTTTCACCTAGATCCACTCGTAAGATCTTGCACTGCATTCCCCGTTGCTACACCACATCAAACGCCTTTGATACACCCCCACAAACAATGTCCACGTAACTCTTTTCCCGTTTTGCTTTGGCTAGCTTTTCCGTGATGACGTTAATCGCCATCTCCGTACTTCGCTTCCTCCTAAACCCGAATTGGTGTGGGTTGTAGAGTGAGTTCTTCTCCAAGTGATACACCAGTCTTTTGTTGAGGATCTTCTCGAAGAACTTCCCGCCAAATTGTAGAAGTGAAATTGGCCGATAGCTCTCCTTCAACGTAGGGTTCTTTCCGTGCTTAGGCAAGAAAATAATTTTAGCCGTTTTATAAGCATTTGGAAAGTATCCCGTGTTCAGACAGGCGTTATATATTCTTCTCATCCCTTCGACGACATTGGTTGGTGCCTTTTCAAAGTTAAGCTTTGTAAGCCCCGATTGTCCTGGGTCTTTTTGTTGGAATGAGCGGAGCGCGCCGAGTAGTTCTTCTTCTGTAATCTCGGTGTCTCGGTCGCGCTGTCTATCCACCTGGTGGTGAGGGTATGGGGGGGGGGCATCTTTTATGACTTTTCTTATTTATCATTATCCATCTTGCGATTTTCTATATTCGAATCTATTTATTTCTTATTGACTGAAGTTGCCCCTTGAAACATTTGTCTTCCAGTAATCTGACTCCATATTCTAGTTGGCTGAGATTCCTTCTTCCATTAGGTGGGCTGGGTTAGTCTTGATCTTTGTTTTTCTTTTTTTTTCTGTATCTTCATATTAACTTGCATTTAGCTTGATGTGATGATTCCTTCCAAATTCTTGATCACGTGATGATTTCTTCTTAATTCTTGATCACGTGATGATTGCTTCTAGCTTCTTGATTCTTCATGACGTGAAGATTTCTTCTTGTTGAGTTAAGATGAGTTAGGCCTTGAAGTCATTTTCCTTTACGTTTTTTTTCTGGAGGCAATCCATTTATCTTGATTCTTCTTGAGTCGTCCTTAAAGCGTTTTCCGTGGTCTCCGTTTTCTTCGGGAATTTTCTTCGTAAAAATTGTGGACTGAGGATCGATCGCGGGTCTTTGAATCCAAAGGCCAGCACTCTGACGTCACGCTACGGTGAGTCCGTGTTTGAGTTGGTAATTTAATGGGCTATTTATATTCTCGCGTTGGAAGGAATTTTTCTCTCTGATACATCTTCGCACCCCTACAAGGGTGCGTCTTGTGTATTTGTTCGTTAAGCTCGTCGATGATATTGCTTTCAAACTCTAGGTCATAGTCTTCGTTTTCCTCCTCAGTTATAATGAAGATTTTTCCCAATAACTTCGGAATATCTCTTCAATTCTTCCTTTTTCTGTTTCGATGTTTCCATCTTCCTTCTGTAGCTCGATCTTATGCTTCTTCTTTCCAGTCGATCCTTTGAGATTTCGGATCTTTCTCCAAAATTCTCTGGGAGTCGTTTCGTGATCGAGGCTATCAATCGCGTCCTCCCATCTTTTATTCTGCTGTTTGAGGATCAACTGGTTAAGTTCTTCTTTGACTTCTTTACTTCGCTGCATTGAGTGAACTGATGCATTCACGATGTTGAGTTCATACAATAACTTCAGCTCACGGTGTAATTCCTTCATATATTCGGTCCACTCGTAGGTTGAGATGGTCCTATACTCGGATTTAGGGATACAAGCCCTATCTGCCTGGATGATATGGTTATTGAGGTCGTCGAGTGCCTCGTCAATCTCCTCGAGAATTGCCTCGTCCAAGTTGGGCGGATCGTAGGCCTCGAGAAGGCGCGCGTACCGTGTCCAGTCTGCTCTTTTGTAGTTCTTTCTGACTACAGCTGGAACTTGTATAGGGTTCCTGTTGATAGTGAGTAGAATGCCTATATGGTCACTATATGGTACCTGAACTTGTTCCATGTAGTAATTGAACGGCAGCTGACGGTTTGCCAGACAGATGTCTGGTTTTGTGGCACCTCGTGCTCTGACATAGGTGGGGAAGTCGGGCCCTATTCGCTGGGCAATATCACTGTCCAGCACAGGTCCAGGCTCTTCCTATACTGTTGTAGGTCCTGTAACCGGATTCTCGGCATCTTGCGTTCAGATCCCCCATTAATATAGTGGGGGCTCTTCTGCAAAATAGGCCAGTGAGAGTGTGAATTGGTAACACATCTCTCCTTGGCTGTTGATATTCAGTAGCAATGTGCAACTTTCCTATGTCGAGTTCGACCTCAATCGCGAGGTAGGATTCTTCTAGTTTTCATATCTGCGTGTATTTAATCCCTTTCTTTATTGCAATAGCCGCTCCGTAGTTCCAGATTTTCATTTCTGTTCTACGCGTGTCGATCCCGTGTTCTGATAGCAATATGATGTCCACATCAATTTCTCTGAATACATTTCCGTAAAGAATTCCATTCGTCGTCCAGCTATTGGTGTTAATTTCCATTATCTTCAGTGCGTTCCGTAACGTGGTGAGTTGTTTTTCCCTATGTTTATTCTTATTCTTCTTCTTCTTGGGGGCTGACTGGGTGGTTTTACTCGGCCCAGTGTTGTCCTTTTTCGGAGGGGGACTCGGGGTTTTGGACCTGCTCTTCGTAGCTCGTGTACGAGTGCAGGGTCCATCTTCGTTGTCAGAAAAGGAGGATCCCTCCTCACTTTCAGCCTTTTCCTCTTCGTCTTCTTCTTCAGATTCCTCTGATGAGGGAGCTTCAATAATGTCCTCTAGTCCAGACTTGACGCTATTGTTCTTTATGACTGAGTCCTTGAATTCCTTGGAGCATTCGGGGTCTTCAGGCATAATTACTGAAGGGAGATTGTTCGCCTTCAGGAGAGCGTTAAGTACTTGATTGTAGCAGTAGGGTTTTACTGCATTCGCCACATTTTCGTGGGTTATGCAGATAATATTTTTGCACTCAAATCTCCGGTGATACTCATTTGTGCAAGTGCCGATGCAGGTTTTACCTCTGCATTCTTCTTGGCGGCGTTTGCATATGCAATTTCTTTTGCTTTCTTCTCTTCTTCTTCCTTTCTTCTGATAATTTCGCGGCGCTTGGAGCAGTTCAGGGCCATGGTCCTATGCTGCCCTTTGCAATTTATGCATCTTTTCATGATGCTTTTAAATTTGTCGAATCTGTGATCTTCTGTGGCACATTCACTGCACCACAGTTTGTTCTTAACCGGGCATGTCGATGTCGTGTGCTCTTCAAGTTTATAGCATACAAAGCACATTTGTATGCTATTGAATTTCTCCTGTTAGATGTTTTCGCCTTGTATTCTCATATTGAATACCAGTATTCCATTTTGTGTCGCTTTCCTTGCCATGTCTGTCGTAGAGAAAGTTATTTTAAAGACGTGGGTGTGTTCGCGAAATTTTATTATTTTGAGAACTTGGGCCCATTGGTTACTCTTAGTAATTTCTTCCTTGAGCTCCTCGGGTTTATGTTCACCCACCCAGCTCTCCACTTTGCGGCAGATCACGCTTCTTTTCGCTGCCACCTGTGCAGGGGTTTTGGCTTCTAGGGCGGTGTACCTTAGGACCCTCGCTCCCTCTTCCAATAGGAGCTGGTCCACGCCTTTGGTCTCGGCACACATGGCGATGAATCCAGTTAAAACCTCAATAAGTTTCACTAGTGCCACTTTCAATTCAATGTAGAAGGTTTCGCATAGGTT
Organism: Ceratothoa steindachneri; assembly: GCA_963969495.1. Taxonomy (NCBI): domain Eukaryota; kingdom Metazoa; phylum Arthropoda; class Malacostraca; order Isopoda; family Cymothoidae; genus Ceratothoa; species Ceratothoa steindachneri. Next base: position 195,344,430 of record OZ018322.1, read on the forward strand.
CTTCTTGACGGGGGTCTTTATTCCGGGGATGGTCCTTAGGGGGGCCCTCTTAGTGAGGGCCTCTATAGTCTTCGATATCCTCTTCTTTTCCTGAAACCAAAGTGTAGTTATTGTGTTTTTGGAGTGAAAAAGAAAGTTATGATGTGGTAAAGGAGGTAAAGGATGGTGAGGTAGGTTTGGGTACGAGTCCAATAAATGGTGAGAAACGCCCCGTCCATTTTCCTGCTGTTCCCCCGCTCGTTTGCTGCCAGAATGATGGGTGATAGATGGGATGGGGTGAGTCTCGAGTGGGGACCTGAGAGGGTTGAGCTTGGTGGACTTGATGCATAGCGGCTGAATCAACGACCACTAAGTTTTTGTCACCCCCTCACGGGTACATACGCCATAACTGCATCCAAAAACTACATAGAGACGGGTGTACTTCCCTCTATGATTCTGGCCGGGTCCCCCGGTCGATGAGGATTTCTCCTCCATCCGGGACTCGCAGTTATGCCCTAGTATCGAGATAATTTCTGACTTACGCATCCGCTGTGGGCTAGGCCTCAAACTAGTTTTCACATAAGCCCTTAATTATGTCAGTCCAAGGGGCCGGCATAGTTAAGAGGAAATCAATGAATAGCAAGAATCCGAGCAGGTTCGCACTCAGGGCGATGGACGGGAGCAGTGAGGTGCTTAAGCCCTCATTGTATTATGAGTCTTCGACGAAAAATAAATATCTCTCTTTTTGAATGTTGAAGTGAGATTCACTGTAAAACTTCCAAAATAGGCGTTCTTCTATGTAGGCAGTGCTCAAAATTCGTCACTAAGCAAGTAAAAATGCTTTATCCGTAGGTTGTCAGCAGAGCGTAATAATCGAATATTCGGCCGTCCTCATGTTCACTTTTGAAATAACAGACCTTAGCGTTACAAATTGACCAATCAGCTTTTAGACATAAGCACTGCAATAATTTTCCAATCAGAACGCTCAAACCGTTTGCATGTAAACATGGCTGAAATTCATTTTCCGAATTTATCTAAATAAGACTAAAAGAACAACTGAATTAAAAATAAGTGCTAAAATAAATAAAATCAAACATAAAATGATTATATTTATAATTTAGTTCAAACATTTTTTTAGAAATTTGACTTAAAAAATTATTTCTAAAAATTATACTAAGTTTAAATAACAAAAATTAAAAACATTTCATGTATTCTTTCAAAACAATATATAGTGCTAATAAGTTGACCTTTCCCGTTTACTCTTACTCTTCTCCGCTAAATTTTCAAAAAATATAACTTCACCACTACACCTATCTATTGTTTCATTTTACATATATGTATTTAATTTTTTTAATTTTTATTTTAATATTTGTAAAATGGAAAAAATTATTGTATATTTATTGCTTTAATACATCATCATCATCATTTCCGAATTTTTAAGCGCTCAATCAGGGCTCGGATCAAGCTACGCTACCCAATGTGTATTCTCGGTGAAGGAGGTAAAGGTTTAGGTAATCAACCTCGTTGGCATCAACTCTTCCTACGAGGTCTTACAAGGAGAATAACAGAAGCTCTAAGTAACATCGACTCAACAATGTCGCTCTCTATGACCCGCATGATTTGTGCTCAAAAAAGTCCATCACAATGGCCCTTTACCTCACTACCCGACACAGGAGACAACGGTTTCGGAAAGCTCCTTCACCGACCGAGTACACTGGAAATTTCTTTCCTTTATTTACAAGAGAAAAATACTGCATACTGGGGAGTTTAACTTTCCATATAAAAAAGAGAGAATACTGCAAACCCGGAAGTCTATCTCCCCATTTACAAAAGAGAATAATACGAAGCGGGAAGTCCATCTGCCTATTTACGAAAGAACCGTTTAAATTTTTCATCCGAATGTTTTACTTGGTTCGACCCCCACAACTCAAGAAGTTGCAGATGTACTCTCTCCAATGATGCAAGGAATGGTACATCATAATCTATGTTTGGAAGGTCCTAGAAAAAAGGGTCCCAAACACTAGCATTCAGGAAATACACCACCAAAGGCGAGGGAGGCTGTGTTATGGGAAGACCACTCCAGGATCAATCCCCAAAATAAAGTCCATGATACACCACCGACAATAGATCCAGGCTATTTAACCCTTTATTTCCTGAATTATTGCTTTATGTAAAGAAAAATTTCTTTACTTTAAAACATTTTCCATTTAGGTCATAAAACATAGATACTTTTTATAATATTGTAGAAAATGCATAAAAATAAAATTATTCCACATAACATCATTGGGAAGTGTTGATACAAACATGAAAAAAAAACTAAAAACTAAAATCATTGCGAAAAAAACAAAGAAAACTTGGATTTTAGTAACCATATTTCCTAAAAATAAAAGTTCATTCTTTTTCATTAATTTTAATAAAGTAAAACAAACACAATTTATTTTTTAGGAAAAGTAATCAAACAATTTTGCTCTTTCAACAGGCATAATGAGAGGTTGCACTTGTTATACTTCATATGTGCGTAAGCTTTGATGTGACCTTTGCATCTTTGCTTAAAATTTGTAGGCTCAGGAAAATTATCAAACTCATCGAAAAGAACATCATCGACTGGTCTTGTTGCTCTCAGTCTTTTTGCATTTATACTGGGTTTACTCTTATTCGTAGGCCTACCTTTTTACCTTGTTGAATTTTTACCAGCATAAGTTAGTGAGAGCTTCCCCTCTAATATGTTTTTTATTTTTTTTTTATCAAAGAGCTCATCTGGCGACTGCCTACTTGGGCATTAGTCGCCGTATTAAAAACTGGCCTATAACTAGACTACTTTAAGATAAAATTAGGATAACCCCCACCCCCCAAAAAAGGGAAAGAGAAGTGAGCAGTAAGCAAGCTCTTGCGTCGGATGGAGGTCCCCCCAGCGCAGGAGCGTGCGACTTAAAAGAGGAAAAAAAACAAAAACAAAACAAAACAAAAAACCCTGCTTAAAAAATAGGGAGAAGGCCGCCCTCCCCCCAAAGTCAACAAGTCCACCAGTCAATGTGCACGCACTCGTCCCGAGTACAAAGGAACGGCGGTAGCGACCCCGCCCATTCCGGTACCGGGACAGGTAACGTGCGCGAAGATCACCCAGGCTGGGACATTCGACAAGAATGTGCCGAACAGTCTGGGGGACGACGCAGTCGTCGCAATAGGGCGCAGGCGAGCGCTCCATCAAATAGCGATGCGTCACACGAGTGTGTCCGATTCGGAAACGACATAAAGCGACCTGAAGCCGTCGTGGCATTGGGGGATAGGTCCATGGGAACAGTCGCGGCGCAATGTCACGCAACTTTAAGTTCCCTTTGACCGTCTCCCATCTTCTTTGCTAAGCAGTCCAAAGAGCTGCCCGTATTCCTGCTATGTAGTCGGTGTGAGGAAGAGCGAAACGTTGGTCCGGTCGCAGAGTCCTCGCGGATTCTTTGGAACCCTCATCGGCGCGCTCATTCCCTGCAATTCCAGGAACCCAGCAGAAGATAATCTTGACATCCGCCCGGCTCGCCAAAACTGTGGCGTCACGGATATCGCGAACCAGGGGATGCGGAGATTCCAATGCCCCGAGAGCACTCAGGGCGCTTTGTGAGTCGCTATAGATCACATTTCGGTCTCCGAACCGGGCACCTCGCGTAATCTCCCGTACCGAGTGGTGTATTGACACCAGCTCGGCCGTGAAGACAGACGCCGCGCCTGGCAGAGCCCCGCTGACTTCAAACAGAGGGGATACGGCGTGGAAGCCGACCCCCTCTTGGGACTTGGAGCCATCCGTATACACTGGCACGGTTCCAGCGTGACATGAAATGTGCTCCAAAAAAGGTCGAACGCAATACTCCCGGCGCTGTACAAGCTTTGGGAGCAGAGGCGTGGCAACAAATAGCCAAATGTGGTACCCTCCAGGGTGGCATCTTGGGCAGAACCAGGGGCGCCACCAGCCCGAGAGCTATACCTAGCTCTCGAAGGAGTTAACTAACCCTAAACCCGAAGGGCTTAAGGTATGACTGGCATCGCTCGGCGGCATAGACACCGTCGAGATCAGCTGTGGATACAGTGAGAGTTGTTGGCGACTGAGGGAGGCGCCGGGTTCGCGCGTACAGGCGAGTAATGTAATATACGTGGCGTAGAACGAGTGGCATCTCCCCAGCATCGACCAACAGGCTCTCAATGCGGGAAGTGCGGAAGGCACTGGTCGCAAGGCGAAGGCCGGTGTGGTGGATCGAATCCACCTTCCGCAATAAACGCTCGGCTGCGGATGCATAAAACTCGCATCCGTAGTCGAGCTTCGAACGAACAAAGGATCGACACAAAGGTAGGGCAGGAGCCCTATCAGCACCCCAAGCGCTGAACGTCACGGAACGGAGAATATTTATGGCGTGGGTACAAGAGACCCTAAGGCTGCGAATATGAGCCTCCCAGGTGAGGCGTCGGTCGAATACAAGACCAAGGAAGCAGTGCGATTTCACCACATCCAGGCGAACCCTTTTAAGAAACAAATCTGGTTCAGGGTGGAGCCGTGGATGGCGGCAGAAGTGCACCACCTAAGTCTTACCCGAAGAAAACCGAAACCTTTGCGCTTCGGCATAGCGAGAGACGCGGTTCAATGCCTGTTAGAGTCGACGCTCCAGAGCGTAGCGCAAACATCTTCTGGAAGCACCGAGGTGATGCCGTTTATGCTCAGGGCAAAGAGTGTGACACTGAGGGCACTTCCCTGCAGGACACCCTCTTCCTGCTTCTCTGGGTTGGAGAGGGCTCCTCCCACCCGTAAACGAAATCGACGACCTCGCAAAAATTCAGATAAAAACCTTGGGAGGCGTCCCCTCGCCGTTATCGTGTGAGGAGTCTCCATGATACCGTATCGCTATGTGGTATCATAGGCCTTCTCACGATCGAAAAACACCGTTGCGTAGTGCTGCCTAAGAAGGAAAGCCTCGCAGACGGCATTTTCTAGTTGGAGCAGAGCATCCGAGATCGAGTGGAACTTGTGGAAGCCGCACTGTGCAGAAGACAGATGGCCTCCACTGTCCAGGAAAAAGGCTAGTCTAACATTAAGCAATTTCTCCATCAACTTGCACACGTAAGAGGTTAGAGAGATTGGGCGAAAACCGGTCGGAGTTGAGTGAGCTCTCTCCGGCTCCTATCCAGTATACCTCCTGTCCAGGTCAGCTGCACAGCCAATGCCTGAAAGGAGGTATATATAGAGAAAGGTAGAACGGAGACATCATGCCGGGTGTAAACCGCGCATGCCCCAGGCTGGCAATCTTGTGGTGGTGGGGTTGCAAGACCTTTATACCCCGGGAGGGCGGGCCTTGGGGCACGCGCCTAGCATGGTCTTCTGTAGAAAGATAGCTATCGGGGAACGGGACGAGACGAGTCTCCGCAGCTCCTCCCAGTTGGCCCGGAGTCCACAGAAATTTCATTGAAGGAATATGCCCTCCAGGCCAAGCTCGAAGGAGACGCGGGGGCCCTCCTCGAACAGAAGACCCTCGCGGGAATGGCCGGACGATTCCCGGAGGCAGAACCCCAAGCGCTGTTGGCCGGACAAAGCGCTGAAGGCGCTGTCGCCTTCGATGACTTATTGGGGAAGGTTGGGGTCGCCATGCGAGTCTTTTCCTCCCTCCGCCTCGAAACCTTAGGCGGGCGATGCGGCTTCGGGGGCGGGGCTCCTCTTTTCGAGGAACAGCCATCTCCGAGCCACTCGCTCCACCACTAGGCATGGGCGAAGGAGCCAAAGGAGCCTCCTGTGAGACTAACGACTCGGTGTAGGCGTGTGGCCGTTTCGCCTTACGGGAAACGGTCACGCTGGGGAAAGAGAGGGGAGCCCTGGTTTTAGCCGGGGCTGGGTAGGAACCCTTTTTGCCGCCAGCTTTACCAGGGGAGCTGCCGGGTTGAGTAGAGCCCACAGAAGGGCTCCGAATGGGCGTGTAAACAACCATGTTCGTTGGCCTGGATGGGCCAGGAGCAGAGGGTGCCTTTCTAACTATTGAGGAATATGACGTCCCAGGCAGAGCTTGGCGCGCCAGGACCAAGTCCTTAGCCTCGCGAAATGAGAGTTGATCCTTGGCCTGAACGGCCAGGATTTCTTTCTCATGGAGATATGCACCACATTGCTTAGAAGAAGCAGGGTGAGGCTCTCCACAATTGACACAATTGGCCACACACGATTTGGACTTATCGTGTGCGGCCTTGGAGCAATTTACACAGACTTCGGGTGACCCCGACTTTGCACGTCTACAAGAACGATTCGTATGGCCGAAGCGGTGACAGTACTAGCACCACCGCGGCAGTGGCACAAATGCCTTCACGGGGTAGCGGTAGCAACCGGCACGCACCGTCTCAGGGATCTTGTACCAGTTAAACGTAACGATTATTGTAGGGGTGGGTCTCGAGGCCTCTTCCTGTTTTCTCATTACACGTTCGACCTTGACTGCCCCATGGTGGGCCAGCTCTAAGGTGATGTCCTCTATGGAGTAGTCAACGAGTTCCCTCGCATAAACTACTCCTTTCACAAAATTCATGGTAGAGTGTGGTGTCACATTCACCGGGGTGCCATGAAGTGTCCGAAGAGCACTTATCTTGGCCGCCTCGGCGGGATTCGCCGCATTCGCCAGAAGGCTCCCGTCCGAGAAACGGGTCACATTCGGCTCTTTACCAATTACACTAGCTAATCCTCTCCTCTGATGGATCATGTTGCCCTTGGCCAACCAGGTGCTATCAGTGGCGTGAATGACAAGGAAGCGTTTGAACCCAGCGGGCTTGAAAACGCCAGCGAAGCTCGGAATCAAGGGCCCCGATGTTATCGAGTCTCCGCCCTGCGCACTTTTGGTCTTTGTCATATTCGGGGGCTCCGCATCCGAGGGGGCAGAGGGGCCGGATGTGCTGATCTTGGCTTGGTTGCTTGCCAAAGTGGCAGCAGACCCATCCGTTCCCGCAGCTCCCGCGGATGGAGAGGAGCCCCGAGTCTTCTTTGTCTTTTTGGTCTTTTTCGTCTTTTTCTTTTTTGGAGAGGAGGGCGGGGAATGAACCCGCTTCTCACGTCCGCCGGCAGAAGCCCCCTGGCCAGATGGACCGGCCTCAGCCAGGTCCTCTTCCGAAATGGAGAAGGTCCTGGTAGTCGTAGGGGCACCTGTCAGAGGAGATCCCTCCCCTCCTTGTACTGCCTCAGAAACCCTAGCCGTTTGAGGAGGTCCTTGCATAGTGGCGGAGTCGGGTTCGGTGTTTGTCACCGAGCCCGAATTTCTCCCCATAGAAGGCCCTACCGTCTGAGGTTGGGTTTCCTCAAGTACCATGTCTATCACAGGAGGGGCCTCCAGTTGGCCATCCCCTCCCAGGACATCGCAGCTCCCCTTGGCAGCGTCACCAGTCTAGTGTGGGGATGAACAGGCCTTGACCCCGGCAAGATTTAATATTCTTGCCAGCAGGTGTTTTGAGGGAAGAGACCGAAGGGGCCTCGCTCTCCTCTCCCCCCCATAAGGGGGTTCGCCCTATCGAGCCGCTTCGATTGACAGCGGCTGGCTATGGGCTACCTGCTGGCTTTCTTGGCAGGCCCCTTGGATAGAAAAGAGGGGACTGCCGCTGGAAAAACGGAGGTGCCCGAAAGCCCCTCCAGAGAAGGGGGTGAGGTGGAGTCCCCTGCACCCGTAGGCGAAGGAAAGGAGTAAGCCTCCTCTCCGGTTTGAGAACTATGGATGGTCCCCTGCACAAGCACAGGGGGGGGGGGAACCTCGATTTTTTCCCTGGAGCTGCCCGAGGGTAGCTCAGTCGTTTGTTCAGGGAGAATTAAAGGTTTTTTTTAGACTCATCATTGGGCATGGTGACCCTCTTTTTATTACGGGATGCAACCGCTCATCACCTCTCGCAGTTAACGGCACTGCAAGAGGTGCTTACAGGCCTGGCAGAGCCAGGCGCCGCCATTTAGGACTACCTCTCCCGTCTGGTGGCCTGGCAGTCCATCGGCATGGCGGCTTCACCTTGAGCATGGCGTAAAAGGATAGATTGTGAAGAGGAGAGGAAAAGAGATGTGACGAAGGTATGGGTGGGGATGAAGCAGGTTGTTAAAAACTCCCATCCCAAACCGGTGCTCAGGGGTTAGGAAATGTTGTCCCCTCCCCTCAGCCCTGATCCAGGACGGTTGGCTTGAGAAGAAGTTCAGCACCTACCCTGTGAAATTAGAGGTCGACCAGAGAAAGTTGTGGGAGAGGTTGTATGAAAAGCGAGAAAACAAGTGTTTTGAAGGAAGGAGAAGAGGCTAAGCTGGGGTCGGACGGGGTGCTGAGTCCCGTCCGCACGGCGGCTAGGATGGCAAATCGCCGCGCCCCTTACGGGGTAATATGTTTTTTAGGAGGAACTGAATACTAAATAATAAAAATTACTTATTTTATTTTTTATATAACTATAGGTTAGGATAGGTTATTGAGACTGTCCATGTGCTCCCACTCAAGGGAGGCGACCGCCTCGTCAGACCATTACCGTCCTCGTTATGGCCGTCCTTTCTATCTAAATAGTCACGATAGAACTAAAACGAATTATACGTACGAGAAGTACTGAAATATATATACCCCTCACCAAATACAAATGTATATAGGTCTCCCAAAAGTCTGGTGCCCTAAAAAATATACAGTAAATTTTGACAAGATTGTACACGAATTTCTACAATAAACATATGGAGATAAATAGATTCGACGACATTGACCATTGAATGTCCACCCAGATGTCCAGATCTGACACCTTTAGATTACTTTCTATAGGATCACCTAAAATCAGTTGCTTATAATAACCATCCCAGAACTATAGCTGAACTAAAGGCAATTTAGCATTTGAAGGCATAAAATCAAATACTTCCTTGCTAAGTAACGTACAAAGGTCTTGCATGGAACGCATTAGAAAACGTCTAGACGTAAATGGATGTCATTTTTAACATGTAATGTAATTGTTAATGATAATTAATATAATAAAAAAGGGCAAGTTAGTTTTTTAATACATTTCCTATGGGGCCGGACTTTTGGGACACCCTATATAAATATATATATATATATATATATATATATATATATATATATATATATATAGAGAGAGAGAGAGAGAGAGAGAGAGAGAGAGAGAGAGAGAAAGAGAGAGAGAGAGAGAGAGAGAGAGAGAGAGATAGAGAATATCGATTCATAATTCCTTCCGTGTAATAATAATACTCGATACTACAATAATAATTAATAAAGTTAGCTGTTACATAAACTAAATAGAATATAGCAAACAAATAAATGTAAGATGAACATTGTGCCTAAGTTTACATAGTATCCGCTAACAACAAATCTTCTGATATAGAAGAGCCTTATGCTGGAAGTTTGGTATCGTCAGTTGTCACAACCAAGTGAATTTAGATCTTTAATAGCGAATAATGTGCAGTTTTATTGAAATTGTAATTCAAATCAGACTAATTCGATAATGTCAATAAATAACGACTAATGTATTAAATGCTATTAATATTCAGATATAATATTGTTACTCAACATTTAACATAGGCTGGGAGTAGGAAGCGCGCGCAGCATAACATACATCTACGGTGGCTGATAGTCAACTGAACAACATGGCTGCCCGCTGCCGAAAGAATTTTAGCAATAGTACTAAAACTTACTATTAAAACGTAACGAAATTAGTAAAATTGTACCATATCTAATTAAAAAATAAAACAAAAGTAAAATGCTATCAAAACGTGTTTCTTTGCGCCAAAAAGGGACCAAATTTGTACGAAAGTGCCAACTTCTTCAGCGATGCTGAACAAAGTTCTAAAATCGTATAATTGTATCAGCTGTTATAAATTACACCTGAACCCTAAACAGGCCTTCATTTCACCAATATAAACAATTAAATATAAAATACCTTTCTTATATAGTCAGATCTTCAATATTAATTGATATCAAATAGTGATGCATTTTTGTCAACTAATCTAAATCTATTAGTAAATAACTTATTAACATTATAATTTCACTCAATAATAGGACAGATGAGTAGATACATAACTTGATTGCCACCAACGGGAAATAAACAATGTTTAAAGTTTTGATTCAGCTATTTGGTAAGTAGGAAAGAAAATTAAATACTAAAAAAAAACATTTGAAAAAGTCTCTGTACTGTAATTTTTAAGGAATCGTTTTTGGAATCGGGAAACTGGGATTATTTTTAGCGATTCCGATGCCGATGCCGATTCCCCCCAAATGAACGCAGAGTGCTTGATGACACAGGTTCAAATCCAACTCCTTTATTCATTTTCATATAACCGTTAAAATAGTTTGCCTTATTGTCCGTTTCTATATCTCCCATTTTCTTTCTTAAGCTTTATGTTCCACATAATTAATTTCCTGAGCGTTTAACCGGGTTATGTTATCAGTTTTCATTTCTTTGGGCCTTTATATACATCCATTATATATCACGGTGTCATGTGACTTTCGATTTTATATATATATATATATATATATATATATATATATATATATATATATATATATATATATATATATATATATAATATACATAATTTACAACAAGTGTTTTAATGATTCTCCCTTGTATTTCTCTAGGATTTTAATATTCTAACTCATTATAAATTATGTATTTTCTTAGGTTTTGTATTATACAAAAAAATCCTCCCTTTTAATATTCTAATTACTAGACAATATTTTTAATATTATAATTCATTGTAAATTATCTATCTATATATATATATATATATATATATATATATATATATATATATATATATATATATATATATATATATATATATATATACATACATACATATATATATGTCGTAGAATGACTCCCGACGATACCATATATATCACTATTCGTTGAGGGAACTTCCTTAATTATCTTTAGAGTGCGTTTTTACTGTCTGGCGGCCGATATTATGTATCTTCAAAATGCTTAAGAAGTGGAACTGAGCTCAAGGATAATAATATTGCTATCATTAATAAAATAGAGTTTTATTAATAATAACTATCAACAAACACAAGACGGAAAATATTGACATAAACAGAGAATTGAAAGGGTCGTGGGGGCTCGGCTAATCCGAGGATTTAAAGGATTTAAAAAGGTAAAACAAATATAGAGTTAAAGAGATGGGATGGTTCGATAAACCATTTAAAGCACAGGATAGAATTGACAAAAGGGATCAATACTCAAAGGTGACGTTTGGCTTACGTAACTTTTACACTAGTGGTGCAGTGGAAGGCGACTTGAAGGAATATTCGGTCCGCTGGCGAGTTCCAGCCGAAGGGGGGGAATAAGATGATCCTGACGTGGCGTCTTGGGAAGGAGAACCGTTTCTCGACGAACGGCTTGAAGAACAATGGCTGTTCTACGTTGTTCTCTTCTGAACAAAGGGAAGGTGAGAACCGTCTCTTGTCTACGGGCTCGAGAACAATGGCTGTTCTAATGCTGTTCTCCTCTGAACAACAAGGGGGGGGGGAGAGAACCGTTTCTTGGCGAAGGGCTCAAAACGAACAATGGCTGTTCTAATGCTGTTCTCCTCTGAACAACAGGGGGGGATGAGAACCGTTTCTTGGCGAAGGGCTCAAAACGAACAATGGCTGTTCTAATGCTGTTCTCCTCTGAACAACAGGGGGGGAAGCCTTGGGGACTTGGCGTCACGAAAGGCTCGAACCTTTGGCACTCAAGGAATATTGTCCTCCTTCTGGACAAGTGATGGTGAATCTCGAGGTCGAGGTCCCTTGGCGCACAAAGGGAGAGAGGGTCGTGGTGATGTTTCGCGACGAAAATCTGGATCTCCAATCTGATCTTAGTGGTAAAGTTTCCATATAAATAGCCAGGACATCTCCTTGGCGTGGGGGAACAATAGAGTGGGAGCTTCGAGGGAATGCACAGCCGGGCCGGAGAACAATGCCTTATCTGCCCATAAGCCTAACTCAATCTGGCGAGGTCGGCGTATGGGGGCGAACGGGGGGACGATAACCTCCTTGTTTAAACATTGACATCCGGTAGCTGTGATAAGACTCCAAGCTTCGAATCGAAGATGCACGTGGGCAGCATCGTGGTTTTAAATAATAGGAGATAGGAGTTGAAATTAACGCAGCTTCAACTCGTTCTATCACAATATATATATATACATATATATATATATATATATATATATATATATATATATATATATATATACTCGTATATTGTGTGTGTTTGTCTGTGTTTTTTATTACTTTATGGAACTATACAAGGACTGATTAGGAATTAAATTAAAACTCTTCAGTTCAGTGTTCGTGTCATTACAAACAAATTTTAACGGATTATTTATTTCCATAAATCGTAAAAAAGCCCCATTGCCACAAAACTTGAAATATACAAGTAAAATGTTGAATAAATTACAATTCATTTGATCGAATTTAGTAGAAATTGGTTGACAAATGGTTTTCTTCGTCATATTTTCCTGTAATAAATGCAAAAGATGGCGTTTCAGGCACCAGTCAAAAAGTGAGGGGAGATTTTGTATCCCACTCGGTATCCTCACCGTTTCACCTTCATCGAAAACATACCTAGTTTGTTAAAAGGGGAAGTGAAGGAAAATTATTTTTTAGAGCCATTATTTTTTATTTCCCTTATGTCAGAGGCAGAATTTGAGTATGAGCAGTAAGGTCACTGTGTTCGATTTGAATAAATAGTTTTAATCAATATCAAGTTTCGTGAAAGATCCATCTACCCCAAATAGATCGAATTCATTGTGGGATCTTCCTGGTCGTTTGGATTCATCCACTTTGTAGCTTTCATCCTCTTTGAACCAATTTCTGTGATTGGTTAACTTTTCTATCCAGCGATCTGGAAAAGGAAGGTAAAATAGCGATATCCATTGGCGCACTTCATTAATATAAGCCTTTTAATTATTACAAAGCGCTGTCTTTCTCAGTTTCCCGTCGCACACACATATCATATCACTCTTCCGTCTGTGAAATTTGGCAAATTTTTTTTTAGCCTACTCTCCCTTGTTATTGCCAAGATGGCTATCCCTTGAGCCACAATCATTCAAAACTCTCACTGGCCGGTGGTAATTATATGGTAGTACCATTATTCTTCTTCTCTTCCCCCCTCGCTAAGAAGGACCGGACCATTGTCCCCTATCTCCTATGGCGTGTTAATGATGGTCATTCTGATCTTTATGTTGTTTTATTATTTGGTCTCTTGACTCTGTCCCAAAATTAAACGACGGAGAGCATTAACAAATGAAATAGCGCCTTAAGCTTTGGTATTCATCAGAGAAAGAGGGAATTTGGGGTTGGTTGACTCCTCCACTGATGGTAAGACTCGATTCCCTTTGTATCGAACAACGTGAGATTCCACTACCCAATTTCCCACTTCACCTCACGCAGTAAAAAGACAATAATAATATTAATGATAATAATAGGAGGTCAAGAGATTATTCAATAGTAATGGCCAACCTGTTAGATCAGTTAAAGTTCCGGCTGATCCTTCATATTCAACTGGAAACATTGTCTTTGGTACTTGTCGGAAGAGCGAGTTGTTATCTTCATGGACCATAATCTTAAAAAAAATGATTGAGACAAGATAACTTGGTAACATTTGATCCAGAACACTTGAAATCCCTATTTATACAACTGTAAAGCTCAAGAACACTTGACAAATTTTTTACAAGCTATCAAAGCGAAGTTTAGAGGGCTCACCCTATTTTTCATCTTTTCTTTCATGAATGGACTGAATAAATTGAAAAGTGTGGTGAAGGTTGAATTTGTGTTGATATAATGTACAGCCTTCGGTTGTGTTGGGTAACCTTTCTGAAAGAAAATAAAAATACTCATGAGTTTGACATTTAAAATTTAATAATGAAGTTAATTATAATCAACTAAATTTCGTAATGAATAAATCAATTGATTTTCCACATTGTGGGATCAATTATGTTGACTAGTGAAGGGACACTAAAAATTAGGATGATTATTAAGTAAAGTCAGTGCACCATGGGAGGACCGGTCCTTCTTAAAATAATACTTATATTGAATATAATTTTTGGTTGTATTTTAGATTTATAATCTTTAGATATAGTAACTGCTTTTCCTTACCGTCCACACAGTCATAACCTTTTTCACTAATGATATGTTCAAAGCTGCTACGTGTTTCATAGTGACTCCCTTCATGTCGTGAACTTGGACGAATCCTGTAACTGACATTTGCTCTTCTTCTATGAAAAGGACATCAAATAACATGGATGCGGCTTGGAATAAATCTTGAGGGCGATGTTTTGAAGGGTCCCAGGCACCGAATCGACCAAGAATCACTTTTCTTCCTTCAGAGTCATATCCTGGTAAAGGAACCATAAGCCTGAAAAAGTTGTTACCATGTCATACACAGCTAAAAGGATTTAGTCCAAACGAGGAGCTAATAAACCCAGACTAAATGGCAGCTTAATGGAAGGTAGCATTTGAAAGGATTTTGCGAAAATTACGTTTGACTTTGTTTTGTCTTGTCTTATCTTGTCTTTATAAAGCTTGATATAATTTCTCTTGTACTCATTTTCGAATTTTAGTTGTTTGCATAGTTGGTAGAGATTTTACTGCAGGTGCAAAGTTAGCCATATCAGAGCATCGAATTATTTCAATTAGGCGATTATCCACCTAAATGTGATTGAGTTGGCGAAGGTCACTTCCCTACTTGTACTTCATCTCACTCTGTAAAGGGATCTTAGTGAGTCAGTAATCACTCTTCGGAATGCCGCTACCCTTTCTTAAAAATTAACTCTTTTTACTTTCCTTTTTATTTATTTTTTATACTTTTTTCAGTATAATTTAAAGAAACAAGATTTTTTTTTCTATAAGTAAGATTTTTTTAGCCATCTCTAATTAAAGTTGAATTTCTTTGTAAGAATGGCCCCATAAAAACGAACCTGTGGTGCTTTGTATGGACGTTTTCTTCCTAACTAAATTCCATATATTAAGTAGCAACTGAAGAGCGTTTGTGATGCGTACTGATTTGGAAGTAAAAATTCGGTCTCCAACAGAAATTGTATCTACTGTGCTTTGACTGTAGGCCTTGTTGAGACAGTTCAGTATACCGTTCGTTGGTACTTACTTGAGGGTCCCCGCCTGGATGATCAAAGACTATCTACTTTGGTTGATCGGGTCGCTCGGTAGACCCACATAAATAAACAAGATTCTGCAGCCAGGGGTGACTTTTTCACTCAGGTTCGTCGAGGAACTCAATTGAAACTCGCAAAGTTAAGATTACCAGTTAAATTGAGAAATAGATTTTTCCATTTTTAGGTTCTGCCAAAGATGCAGAAGAGTTTAAAGTTCGTCTTGTAAGGGACCTTTATCGCTAGAGATGAACAGGCAGAAATTCCCATTATTCAAGATGATTTTAAAACCGGATCTACGCAAGATTGTTAATATTATGTATTTAAGAACTAAAAATCTTCTATAGACAGGTCCCAGGAACTCCTGGCAAGATACCCCTAAATAATGAGAAAGCTAAAGAAAAAGAGTAGCAACGTAGCATTTACAGGTATTCTTCCGAGAATAAGCGAGACGAATGCTTTCTACAGAAGTTGCAATCATTAACAGCTCTCGCAAGATTCTCTACCAAGAAAAAAGAGCGCACATCATCAATTTACGCAACGAGTTCTAGGAGCGCAGCGAGCTTTTTTTAGAAACGAGGAGACTTGAACGTGCTGGCCGCAGCATGACTAAGAAAACTTTTAATTAATGCTCTAATCTGTATCCGTGCTGTTAGGTGTTATGCAAATTATTCTGATATAAATTGTTCTTTAGTCTTTCGTTCAGGAGCTTCTCGAGGAGTTTCCTAGAAACTCTAGTAGTGAGATGGCACGGTAGCTTTGTATTTAAGGGTTAAGTTTTCCTGGCTCCTTGAGGAAGATCATATTTGTCGTTTTCAATGTTAAGGGCAAGTATCCCATATTCATGCAGGCCTTGAAGATCTTTAGTATTGCAGCATATATGTTGCTCAGTGCCTTTGTTAGGTGTCATTTTATGATTCTACTTGTTCCTGGGGCTTTTTGCTTGACTTATTTTAGAGCTGGGAAATATTCATCATTTGAAAAAGATCCCCATTGCAGGATTTGTCCCTCCTACTTAGCACGTAAGTAGCATGCAATGATTTCTTGTTTTTCTTGTAATTTTTAGAGTGATGTGATTCTATTTGTATTGTCGTAGAATGACCCTTGGCTTTGATCACTCTACGCTTTGACACCCTTTTAGTAGCGGTATGCTTTAAGGGGCGTGAGTTACTTCTATGATGAAGTAGGCTTTGTTCTAAGAGTGCTATTTTAGTAATTTAGTCCGGAAGAGCTATTTTTAAACACATAAGGATAAGAGGAAACACCAGAATCTACCAAAAATAAACATGTATTTTAAATTAAATATTACAAACCAACAGTAAAAGCATTTCTATATTTGGCCTCAAAGATTTTTCAATGACAAAACATAAACAAGTAGGCTTCCAATAAACAAACCAATTGCCAATTAGTATTTTTTTATCACGACCCTATTTGTTTAGCATAAAACATTAAATTAATGTACTGTCATCTACAAACACATATGACCTAGGTTCAAGAATAATGGTTTCTACTCTCCTTTAAAACGTGGGACGTACTAAACTTCTACTATCGCAATAGAGATATAAATGTTATTGTTAACTTACAGGCAGGTATTAGGGATTGCCGGATGTCGCTGGAGGACTTATCTCTCGCTTTGAAGTGGTGTGGCCGCTGGTTGAAATTTTCGAGGAGGGATTGCTTGAGATGTGAGAATCACTCGAGTGTGAGTGGCTTTGCTTTTCTTCAGTCGGACTTCTTTGCAGACGGAAAAGGCTTCTTCGGTATGGCACCGATATAAAACTTGACTAATTAGGTTAATACGGCCCTGAAATGGGGGGTTTGATTTTCTCAATCTGATCCTATCGTTTCTCACGGAAATAGTCTTGTATTGCTGAAGGATCGATCTTTACGAACTAATCTTTCTTCTGGCGAATCGACTTCTAATAATCTTCTTGTCTAGCCGATGGATCGATCTTCACGAACTAATCCACCTCTAGCGTATCGACTTCTGATAATCTTCTTCTCTTTCTTTGCGGGGCTTATATATATAGGCGGATTGCCACCCCATCTAAAGGGGGAAGTGACCAGGCCACAGATGCAAAAGGGGGGGGGGAGCGAATGGAGAGTTAGCATCTGGGGAGAGCGAGAATTCCTGAGGTGGCACTGGGGTGCCCAAGTCAGCTCGCAAATTATAGGCTCGCAACCGCACCGCTACTTGGCGTGCTTTCTGACTCGCACCGTTTTTTTTTCCTAACCACGGGTTTATGGGTCTCGTAGGTAATACGATCGTTAGAGCGTCGTTTAAGGACCTTAGGTGGTCGCCTTCAAACATATGTTAGCTCCAACTGCCCACAGCGGAGAGGAGATCACACATGGTAAGCATTTTCGCCGGCTACCTTTCCCACGCTTCTCCTCATGAAGGGAAGGGGGCTTGAATGTACCTATACTCCTCCAGGAGGCTTAATGTAGCCATTTCTCCACATCTACCTCCATTCTTAAGAAAATAACGGGAGGGGGGGGGGTTCCAATCCGACGCTTACAATAATATACATGGGTAACTTACGGAACATTATATTATACAATAAATTCTAGTTCACTCGGGAATGCCTCGATAATATTTCACCTGACCTTACATTAATTCCTATATTACTGTGCCAACTTAGGATTTTCTTACCTACCACTCGGGTTACTCGCCCCTACTTTTTTACAATTCTACTGATTTACACTTAACTTTGCTATAATACAATAGTTGGGCTGCTCCTTAATCGTCGACAGGGTTCCGACTTAACGAGTCGGCCATACAATTGTTGGACCCTTTTATATAGTGAATGGAGTACTGGTACTCCATCAAGAGTAAACTCCATCTCAGGAGTCTTCCATTCTCACACTTATTTTTACCTAAGTATGACAACGGTTTATGGTCGCATTCCAACTTAAACTCGCGCCCTATTAGATAATATTTTAATTTACCTATGGACCATATTATGGCCAAAGCTTCGATTTCGATAGTAGCGTAGGCTTTTTCTCTACTCAACAGTTTCCTACTGACATAAGCTATGGGATAGGCTGTTTCGTCATCTTCGTATTGAAGCAATACTCCGCCTAACCCGTCCCGACTAGCGTCCGTGCGAAGGCCGAAGATCTTGTTGGGATTTGGTAAGCGAAGAATGGGCGCAGTTACGAGTTTTCCTTTTAGAACCTCCAACTGAGTTATTGCATGGGGGTTCCACGTGACAGGGTCTGACGCTGTCTTTTTTAACAAATCATTCAGTGGGGCCGCAATGGAAGCGAAGTGTGGTACAAAACGCCTATAGAACGAGGCCGCTCCCATAAACGATCGGAGTTGTTTCTTTGTTTTCGGCCGGGGCATCTTGACTATGGCGTCCACTTTTTCTTGCTGGGTAGTCAAGTGTTTTTTTCCTATTTTGAATCCCAGGTAGTCAATGGATTCGTAGGCAAAATAACACTTGGTCGGCCCGGCGGTTAGACCTTGCTCCTTCAATTTCTCCAGCAATGAGCGTAGGGCGTGTAAGTGTGACTCCCATGTACGGGTAGCTACGTACACGTTGTCGAAGTAAAACGACACGTCGCTTAGTCCAGCGATAATTCGCCTCATCATCCTATTATAATTGCTACCGGCTGAAAGTAGTCCGAAGGGTAGCCTGGTAAACTGTAACAGACCTCTCTCGGTCGCAAAAGCCGTCAGTTTTGGGGACTCCTTAGCGAGAGGTATTTGATAGTACGCTTTACACAAATCCAATTCGGTGATGAATTTAGCGTCTTCAAATAAATGGAGATTTTGATCTATTAGTGGGATGGGCTCGGCGTCGAAAACGGTCACTGAATTCAATTTTCGGAAGTCCACGCACATCCGAAATGATTGATCAGGTTTCTTAACCATTACTATGGGGGAGCAATAATCGGACTCCGATGGCTCTGAAATTCCCAATTTTAGTAAATTCCGGACTTCCTTATTGAAGGCTTCTCGTAGGTGGATCGGTAAAGGATATGGTTTGCTCCGAACCACTGAATTAGTTTTTAGTTTTATTTCATGGATAAAATCCTTGGCACATCCGGGGTTTTCAGAAATGACTTCTGGGAATTCCATGAGCAAGTTCAACATTTCCGCTTTTTGTTGAATTTCTAAGTGGGGATTTATCTTTAAATCCACCCGAGGGTCTTCCGGGGTAGGTGAGAGCGAGGGAAGTTCGTATTCCTCGTCTTGTTCCACACACACGGTGTGTATGACTTGCAGGGGCGTACCCGGGTAAACGGCATCCATCGGTTCTTCTTCGTCTAGAAGGGTAATATTCTTTATGCACGCGCGGCGGTGATATTTTTTTAGCATGTTTATGTGATAGGTTCTTCGCCCTGTTGGGGTATCTATCAAGTAATCGACTGGACCCCGTGCCTCGATTACTTCAAACGGTCCCTTCCACTGGGCCCATAACTTATTATTTTCGGTCGGGAGTAATAATAAGACTTCATCTCCTGCCTTTAATTTTCGAGCCTTTGCTTTCATATCGAAATAGTCCCGGTATTTGGCTAAATTTTTCTCGGCGTTCTCTCGAGCTAAGCCAGAGCAGTATTCTAGGCGCTCGCGCATATCCATCACGTAGGCGTAAGACGATTTGATTTCTTGCTCGAGCTTCGCGTTGGAAAATAATTCCTTAAGAATACTCATAGGACCTCGCACATTTCTCCCGTATAATAGCTCAAAGGGCGAGAATCCCAACGTCCGATGAGGTATTTCTCGGCAGGCGAAAAGGGCAGCAGGCAGGTATCTGTGCCACTGTGTAGGGTTGTTTTGACACAACTTCTTCAATATATTTTTGAGAGTCCCGTTTAATTTCTCGCAGATTCCGTTAGCGGCTGGATGAAATGGACTCGTAAAAATTGGCTTGACTAACAGAAGTTTGTTAAAATACTCCATCAATTCTGAGGTGAATTGGCGCCCTCTATCAGATAGAATTTCTTTAGGCAGGCCTACTCGTGCAAAAATTGAAATTAATGCTTCCGCGCAGGAAATAGTGTCAATCTTCCGTAGGGCCACGGCATCTGGGAACCGGGTGGCACAATCCACTAGGGCGAGGATGTAGGAGTGTCCTCCACTTGAAGGGGGGTGAATTGGTCCCACCAAATCAATTGCCACTCGAAAGAAAGGTTCGGTAATAACGGGCACCTTTTGTAAGGGAGCGGGAGGTACCCGTCCTCTGGAGGGATCCTTCTGACACACGTCGCATGATCGGCAATAGGCCACAATTTCCCTGGCGGCCTGGGGCCAATAAAAGTGTCGGAATATCTGCTGCGCCGTTTTGTTGTGCCCAAAGTGTCCGGCTAATATTCCATCATGCGCGGTATTCAAAATTCTTTGCGTGTATTCTTGAGGTACACACAGTGCTTTCTTGTTCTCCTTATCCTCCTCGCTGATAGTACGGTAGAGAAGTGAGTCTTCTACGATATACTGGATAGGCTTCTTTCCTTTCACTTGGAGAATTTCACCTTTAATAGCTTTCTCCCATAGAGGTTTAAGAGTGGGACATTCCTTCTGAGCACTGGCGAAGGAAGTCAATTTGAACCCATTGTCTTCGAGGGTAATCCTCGGGGTCAACTTAGCAGGTTGCTCTTTCCTCTGGGCTTCTTGTGCCCGGGTGACTACTTGTTGGGCCACTTCTTGCTGGGGAATTAGGGGGTTTTGTCCGATTAGTACTGCGCAGAACTTAATCGGGGCTACTACCACGTCCGTCCAACCGGTGAAATATCTGCATTGTATATGACATCTCACGACGGGGAATCGATTGTCGCGTCCTAAAAAGTCGTGGACGATTGCGAATTTCTTATGGGCAGGGTTTACTGGGGGCAGCAACTTGTCGGATACCACTATGCACGTGCATCCGGTGTCTCTGACTAAAGTGGATACTCGGCACCCATTAACAGTGCCCTCTTCAAATTGTAGGCCGCCTGGCGAACTTTTGTTGAATAGAAAATTTACCTGTTGCTGGGGCCCTTCGGATGTTGGCGCGGGGACGTAGGACGAATCAGCTTGTCCTGCTGGGATCGCGGCAGTCAGGTTTTGCACCTGTTGTCTCGAGGTCTCCCTCAGTCGGGAGTTCTGTGGGCACTGGAAACTCAGGTGACCTATTATCCCGCAGGTATAACAAGTGACGGGCTTCCTGGGATACGTGCCGGTATTAGGGTATGATCCTTGTGGAATCCTAACTTCTTTTTTATTCTTTTCTCCTCCAAAATTTGGTTTATAAGTTCCTTTTGCGGCTGAGAACTTAAAGGGCTTCTTCTGTAAAGGCCTGGGTGGCGGCCCATTTTTCTTTGGGGAGGGAGCCTTCTCTTTCTTGTACTTCCTAGGATATAACCCATGATTTACCGCGTGGAGGTCAGCCTCGTCCAGGCACTCGTTGAAGGTAGAAGCTTTTCGGTCCTTAACGAATGCACGGATTTCCTGGGGTAGTGTACTTAGTAACTGATCTCTAAGCATTAAGTCGACGACCGCAGCGACTTCGTTCTCTACCCCTTCTGACTCCATCCAAAACTGTAGGCTTCGACGAAGCTCAAAGCCAAAATGTTTGTACGTTTGTCCAGGTCTTATACGAGAATGCCTGAACTTCATCCTATATTCTTCCGGGTTAAGGTTTGTTGCTGAGAGAAGTTCGGCTTTGAGAGTGGAATAGTCCACAGTCGCTTCTGAGGGTAAAGATACGAATATCTCTCTCATCCTACGATTGAGTAGCGGTAACAGTCTGGCGACCCCATCTTCTTCTAGGTCCCAATTATTGACTTCAAATATTTTCTCAAAATGGGAGAGATATGAGCATAAATCTTCTTCGTCCTTGTACTTCGGGAGTTTCATGCTGGCCGCTGGTGACACTCCTGTTCTAGATGACACTGACTGCACCTCTAACTGGTCTTTACTAAGAGCTCTTTCGTGGGCCCTTATCTTCTCTCTTTCATCAGCTTCCATTTTCGTCTTTTCTGCTTCCATTTTCATCTTTTCTCTTCTTTCTTCTCTTTCGTTTCTCTCTTTCTCCTGAATAAACGAACTCAGATCGGTTCCTTCCAGTCCGAGGCTTTGACCTTGCTTCCGATAAATGTCAAACAATGCCATCGCGCTTATGTCAGTCATCTACCTTGTTTTTAATCAAGCCTTACCTATTCCACCACCGAAACTTACCACTTGGCCTAACAATTACCTTTAGATGGTATCCCCCTCTAACTTTACCAATTTCCCACTCGTCAAATATTCTATTATTCCTGGTGTTCCTTTTATGTGTTAGCTCTTCCTTAAATAGACACTGCTGGGTTCTTTCTAATATAAAACCTCTAGACCTGACACCACTTTTATAATATGTCGTAGAATGACCCTTGGCTTTGATCACTCTACGCTTTGACACCCTTTTAGTAGCGGTATGCTTTAAGGGGCGTGAGTTACTTCTATGATGAAGTAGGCTTTGTTCTAAGAGTGCTATTTTAGTGGTTTAGTCCTTAAGGAAGAGCTATTTTTAAACACATAAGGATAAGAGGAAACACCAGAATCTACCAAAAATAAACATGTATTTTAAATTAAATATTACAAACCAACAGTAAAAGCATTCCTATATTTGGCCTCAAAGATTTTTCAATGACAAAACATAAACAAGTAGGCTTCCAATAAACAAACCAATTGCCAATTAGTATTTTTTTATCACGACCCTATTTGTTTAGCATAAAACATTAAATTAATGTACTGTCATCTACAAACACATATGACCTAGGTTCAAGAATAATGGTTTCTACTCTCCTTTAAAACGTGGGACGTACTAAACTTCTACTATCGCAATAGAGATATAAATGTTATTGTTAACTTACAGGTAGGTATTAGGGATTGCCGGATGTCGCTGGAGGACTTATCTCTCGCTTTGAAGTGGTGTGGCCGCTGGTTGAAATTTTCGAGGAGGGATTGCTTGAGATGTGAGAATCACTCGAGTGTGAGTGGCTTTGCTTTTCTTCAGTCGGACTTCTTTGCAGACGGAAAAGGCTTCTTCGGTATGGCACCGATATAAAACTTGACTAATTAGGTTAATACGGCCCTGAAAGGAGGGGATCGATTTTCTCAATCTGACCCTATCGTTTCTCACGGAAATAGTCTTGTATGGCTGAAGGATCGATCTTTACGAACTAATCTTTCTTCTGGCGAATCGACTTCTAATAATCTTCTTGTCTAGCCGATGGATCGATCTTCACGAACTAATCCACCTCTAGCGTATCGACTTCTGATAATCTTCTTCTCTTTCTTTGCGGGGCTTATATATATAGGCGGATTGCCACCCCATCTAAAGGGGGAAGTGACCAGGCCACAGATGCAAAAGGGGGGGGGAGCGAATGGAGAGTTAGCATCTGGGGAGAGCGAGAATTGCTGAGGTGGCACTGGGGTGCCCAAGTCAGCTCGCAAATTATAGGCTCGCAACCGCACCGCTACTTGGCGTGCTTTCTGACTCGCACCGTTTTTTTTTCCTAACCACGGGTTTATGGGTCTCGTAGGTAATACGATCGTTAAAGCGTCGTTTAAGGACCTTAGGTGGTCGCCTTCAAACATATGTTAGCTCCAACTGCCCACAGCGGCGAGGAGATCACACATGGTAAGCATTTTCGCCGGCTACCTTTCCCACGCTTCTCCTCATGAAGGGAGGGGGGCTTGAATGTACCTATACTCCTCCAGGAGGCTTAATGTAGCCATTTCTCCACATGTATATTCTGTCGAAATTTTGGTTTTCTTCGGGTGAGGTGGAGATATCTTTTATCAGTAACTTTGGAGGTGTTGTTTTATCTAGTTGTTTTGGTTATTTATCTTTGTCCTATTTTTATTGTAATTTTTCTTTGGGTTTAGATCCCCTAAGTCAAAGGGTGGGATATAACCACTTAACTTTAAAAATGATAGATCAAGTTTTTTCATTGATAATGAAAGTCACTCAAACAAGTTCTCACGTCTTGTAGTGCCATGCATGACTTCCAGTGACATCAATTCCTCTCACGTATCAAACTCTGCAGTTATTCTATGAATAAAACGGCTAATTAAGCAATATTTGTTATGTCTATTATCTTGGCACAAGCCAAAGAGAAAAACTAAAAATCTTTTACATAATCCTTGTGTTTTTTTCAATATCTTATGCCCTGCCAGTAATCCATTTTGAGACGGCTCTCCGAGAAAAACTAACACTCTGGAACAATTTTACTTTGTCTGGTCCTAACAACTCTGTATCAGCCACCCTGCAGTGCTTCTCAAACTCTCCCTCTACATATAGCCTCAGCTTCTTTGCGATTAGCTAGCTCACAACATAGCTCATTTGAATAACGTTGTCTCAGCATGGTTTGAGCTATAATGGCACTCCAGATTGTTTGTTTGTTTATTACTGCCATCGTGACGCTACAAACTAAGCATACGAGTTTATTTTTAATTTTACCCCCCAGAATAATAGTTTGTCCATTTCTCTTGGAAAGATCGACAGTGCATTTGCTTTTATTTTCTTTACAGTCGTTACTGCATATATCCACTGTATATTAACACTTCTGCAACGTCCATAGTCGAGTTCTGTGTGGCAACAACTGTCTGATGAGTTTGGGGTAAAGGAAAAAAAATCACCTGAAGCCAAAACAGGTGAGTAAGGAGGTTGTTCCAGCAAGGTGATGTTTTTTCTCAGCCAGGAACTGCCGGATGCTCTCGGCGTTATGAGCCGGCGCATTGTCGTGATGAAGCAGCCATTAGTAATTTCGCAAACGACGCGGGAGCTTTTTGTAGAGATGCTGTTCAATCGTCTGGGCCTGTGGCAAAAACGCAATGTCGACGATGCCCTCACATCGAAACATGAGTTTGATTTTGGACTTTGACTGCTTTGCTTTCTTCGGCCTCGGCCACTCAGGACTCTTCCACTGAAGACTCTGGCGCTCCGTCTCCAGGTCTTACTCTAAGATCCATGACTCATCACCGGTGATAACTCTCCCCAGCAAGTCTTGTTCGGTTTCAAGACGGACGACGATGTCCTGACACAACTGAATGCGCCGCTCCTTCTGGTCATCTTCAATCACCTTCAGCATCATCTTCGCGCAAATCGTTCGCATGCCCACAATTGTTGCAGAGAGCTAAAAATACAGTTATATACTTCCCTAATAGTACTTAATACGCTAATGTAACGCATTAATCCCGACCACAATCATAGCTCATATAGCACACAAATTTCGATTACTTCTCTGGCACACCTCGTTTGTAAATTATCACTCAATATTTGAGCTTAGAAAACCGAGCAGCCACTAGGAATAAGGGTAACAGGTTAGGGCACAAGAGATTTGACGCTGCCAGTCCACAAGTTTTATTTTCTTATAAAATAACATAAAATTGAATGATGTTGCTTAGGTATATCGTAGAAAGCACTGCAGTAAATATGTTTAGGAAGAAAATCGATAAATATTACTTTAGATTCAAATTTTACAGTATTAAGAGTTCAGAAACTAATTCTTTATCTATGCCCTTTGTTTCCTTTACTTGTCCTTCACCTCTAACTTTGCTTTCTTTCTTGAACTAGCTTCTAGTGCGGTAGTGTCAAACCTTTTGTAGCTCAGCGACTCAAATGAATGGAGTTTAAGGGTGCGGACGACGCCACCGATACATTATTATGAATATGTTATATGACTACAAAATATATATTTATATACATTTATGGTAAAATAATATTTGACTATTTTTAATGCGATACTTGGATAGTTTTGTAGGGAGTAGAATATCTGGCTGATATGTAGTTAATGATAGTCGCGTACATGCAATTATGAAAAAAATAAGACGAAATTGTTTAGCTGATCCCATGGTGCCCGCTGGTTCTGGTTTGGATCCTTCCCCCCTGCTCTAATGGATCGTAGGGTTTTTGTTGGTTCGTATTTTTTTATATTTTATATTGCCTTAAAAATACAAGTAATAACTAATTATGCCATAATAACTATATTTTACCCTTCGCCTCATAATCTTCTAAGAGTTCCAACTTAATTTGGAGAGGGGATGAAATCTTCTCTAGAATTTACTTGGAAATATGATTATTCATTATTCAATATGGCAACAAAAGAACAATAACCACGCTATGATTAAATACTAGCAAAATATTTAAATCAGAGGGTGTGAGGGAATTATAAAGAAAACATATAATTAAAATATCTTTTCCATAGCTTTGAAGATTTCGGAACACTAACAGACATCAGTCAATGAACAAAACAAAACTGTTGCTTTTGCTACGCTAATTTTCCGCTTTGGGACTACTTATCCATCCTATCGAATAGCTTTTAAAATTTCGCACTATAGACTTGCGTCAAATGTTTGGCGCAAGTGTACACAGGTGTACCCAAGTGTACACAGGTGTACACAAGTGTACACAAGATGAATTTAATCTCCCAATTCAATTAATATCTTTTACTTCCTAATTTAAGAATAAAAAAGCAGCTGAATTTGAACTTTAAAACGGATATATTTTCAGACGAAAATAAACTTTGTCTATTTGTTAATAAAGAAAGAAAAAAAATAGGCAACTTATTGGCTGAAATTAAAGAAATAGTAAAAATAGGCAAGTAGAAATTTAAACAAAAACAGTGAGTCTACATTAATAATGATCTATTATAAATTATGAGGAGAGAAACAAAATTAAAACAAGTTGAATAGCTTTGATGGTTAAAATGGTAAAATTAGGTTTGGAACAGACTTACTGTAAATGAAATATTTCTCTATAGCATTCGAGAAGTGGATCTCTTCCTTGAAACATATCTGGAAGGGCTCCTTTGCAGGAATAGTACATATCTATTTTCTGCTTTGTTTTCTCTATGGAGAATTTGCAACCCCTCAAGTAACGTAAGATTGTTTGCGTATCTGAAAAAATTAAATGACGAGAACACTTCAATAAACTGCATACTGTGGTTATACAAGAGATAAGGAATCTGAATATGACTCGCATACAAAGTTCGAGCCAGCAACAGTATTAGGGCGCGGAACCGATCTTTGTGCTATGTATGGTGTGGAAACTTCAAAGGTTGCTGAAGTGGTTTGCATGGTAGTTGAAATGCAAAAAAATGAAGTGATTGTGCAAGGAATTAAATTAGGAATTGCTGTAAGGAGTGTGAAAGTAAACAGTCCCTGTACAACGGGAGACGAAAGAAGAAAATAATGCGCCACCTCTACAAGCGGATGAATTCAAGCTCATGCAGATTTCTTCGTCTCTTTTTACTTACTTATTTACAGATATTTCTATTAGCTTCTCGCTGCTATACCATTAGACCGAACACAGACTGGTCAAGTAGTCTTTCTTAACCATCCTTTATGAACCAAGTTCGAATCTTCGGCAATTAATTTTTATCCCCTTCATACCCGAAGGTGTCAAAAGACTTGGGGGATGAATTTAGTTAAGAATGGAAGGTAGAAATGGTAGGCAACCCTCAGTTTCAGTGCAATTTACGTTCCACAATTTCACTTTTTCCATCGGCATAAAAGAACTGAGGTCTTGGCTCGCCTACTTTGTAGGCAAAATGGGGCAAGTGCTGGAGATGCGAAAACTCCTAGTTTTTTCACCTGAAGTAATTTTTCCTTAAGGATAGTCGGTCATTTTATTTTTCAAATATTTTCACATACCCCAGCTTCACCACTGCATTCATTAATCTTTTTTCAACCAATTTTGGCGATGATGCTTACTGTTTTGTTTTTAGAATCATCTACTACTGACACTAATAATCTATTTTTTCGGTATGGTAGGGTTATGAAAGTCAGCTAAAGGGAACTAAACGTTAAAGTATACTTAGAAACCTGTTCTGGCCTTCAGATGTGGCTGGCTTCTTATCCACTCCCGGATTACTCTGAGGCTCTCTTCTCTTCGCCTCGGTGTTTCGTTCAATTCTGTTTCAGCGATTTCCTGGATCGTTCTCGGTAAATGACATTCGTAGGGGGTATTCTCGAGCGCCATCTTCCTTGGTCTGAAATGTATTGCGGTGAATGAATATTTTTTTTTTTAAGGTTTACTTAAGTACCTCTGTTCCCCTGGCTAAGGTCCATCCCTTTTGTCCGCAGACTTGACGAACTCAACCGATCGGATGGGGTCCACCCAAAAATCCTTTCCTCCGGCTATTTGTAGATTCTTTCTTAAATGTATGAGCGACAGGCATGTTGTAAATATAAACTGTGTCTGGTCCCTGGCAGCAGCGAGTGAAGATATTTGTACTGGTTTGGTCCGTGTAATATGTAGATATTTGTTGGCTTTAGATAGCTACAGCACCGAAGCCATGCCATGGTGAACGTTGGGTGACTTAAGAGGGATTTTTCTTCCGGGTTGGGATCTTATGGGATGGCGTCGATCAGGCGATTTGGACCTAGATATTGGATGCTATGCTGTCATGTGTGTGTGAATGGTTTTATGGGCAATGGGGCCTGGTTACGGGATTGCATGATTCTTTGGAGTTTTGCGCATGTTTTGTGGATGATAGTATGTATCTAATCGAGATAAGAAAGGAAACTATCTAGCAAGGGAATTTGGACTCGCTGGAAGATGAATAAAGGGAATATATAAGTGAAAGAAGTGGAAAGATAGGGTCTGCTGAAAATAGATAAAAAATGTAGACGATATAAATAAAATTAAAATTATATTATAGATGTGTAATTAAGTTGAAATAAGATCTCAAGAAAATAGTATATTATTTTCTCAAATCGAATTAAAAGGATTTTAATCCACAATGGAAATGTTTTGTTAAATAAAGACGAAATCACTTACAATTACATGATAAACCTTATTTATAGGTTTTAGCTTCCTGCTACTAAGATGAAATTATTTTGCACTCAAAAGCACAAATTTGAGCAACTTTTTTCGAGTTTTGAAGGGGCTCAGATTGCTAATTTTAAGCGTTTCTGCTCTTTGTTCTACTTGCCCTTTTACTGTTTCTTGGGGGTTTATCCGTCCATGACCGCCATTAGTGCTGATAAACTTTAAACTTAATATCACTTTATCTTAATCTTTATTTTTTTCTTTATGTTAGCCTTCTTTTCTTATTCCGCCTGTTCCCCACCTTCTTAATCCGCTGCGTGAATATACCATCATTGAATTCCATCAATGCCATCGTCCCTATTCTTATTTAAGCAAGAAGTGGTTACCACGGTAGCCAGGCAATGCATTTCTATGCCTATAAAGAGTGGGTGGGGTCAGTAAGGCATAATAGTACCTCTCACGAAAGATGAAAATTCATCCGTCTTTATCTGGACTCGAACCAGCGATCTCTGGCAAGATATAGTAACACTTCTCTTTTCATGCAAAAGGTTCTTGATTCGAATCGTATTAGATGAATTTTGAAAAGAGGGAAGGAGCCTATTTAAGTTAAACCATAACAACCATTTAACATATGGCAATACTAGTTAAGTAGATTTTTGCAAAGAATATTCAAGAATGAGACAGAGTTAATCGAGTCAACTTAAAATTAAGAAGTTGAATTACCTTATCTTCAGATTTACTTTCTTATCACTGCTTTGGTCGTTAGAAATAGGAAGATAACCTTTGTTTGCCCTTAAGCTTCGTTTTTAAGGTAGCATCATTCAATGAGAGTTACCTTAACTAATACCCTTATTTAACTTATTTAGTCTTATTTTATTTTGATCCTAAAATATTTCAAATTAAATCATATTTATTGAAGAGATGTAACTTAAATTACTGTGTCTGCAAAAGGAGAGCAAATTCTTTTAGTTTGTTGCGAATACAATTCCTATTTTTCGCATTAGGCTAATCCTCAGTAAAAGTGTTTTGTCAGAAACAAATTTTGAGACTCCTTAAAACGAACAGTTTCATCATTAACCAAGTAAATATAAGTTCTCCTTAGGATTCCCAATAAAAAAGGGCACTTCCAAAAATTGCCAAACTTACGATAAATACCCACAAATTGACCATGTAAAGATAAGTACTCCCAAAGACTACGGGTAAAGAGGAGCACTCACTAAATTGATTAAATAAAGATAAATACTCCCCAAATTGATTAAGTAAATATAAGTGCTCCCCAAATTGACGAGGTGACGATACTCATGGCTAATAGCCACTAATAAAGGTGGCCATTTCCAAATTTGACCAATTAGAGCAAACCACTCTCATTTTAACCAAGTAAAACTCAGCAATCTCGAAATGTGTGTATTCGGGATGTTAGGGTAGCTAGTTTGCTTAGTCTTTTTATGAGGCATTTTTATAGCAATTTGAACGTTGTGTGGATAATTAAATGATATTACATCCGTTTCTTTTGGCCTTGGGATTTCTCCTCAAAGTTACACACACACACACACACACATATATATATATATATATATATATATATATATATATATATATATATATATATATATATATATATATATATATACAGTAAACCCTCGATATTACGAATTTCGGATATAACGAACCAAATTTCCTGGGCGAACTCCATCGGGTTTAACGAACCGACGTTCGTTAAATCCGATGGTTGGTTCAGTCTGCGCATCGTGTTCAGTCAGGCAAGCGTTACAAGACGCGCCGCGGCACATCCAATCACTGGCTCATATATTTTTTAAAGTTTTTAATGTCCATTTGTACATATACTAGTAGTATACCAAAAAAAGCCTCGCCTTACCAATCCTGTGTTTATTCGCCCTCCCTTGTCTGTAAGTGTTGGTGTGTCACATGTCTCTTACAATGCATGGTTCGTATCAATACTATGTTGTGTAGTCCACTTAATTTTATTAGTAATATAAGTAATTACATACGTATTACATATCCATGCAATACAGTCTTTATATACATATTTACGTATACAGATTAACGAAAGAAGCATCGGATATAACGAACTTGGTTCGTTATTTACATCACTTTTAACGACCATCGGGTTTAACGACTTTCGGCTTTAACGAACGACCCTCCATATAGTTAGTTATATCGAGGGTTTACTGTATATATATATATATATATATATATATATATATATATATATATATATATATATATATATATATATATATATATATGACCTTTTTTGGCTATAATGACAATAAATCCCATTGCCTTGCCCTCGAGCAGAATCGAGGAAGGTTGACCCGCACGGGGCTGGTCCTAAACAAACCAGACACCTTGACCGTACATGATCAAATATGAAAACCTATGAAAACTTTAAACTACTCATCACTATCAACATCTCAACCGATATTAGGATCGCTTTTCATCCTAAAATTAAAAATCTAATTTAAATATAAATCAAACAGCTTCTAATCCCTACATTGTATTTTAAATGAATGGAATTAATTCATCTTGCATTAAATAACTGATCTTAAATTTCCCTGTTCTCTTTTAATATATATATATATATATATATATATATATATATATATATATATATATATATATATATATATATATATATATATATATATATATATATATCTTTGATAAAGATCAGAACTCCTCTATTTCTCTTACAACAAATTCCATAACTTTTCTCAGAGAAAATCTAAAGTTTCCAAAATTGGTGTGCGATAACCTATAGTCTTGGTCAAATGTTTTGAGATTATTATATTTTTTCATATATGAAAATTAATAGAATAATCAAAAGTTGCATTTTGTTATAGTATGTTTGTATCAAAATTTTTAGGTGAGATATACAAAAATTTCGAGCCCACACCTATTTTATTAATAGTTGAGTCATAAAATGTTGGGAAAAGGTGCTGATGGAGTTCGTTTTGGTACCATTTTAAGTTCATTGAAATGTTCCTTTTTGCAAAATTGTTAGTGTTCCAGTCAAGGAGCCCCACGTGTACCTCAGAAACCCGCGTGGCTCTCAAAACACGAGATCAAAGGACGAGAGAACGGGCCTAAGAATCAAGCGAAGTGGCTTTAGGAACACAGCTGAGTTTTCTCATAGAGGTTTACCCTCAAGCCTTGAGGCAATCTTGCCTCCCGCCTACCATCTTGAAAAATGCGAAAGCGAAGAAGGACATCTGTTATCGCAAATTCCTGGCTGGAAGTCGTCCATCCCTCAGCTTCGTCTTTACCTCGGCAGAAGCCCCTCCGTAGCCAGAAGCGATTTCACCCCATCGGCAGCCGGAATTTAATGCCAGGCTCAGCCGGGCCAAGTTAGTATCGGCCCGCTATCACGCACGAGACACGTCACTCCCCGATTTGGCTCTTTTTTCGCCTATACGAGCGCAAAGGCTAGAAACTTTCCCGTCGGAACTCCGCCCCAGTCAATTTCCACGCAAAGTCCGTTCTCATTCACCAGTGCAAGTACTCCCTCACCAAGGTATTCCGAGGTAAATCTCAACCTCCTGCAATTCTCCCCCTCGAATTAATCCTTCCCTTCGTCGCCCAAGCAGTAACTTCTGCGAAGCGTCGACGCGTGCGGATATCTTTTAATCCGGTCATCCTATAAAGATTTATTTGTATTTCGGCTCAACACAGTCTTTGAAGACTCAATCCGAGTTTGGTCATTTACCTGACTTAAGTTCATTAGCTTGCCCCTTTTTGCCAGACTATCGAGTACTCCATAGTCTTGGATATTTCAATTTCTTATCATTTGTGTAAATATTTATCATGCTTTGTTGTTGTGTTATTAAATATTATTCTTGTACTACTCTTTTAAATAACCCAGATCAGCATTCAGCCATAGCTAAGTAATTAATGGCCAATCTGCCCTCGCTTTTTGTTATTTTTCCGCGTACTCAGGGTAATGGTTTCCTTCCCCCTTTCCTCATTAGCTTAACCCCATCATCTGGTAACGGAGCCGAAAAGAGGACAACTGAGCGTGCTTTCGTCCTATTCAACACCACTCGGCTAATCAAATCCCCTCCATATATATATATATATATATATATATATATATATATATATATATAAATATATATATATGGTCATATGAGTTGCTGCTGACCAGTCTGATCTTCAATTTCAAGGTGAAGGTAAGGACACATAGGAGGCTGAGGTACATGTGATTTATTTAAAGAACGACGTTCCGGGCGTATCACCCATCTTCAGGTTTTCAAATCATAAAATAATATAATACAGTTAAAGAATATTAAAAATAATCAGATTAAGACTATGTAGGTAAATCAAAATTAAAATAACTCAGGGATTTAAATGGCAAGAGAATCAAAGTAACCACTATTGACACGGAAAAAAGAAGCAAAAACACAAGAGTAAATAATTACAGTATAATATTGCTCACCGATAGCTCAGGGATTTAAAAGGCATGAGAATCAAAGTACCATTCTAATGTAACCACTATTGACACGAAAAAAAGCAAAAAACACAAAAGTAAATAATTACAGTATAATATTGCTTACCGATGAAGTATATGAGAAATCACAACGTGAAGAAATTATAATGGTTGTGGCTTAAAGAAGGATAGGATTTTGATTGGTTGGTTGTTAAATAAGAGAAAGTTGGTTGGTTATTGAATGAGGTAATTAAAACAACCAACCAACCTTCTCCCGAAGACATATTGCGACAGCTCCTCCAAGCATGCACAATAGAAGCCCCGTTCTACGGTCCCGATGGGAAAATGTAAGTGCAATCGATGGCGTCGCGATGGACTCACCCCTTGGCGTCCTCTTTTCCAATTTTTATATGGGCTCAGTTGTGAACAAGATTTTCAAAAGCAGTATAGCGCCCAAGCCCCCCATCTACGCGTGCTATATCGATTACATAATTTTCAATACGAATAACCTTGAACAAGTGAACAGCCTAGTTGAAATATTCAAGAACAACTCGTGTCTGAATTTCACCCACGAAACGGAAGATGAAGGATCCTTTCCCTTTCTTGATATCCTCATAAGTACCCAGGAATCCAAATTTGTGACCCAAGTATACCTTAAGGCCACGAGCTTGGGCTTCTGCGTAAACGGGTTTTCTGAGTGTTCTGAACGTTACAAGAGATCAGTCATCCTTGCCTTAGTTAACAGGGCAATTTCTCATTCATTCTCGTGGACGTCTGTTGATCTCGAACTTAAGAGTGTTTCCGGAGTTCTCGTTAACAACGGCTACCCACAAGAATCCCTCGACGACACCATGAAAAAAAAATGAACTCGGTTGCTGGTCATGGCATCAGGTCTACTCCGAAGAAGAATAATATCGACCTTTATTAGAAGGCCAATATGAATACCTGCTATCGTGAAGACGAAAAGGCTCTCAAAGCCATTCTCAATTGTAATGTTGCCCTAACGACCTTTATACGGATTGTGGGAAAATCGATATCCCAGCAGCGTCCCGACCCTAGGCAGTGTAACCCCATTCTTTAACCCCTGCACCCTCTCTCCCCTCGACCCGCTGGCCACCAGAAGCAACATTCAACTCCGAGAAATACGAATCAACATAAACAATGCGAAGGGGAGGAGAGGAAGTGGAAAAGAATGTTTAAGCAGGCTCACTATTTCCCCTAAGATTTGAGATCGAATTTCGCATAATAGACGAAATTATAGGAGCTGCGACGAAAGACAGAAGATGCCTTTAGGGCTAAGTGAAGACGCTCTGAAAAGTGTCGTTATAGGAGGGAGGCTTAATACATAAGCCCTCGCCCCCCCCCACCTTGCCCTACCCCAGTGGGTCGGTGAAGTATATAAGCGGATAACTGGATAAAGAACGAGGAGATCGAGTTAGATATCGACACAACAAAGTCCGGCAACAGGGTCCGGCACTAACGGAACCGAACAAAAAATTTCCTTTTGAGTCAGTTCCTGGTGGTCACACCGAAGAGTAGACCCTTGTATCGAGAATTACTCTCATACATCTCTTGTCAGAGAAATCCCCTATCTCGATTTTCAACAAAACCCCGTGATAGTCCTCACCATTGAGCAACACCCAAAGTGAACTTCCTCAACCTCCTCCCCATTCGTCCAAGGATTCAATTTTTGCTCGTCTCTCGTCAGTACGAAGCATCTCAAGATTAACCCGAAGATTAGCAAAAGCCTACCTTCAGGATCCCGTTGCATATATCATCTGACTAAAACAACGTGCCTAACGCCATCCGCCTCTCTCACCGAAGTCACCTATTTCGCCGAGTCAGTCCTCCCGCCAGATAAACAGCTGGATGCCGGCGATCACACCCCCGCGTCGAACCACAAACCACTTCTCCCGTCTCCATAAGATCCAAAGTCAAGGTCACCTCACAGCGGATTCACGTGTCTTATTTTTTTAAAGGTAAAGAAATTCATATATTTTTGTTTGTCGATTAACACTCATTATTAAAGTGAGCTTGGGGTCAACCATTACTTAATATTCATTTTTAAAGTAGTAATTTTCACGAGGTAAAGTTTGTTTTTCATATTTAATTTTTTTATGTTGCAATTAAAGATATATTTTTGGTTAGAAGTGTTTAACTCAATCCTCGAAACGTTGCACATGGCACTAGAAATATTCTCTGATTAAAGAAGTAAAGCAAAAGACTAAATAAAGTAAAGATATATAGCACTCTTAGAGAAAACGAAATTACGGAGTTATTGAAGTACGTAACAAACCTAAGTACAATACCACGACACGGATATAAATCTGATTATATACTCCAAGACCAAGAAAACAAGTAGTTGCATCATGAAGAACAGCTGTCTCCCTCCGACAAGCGAACTCCAAGAGACTAACGTCGTGTACGAATATTCGTGCAAAATCGGTGACTGCGAACACCGCAATTCAAAGTACATCGGCGTAACCTCCACAACCCTGTCAAGGCGACTGACAGCTTACCTTCAAGATGGCGCGATTAAAAAAAACACGCCTACTCTCATGGCACTATCCTAACCCATGGAAAGCTGAATAAGGACACTTCCTGAGACTCTAAAACCTTAGAAGATTGCGGATGGCCGAAGCCGTCATTATTCAAATGAAGAAACCGGCAATTAACGTGCAACTTCAACTGGAAACCATACTCCCGACATCTCGGAGTCTCCGAATTGACCGCCGTTAAAAGAAGCACATTTTTAAACTTTCATTTTCCTTTACCGCCTTTGCCAGAGAACTAGATCGGAGCGATAAATAGTCAGATGAAATGAAATAAAAGGGAAAGTAGAAGAAAAAGATTTAGATCCCCGTGCCCCTCCCCCACCCACCGACCAGTCCCTCCTCGGACTCGGACTCGTACATAAAAAGTGAGAAATATATAGGATATTAAGTAGGAGCTTTAGTGTTGAAAACTTTAAAAGAAGATAGATATAGAGTTTTGTAGCTAGGTCCCTGGTGAAAGGGTATCTCTGTCTTTCTTTATTGTTGTCTATCACATCTGTTTAGTGTTTATACTTGGGGAGGGGGGGGGGAGATTCGAAGCATTTAAAGTTGCATTATTTTCAGGGGGTTCTCGTTGAGATATCTTTATTTCGTTTATATTTATTTCCGTTGTCGTTGATCTGTTTTAATATCGTAGTCAGTTTTCTCGATATTTCTTTTTTTTATTCACTTGTGCATAAATACACGTACTTATGATTGTACATGCATAGGTTTCGTCCTGATTCTGTCGTCGCCTTCAAGCCTTTTAAGTTGCTTGTTTTTTTTTATGACTTGTGTCATCTTAATTGGATTGTTGTCTTAATCGATGTTAAATTATTATTAGTCTTTTTTGTTGAACTATTCTTTTGTGTTATCTAGACGAGTCCCTAGGGTTTTGAATGTTCCAAGTAGCAATTCTGGGTCTGATGGGAAACCTACGTCTAGATTGTTTCGTTTTGATTGTGGATCTCAAAGTGGTTAGGTTAGGTTAGGTTAGGTCTAGCTTGTGTTTGGTTTTGATTGTGGATCTCAAAGTTACTTCTTATGAAGTCTGGTATTGTGCTCCTCTCTATCTTCCTCCAGATTTGTTGTGTTCTCGCTCCCAGGTCATTGTTTATTGCCTTTAGGCCGACTTCTTTGTGGAGCGTTTGTTGACGTTTTCTATCACTTCTCTTAGTGTTAGTTATGATTAATGTATCTTTATTTTGGATTACTTGTAGTTTATTGAGCCATGTTTTTGGCATCGCTACCAGTGACTGGCAGGATACTGGGTCGAATGTATGCTGAGTAAATCCTTTTCTTGTTTTTCGTGATTAACTTCCTAAACCTGAAGAATTCCTACAGCTCTTGCTTGGATCGTGCTAAGATGTTGTTAAGTTGACGTGAGTATCCGTGTTTGCTGATTTCTAGTCCTAGAACTTTGCCTGATTGTTTGTACATGACTCTTTCCCGATTAACTTGTATTGGAGCGGTCTTGTTCCGTTTTATCGGGATGATTGTGAATTTGTTGGTGTTTGTGGCAATCTTCCAGCGACGTTCGTATGCATTGATGTTTTCAATCTTCCACTCAGTCATCCTAGCCATAAATTTCTCGTTCTTGTAGGGGGACACTACTATCTGTGATACGTCGATCGCAAACTGTATATATAGAGATTCCTCACGCCTAAGGTTTGGAAGTTCTCTGGTGTAGATCGCATATAGTAGCGGGATGAGGCATCCACCTTGAAGAACAACTTCTTTTAGAACAAATATTAGCCCTTGGAGCTCTCTAATTGGGATGAAGGCTCTTCGGTTCATTACATAATTACAGATTATTTTCTGCAGTCTGGACTTTAGTCCCAGTTAGAGTATCTTGTACTGTAGGCCCCGGCGCCAGACTTTATCAAATGCCTTCCTTACATCCATCGACACTAGGTCGGCATATTTCTTTTCCTCCTCTATCTTCGCCAGTTTTTCTGTGATCATTGCCAGTGCAGTATCCGTACCCCTCTGTCTCCTAAACCCATGTTGCTGTTGGTTGTGAAGTCCGTTGACATCGATGTAGGTTCGAACCCTGTTGGCAATGATCTTCTCCGTAATTTTCCATCCAAATTCGAGCAGAGAGATTGACCTATAATCTGCTGGAGAGGTAGGGTTTTTGCCCGATTTTAGAATAAATATAATTTTTTATATTTTCCACTCATCTAAGTAGTACCCAGTGTTGAGGGCCGCATTCATAACATTTAGTAATCCTTGGGTGATGTTTGTCGGGGCATTTCCGAAGTTTGCCTTTGTTAATCCGGTGAAGCCTGGCGCCCTTTGTTTAAAGTCGCTCAGAGTTTGGCTTACTTCCTGCTGGGTGATATTTCTTCCGTATCCATCCATGGGTCTCTCTTCGGTGGCGTTGCTAAAGGGATAGGTTCGGGTTATTTCTGCATTTAATTGGTTCATGATGTTATTGCCAAATTCCGTGTCGAAGTTCTCCTCTTCTTCTTGAGAAATCTTGAAGATGTTCGCTCAGTATCGTCTAAATTCGGCTTCCAGTTGGTCGCTCTCGCTGATAAGTTTCCCTCTTTGGTCTTTTATTTTCATCTCTCCTGGTTTTGGTTTCCCCTGATACCTTTTTACTGTCTGCCAGAAGCTTCTGGGGTCCATCTCCTCATCGAGCTTTTCTATGAGTCGATCCTATATTGCCGACTGTTGTTGTCTAATGAACAGTTGTAGGTTGTCGCGTGATTCCCGACGAATCAGGTGGAGATCCCTACTGGGCCCCCATCTACTGATTTCCAGACTGTTCTCCTATATCTTTCTTGCATATCTATCATCTCCTGGGTTCAAACTGGTGCTGGTAAGGTTCTGTGTTTAATTCTTGGCACGGCTATTCTGTCCGCTTCTAACATCTTTGTTATTATGTGGTTTAGTTCATTATCTATTTCTTGTGGTGTCGCTTCTTCCAATTGCCGTGGTACATAGTCTTGGCATGCGGTACGGTATGTTTCCCAGTCAGCGCGCGCATAAGCTTTCCTTTTTTAATTAGGATCTGAACGGGGCTGGCTGATACAGTAATGGCTACTGCCTCATGGTCACTTCACTGGGGGTCACTGGTCCTTGTTGAATGTGATAGTTAAAGGGGAATTGGGTGCTTGCCAGTACTATATCTGGTTTTCTGGCGCTTCTCACAGAGTAGTAGGTCGGGAATTCTGGACCTATGCGTACTGCAACATTTCTTTCTAGTAGCAGTTCCAGGTTTCTTCCGGCCGCGTTAGTGCTAGTGTACTCTGAGGCCGCACACCTAGCGTTTAGTTCTCCAGCAAATAGTATCGATCTATTCTGTCCGAATAGTCTCAGAAAGTTGTGGATTGGCAAGTAGCCTCTTCTTGGTGGCTGGTATGCTGTAGCGTTTGTCAAGGGTCCTATCGATGTTTGTATTTCTACTGCCACATAGGATTCTTCAAGTGGAGGAAGGGTTTTGTATGCGAGTCCTTTGCGAATCGCTAATGCGACACCGTCGTATGCTTCGTTTGTATGGCTTGTTGTAAGCACCTCGAATTGAAATATTTTGATACTATTGTTGCTTGTATTCATCCCAAGTTCGGAAATTAAAATTACATCTGGGTCTGCTTTCCGAATAATATTACCAAATACCGTGCTTTTGCTAGACTATCCGTTAACGTTCATGTATAGTATTTTCAAGTCTTTGTTTAAATTGTCCATATTTGTATGTATTGTTCTCTCCTTTGTTGTTGTACTTCTTTCTTTTGTAAGTCTCTTCTTTTCTGCTCTTAGTGCTCTCTCTTGTCCTGTTTAGGGACCGCATTATGTTGCGGCGAAGTCCGGCATTTCCCTTTTCTTTTTTTGTTGAATTCGCTTTGGGTCACAATGTGATAGATATCAGGGTTGTATTTTACTCTGCCTTGGTATAGAGCTTCTTCGACTTGATTTTCAGGCATCTGGTCTTTGTTATCCCATTTCATTCTGCCGTTTAAGATTCCGTCCGTGATAGTCTCTTCTAGGTGTTTGGTGGGAAAGGGGGTATTTTCAGTAGCGTAGAGTCTAAGGTTGATGTTTTTCACATTGATCTCCTGTACTTTTGGGGTGGTTGACGTTGGCGATCTTTTCCTTTGTTGGCTGTAAGATCGCTTTCGCTCCCTTGTCTCGTGCTCTCTGTTCTTTTCTGAGATTTGCGTTTTCTCGATTACCATTTCTACATTTCCTTGTTCTTGTTCTAAATCATTCTTCTTAGCTTCTTCACTTATTCTTTGGGCCTCTTGTGCAGCAAGCCTTGGGTCGCGAATGTTGGTCGCATTAAGTTTCTCTTTCGTTTGTCCTTGAGAGGGATTTACAAATTTCATCTTTAAAACTCCCCAGAACGGAAATTGTCCGGAAACCACATTTGTGGCATGTTATTGTTCTTCAGCATCATGTTTATTTCGGTTTTGAATATTCCCGGCCTTGTTAGATTCGCAATATCTACATAATATATGCACGCCATAATCTGTGTTGAATTTTCATTTTCGTTTTGAAGGAAGGTTCTTTCTTTTGCTGCGTGCGTCCGAGATGGTAGCTTTTGCAACCTGGGCGTAGCTTGTGCTTTTCCTCTTCTTTTCTGCTTGTTTCTTTTCCTCGTTCTTCTTCTTTATTATGTCTTTTTTAACTAGACACCATTGCCAATGTTCAGTAATTACCACTACAATTGATACATTTCTTGTATTCGCTCACGCAGTTGCGCCAGTTGTGGTTGTCAGAACTGCATTCGGAGCAGCGCTCTTTTTCTTGTGGGCATGCCCTTGTTGAGTGGTCCTCAAAGCGATAACATTTGAAGCATATTTGCACCTCGGTAAAATTCCTCTCGTTCAATTTGTTAGGGTCTTATTCTAACGTTGAACGTGAGGAGTCCGTTTTCTGTTGCCTTGTGTACTATTCCCGCATCTTTAAACACAATTTTGCATACGTGAGTGTATGACTTAAATTATATTGCTTCAATCACCGAGGCCCATTTATGGTTGTTTTCGATTTCTCTTTTTATCTCATCGTGTTCGTGCGAGCAAACCCATGGATCCAGACGTCGACATATACTCCTATGAGTAATAATTTGTGGCGGGATTCTTGGTGCCAGTCCTATTTTCTTTAGCAGGTTCACTGCTGTTTCGGAAGTGAGTGTTTTCACGGCTTGCTCGTTTTGGCATATTGCCACGTATCCCTGAGGTGAGTCTATAAGCCTTACTAATGCTATGTTTACATCTTTATAAATGGTGGCAAAAACTGGCCCCCTGTCAGGTTTATCCCGGGACAGGAAACGTAGGGGAATTCTAGTTGTTTCCCTCATTTCGTTACCGTGTTAATTTCATTATAAGGGGGCGGGGGGAAAAGATTTGATTGATCATTTGTTTATAGTGGAGCCAGCCTATCGGTTTTAATTATTATATTAACTTATTCGGATGTCTTCCTTTACTAGGGACCTTTGAGATGTAAATAATGTGTAGGAGAGCAAAGAAGATCATATGTCCGCTCCACGTACCTTCAGCAATTTTTTCTTGTTTAGAAGGAATTACCACTAGGAAGTTGTAGCAATTAGTTTCCACTGAGTTTTGGCTAACGCGCGAATTGGTTTGATCTCTTTATTAGTTTTCCACTGAGTTTTGGGCTAAATCACGTTTGTTCGATCGCTTTATTAAACTGCACTTAATATTGTTTATGCACTTGCGAGTTCATTTATACAATTTTAGACGAGATTCAGCACTGGTTTATAGTGTACTAGTTTAGACTAATGTTAAACACGAATGGTTTCTGAATTATACTGAAGGTTCGGCACTGTTTATCACTTTTCGCGCGTTTGTTTAGAGATGTTGAGCACGGAGGGCTTCTGAATTGCACTGATACGCACTGTTTTTCACTTGTCTCACGTTTTTTATTGTTTTATTAAATTGCAGTGTGTAATTGACACTAAGTCCCTTCACGTTGGTTTTATTCCTCGTAATACTCGGAGAAAAGGTGGTCTTTCAAAGTCAGGACTCTGATTCACTGAGGTATCCGCAAAAAAATATATTTTTCTTGTCCGCACCTCTTTTTACTATTGCGCGTACGAGTTCACGGACATTGGACATTTGACATAAAAAAGTGGTGAGATTTAGGGTGAGTTAGAGAGAAAAGAGTAAGAGATGAAAGTGGTGAAATAGAGTGAATTTAAAGAATAGATGAGGTGTAGGAGACAAAATAAATAGGTCCCTGGTGAAAGGGTAACTCTGTTATGTTATGTTTTGGATGAATTTTATTTGTTATTTTAGATCTTAATGATCTTTTGGCATTCAAGCCTTTATTTGAGGCGGGGTTTTTATTCCCGCTTCGGGTTTTTTAAAAAGTTTATTTTCTTTTTATTTGAATTTCAAATTTAATTTTTGTAAAGTTTGAATTTATTTTTACTAAAGAAACTTGCACATTACACTGGTCGTTTTCTGTAGTTTGGAGTCACGTCACCGTCAGACTGTAATTTACTGCTCTTGAATGGTCTTATTTGACGGTCGACCTCAATGTCTAAGTGTGTACGAGAGAATTCAGGGGTCAAGCGGGCGCCAATGGCTTGCCAGATCCTCTTAGCTCTCTCGTGGAGCGCCACGTTGATCGGAGATAATCCAACCGAGTCGTGGAGCTCCCTCTGTCATTTGTGTTATCTTCTTCGGGTGTTTGTAATGAGCAGCACCGCTTTGTTCTGGATGACTTGTAGTTTCGCAATGTGGTTCTTGGCGCTCGTGTTCAGCGGCACTGGGGGGTACAGGAGTCTC
Source organism: Ceratothoa steindachneri (assembly GCA_963969495.1). Classification (NCBI taxonomy): domain Eukaryota; kingdom Metazoa; phylum Arthropoda; class Malacostraca; order Isopoda; family Cymothoidae; genus Ceratothoa; species Ceratothoa steindachneri. The sequence goes on from OZ018322.1 coordinate 195,386,999, forward strand.
GAGCGAATGCACGCATTGAATATCTTGAGTTTATTTGAGCGATTTAGGTCACGGAAACTATAAAATTCCCTCAAATCTCTCTTGCTATTCGCGAATGTTCGCTTGATATGACTCTTGTAGCCCCCTGTGGTGATTTTGAGCCCCAGAACCGTCCCTTCCAGTCAGTAGGGGATTCGCTCCCCTACTACACGTATATCTTTGAAGGTCTTGCGAAACATGGGAATTATTTTGAGTTTTGGGGCATTAGTTGATATCTTCCATTTCCTCTCTAAAGAGTTGATGTTAGATATCTCCCTAGCCGTATTTCTCGCCATAAATTCCCGGTGAACATAAGCGGCGGTACAAATTTGCGATATGTCGTCAGCGAACTGTACGTATATCGTACCCCCGGAGAGAGGTTGTGGTAGGTTGCGTTTATAGATGTTGTATAAAAGGGGACTGAGACAGCCCCCTTGTGGGACCCCTGCTTCGAGCTCAAATTCGAGGCCTTTGTGTTTTCTGATATGAATGTATGCTCTCCTCTACATTATATAATCGCATAGAATTCTCTCAAGAATGGGGTTGAGGCCTACTTGAAGGATCTTAAATTGCAGGCCTCTCTTCCAAACCTTATCAAAGGCTTTTTTGACATCTCGGAGCCCAGGTCGGCATGCCTTTTGTCTGCCTTGATTTTAGCGAGCTTTTCGGTGATAACGGCTATTGCCGTGTTGGTCCCTCTTTTTCCTCTGAAGCCGTGTTGCTGCTTATTATGCAAGTTGGCCTCGTCGAGAAAGGAGTTGACTCTATTAGCCAATATCTTCTCGAAGACTTTGCCAACAAATTCTAGGAGAGATATCGGTCGAAAGCTGGCAGGGCTTTCCCGATTTGGGGATGAAAATCATTTTGGGAAATAGCCCTTGTTCAGAGTGGCGTTCATGATGTTAAGTAGGCCACTCCAAACGTTAGGCGAGACCTTGATGAAATTCTCTCGGGTCAGCCCCGTGGTACCCGGTGCTCTTTGACAAAAGGATCTTAGAGCAACGGAGAGTTCTAGGGCAGTTATTTTACTGCCATAGCCCTTCATCACTCTTTTCTGTGACAAACAGTAATGAAGAGAGGTTTTGTGTATTTGTGTATTCAGCTGTTGGATTATGTCAGTTTCGAATTCAATGTCGTAGTTGTCATTTTCTTCTGGGGTAATTTTGAAGATTGAAGACCAGAAAATCCTAAATATTTCCACAATCTCTTCAGTCTCGTCAATTTCTTTGCCATCTTGAATGAGTGTTATTCTTTTTTGTGGGGGTTTTTCTTTAATACGTTTAAACTTCTGCCAAAATGTGTGTGAGTCTCTTTCTATGTCGAGTCTTTCTATCAGTCTGTCCCATATTATTATTTGTTGGTCCGAAATGAGTGTCTGGAGTTTGTCTTTAATTTGTCTTAGTCTTCTGTGAGTATTGTGATTGGGGCCTATCAGCGCTACTACATTGGACAGGTCCCTATATTCTTGGGCCAGGTCTTTCATGGGATGGGTCCAGGTGGGAGCTGGAAGGGTTTATATTTAATGCGGAGAATACTATTTTCATCGGATTTTATTAGGGAGTCAGTGATTCTATCCAGCTCTTTATCAATTTCTTCTAAATTGGCATCAAATGAAGGGTCTGGGATATAATTTAGAAGGTAATTTTTATAGCTTTCCCAGTTCGCCTGCTTATAGCTTTTGCGTTCTGAGATTGCAATTTGAATAGGGTTTACTCCTAGTGTAATTTGGATAGCCTGGTGGTCACTCGGAATGATGGGGCCCGGTTCAATATAGTAGTTGTAAAGAAACCTGATGCTAGTTAGGACTATATCAGGTTTCGTTGCTAATCTTTTGGTTATGTATGTTGGGAATTCTGGTCCAATCCTTGTTATGTATTGTCTGTCAAGTAATACTTCGATGTTTCTGCCTGCATTGTTGTAGGAGGTATATCCTGCCGCTGCACACCTTGCATTTAGATTTCCGGCAAAAATTACGTTTTTATTATGGCTAAATATCTGCAGGAGGTTGTGCATGGGCACATAGCCGCGTCTTGGAGGTTGGTATCCCGTGTTCACGACCAGTCCCCTTAGGGCAGTACCTACTTCAATGGCAAGGTATGATTCATCTAAGTCATCCAGTGTTCTGTATTTTAGTCCTCTTTTGACGGCTATTGCGCAGCCATCATACGGTTTCTGGCTATGATTCTTACTAATGACGTCGTATTGAAATATTTTTAATTGTTTTTTGCGCGGTAAGTCCGTATTCGGAGATAAGTATTATGTCTAGGTCACTCTGTCGCATAATATTGCCATAGATGGAACCTTTTCCGTCCCACCCATTGACATTCATTTGTATGATTGTAAGTCTGTCGGTCATTTCATGTAATGTTAGTTCTTTAGTGTGTAGGATTAAAGTAGACGCTTATTTGCGATCCTCTTTAGCCCCATGAGGTGTACTGGGTGGGGTGCGCCCCCTGCCGTTTCTTTTTTTCTTGTATTCGGTGTCTGTTATCGCGTGGAAGCAGTCCGTGGTCAATTTGATCATATTTTGGACGAGAGCCTCCTCAACCTGCCGCTCCGGAACCTAATCTGAGCATTCCCACTTGTATCTTCTGGTCCTAAGACCCTCCGATACTTCGCGGGAATCGATTTCAGTTGCGAAGGGAGCCGATTCAAGAGCATATAATTTCAGGTTGAAACCTCTCGTGTGGTATTTTCACTAGTGTTCCCTTACCGTGATGATGAGGTAGACCTTGGGCCACGAGTTTTTGAGATTTTCCTCGACCGTGGAGACCTGGTCTCCTTGGGTCGCACTGCTTCTTTGGTTGGTGTGTGTATCTGTATGTTTGTTGTAACTGTGGTGTCTTTTTTGTGTGAAAGTGGCGCCTGTTTTACTGTTTGTGCTTCCTTAGGTTTGTTTAGTCGGGGGTCTCGTGAGATGGCTGTGTTTTGTGGTGTTGGCACTTTTTGACACGCTTCTTGGCACTGAAGGGCTACGCTTATTCGCATAACCTCCTTTGAAGGAGGGTTGTCGGGGAACCACATCTCCTGCAGCCCGTTCTTTACGAGCATGCGATTGACCTCCGTGGCAAAGGTACCTGGGCATGTAATGTTGGCAATGTGTGGATAGTAAATGCAGCACATTATTTTTTTTAATGTTCGTTTTTAATGTGTAGGTAAGTCTTCTGGCTGTTCGTCTCGTCAATGGCGGCTTTTGCTACTTTCGCATATGTCGAATTGGCTTTGTTCTTCTCTGTTTCGACTTTCATTTGGGTTTGTTTTTTGACTGGACATGCCATAGACATAGTCTGGTGGGGGCCTTTGCAATTTAAACATTTGGGGGTGGTATTCTTACAGTCACACCAAAAATGGTCGCGACCGGCACAGATAGAGCAAAGCGTTAGTTCTTTTTTCTCAGGACAGTTGGAACTGGTGTGTTTGCCGTACTTGTAGCACCGGAAGCACATTTGAAGGTCGACAAACTCCTCACGTTCCATCTGTTCTGGGCAGACTCTTACGTTGAAGAGAAGTAAACAATTTTCCTTAGCTTTTTGAGCTATAGCTGTGTCTTCGAATACAACCTTAAATACGTGCGTGTATTGTTTGAACTTGATTACCTCTGCTACCTTTGCCCATTGGTGGTTCCGTTCGATTTCCTCTTTAATGTCCTCTGTCGAGTGGCTCCCAACCCAGGGGTCGAGGCGCCTGCAGATTAAGCTGCGGTGTGTTTTTATTTGTGGCGGTGTCGTCGGTTTTAGGTTGATGGTCTTTAGGCATTCAACGGCTTTGCTTGAGGTCAAGGCTTCACAATCGGCCTCCTTCGTGCAAATAGCCGAGTAACCATTATGCAAGTCTATTACTCTAACAACTGCGATGTGTAAGGATCCATATCCTTTTTCAAAAACCTTTTTTCTGTCAGGTTTCGGGCCCTCCGAGAGGACCCGAAGAGTGATGCGGAGAGTCTCCCTCATCTCTCCTGCATCCTATCGTAAGATAAGGGATGTGTATGTATAAATATATGTGTACACTTATAGGCGTTTTAGAAAAAAAAGAGGGATGGAGGGAGAGAAATAGGAGCCAATGTCCAAGTACTTTTATATAACTTTACCTTGATGTTTCTTTCCTTCAGGCTTGCGGGTGGGCCAGTTGAGGCTTCAGTCCTTGTCTCCACGAAGGAGTGAAAATTTTGCCCTTCACCTTCCTAAATCGAATGCCAGTGGTCCACTTTGAAAGCGTATCGTGCTTTTTTGCTCTATCCAGTTTTACACTTCACTATTCGAAGCGAGTCTCACTAACTCACCTTTGCAACAAATTCACTTTGCACAATTTCGATCAAAAATTTGGCACAGCGGTACATTAGACTAGATAAGGCAACCAAAGCAGTCGCGTACAAGTTCAAAAGAGAAGAGCGTTCCAATTTTATATGTTTCTTGTAGCGCTTAGTTTCTCCTTAAAAATTTCCCGCGCCATGATTGGCCAATTTTTGTAATACTTATCTTCCTGTAGAAAGACTATATATAGTATAGCAATTTTTTTTTTGCGCCACTGCGCCTCTATTCAAATTAACAAAAGGAAGCTGCTCATGAAGTATTTATTATAAAAAACAAGAGCAGCTTAACTAACATTTACACATTGAAAATACACAATTATTTTAATGTATTATCAGCAGGCAGGCAGGAGCACGAGCTCCGACTCAGCCGCTCGCAGCAGTATTTATAGGAATGGAGGTACGTCATCGGCAGCCACCGGCCACGTCATTAATAAGTCCCCAACATTGGTGACGTGGGCCAATGACGTCGTTTCTTTGTGGATTATCCACAGAGGAAATAATGGTAGAAGTAAACGCTAAACAGACGGGCAAAAGTGGACAAGGTCGACAAAATCGGCAAAACCCTGATCAAGGTCACCTTCGGCACCATCGAGAGGGCTCAGAGAGCGTTGAGAGACGGCCTCCTAGGCTTCTACTTGCGCGTCGCTCCAGAGCAGATAGAGGCAGAAGAGTACATTTACTTGGAAAACTGCCAAATCTGCCTGGCCATCGAAAGCCACTCGACAAAAAATTAGCCGACTAAGATACAAATCTGCGCGGCATGCTCCAAAACCGGCCACCATTGGAGAGATTGCCGCGAAGAACAATTGAAATGCATAAACTGCAGAGGGGAACATCGGGCTCTGGCCATGAGATGCCCTCTACGCAAAGAAGCCATAAGGAAGAAGAGAGAAAAGTTAAAACTACAAAAGGAGGAAAAGGCCAGAGAAAACTCTTATGCCACCGCGGCATCTACTCCAGGCAACGTCACACCAGCAACCGATAGAGTGATTCCGAAGCTAGTCCTACCGGCCGAAAGCAAGGAGATTATGACTATGGTCATAGTCGACAACCTGGCGAACCTTGTGCGTCCCGGCTGCTTCTCGGAGGAACTCAACACTATGTTGCAGCACAACGGTGTTAAGAAAAAATTGTGGTTCCCACCGAACCCAGCATCTCAAGACGTATTGAACATCAAGTTCGTTGATGAGACACAGTCTGAGACTGCCAACAAAGCCACAAATCAAAAGGAAGAAAATCAACCAACAAACAACAAAGAAGATTGGAACCAAGAACGTGAAAAAGACGAAAGCGTTGAAAACACAAAGGTAACCCGAAGAAAAAGAAGACAAAGAAGAAGAGGAACATCAGACCCGCAGCAAAACAATTAGAAGAGGAGAGGCTGGACGGAGAGTCGGAAGACGACCAGTCTTACCCCAGAGTACCCCTGACCGAAAAAGTCGATGTCCTGGAAAAGGGACATTTTTTTCGACGGGGAACAATTGAAATTAAAAATTTTCGGGACTACTGGATGTAGACCCAAAAAAAAGTAACCAGACACAGTTAGTGACAGGCATTAGAAATGGCGAGTACAAGTGGACCTTTGAGGGGCCGTGGTCCCCAAAGTAAATGGAAAGCCTTCTATGCAGCGGTACGATGTACATCCCGGAGTCCAGTCTACATACAGTAAACGCGACTACCTACAAAAACATAAAGTGTGGGATGATGACCTCATCAATTAGCTAACAGTAAAAAGTGACTAAAGTGAAAAGTGCGGTAAATAAATAATAAAGCAAATGAAAGTGTAAACAAATAATTAAGCGAATAGATAAAAGTGTGAAATAGTTAATTAAGCAAATAGATAAAAGTGACAAATAAATAATCAAACGAAAATAAAATAATCAAGTGTTAAAACACGTTAAATAAGTGAACATATAACATATAGTCTACACAAGTTCCAGTGTAAATAAGAAATTATAAAATTAAGAATTATCAGACAGTGTAAAAACGAAGTGAGCTGAAAGTTATAATTAAGTAAATCATAAAAACATAATATGTACAGTGTAACAAATATAGAAATAAATATCACTAAATAAAACCATTATATTAAATCCAAACTGTAATATATAAAACAATAATAAACCACAAGTAATAAGGTAAGGATAAAAGTGTGAGTGAATTCCAAATGATAGAATTAAATTAAAATGAAAACTAACAAACAAAAATTAAACAAGTGTAAATAAGTAAATCATAAATCAAAAGACCGATATTAGTGTAAATATAAAAACCCAATTAGTGGGTACAATTTAAACCTGTAAATTAACAAAAAGCTGAGCTCCTGCGTATTATTTCTCCAGGAGAAACCACTTTATGTATATTTTTTGCCTCAGACTAAATCCTTCCCCTTCTCAGCTATATTTTTTAAATTTTTTCAACACTTTAACTATAAATATATTTTTGCATTGTATAAATTTATTTATTTAATGTAAAATTTCTTGTACTGTTTCCTACAAATATATCATCAATAATTCTGCCTTATATGCTTGTGGAATTCTACTCTCGCGGATCTCGAAGAATCGATAAAGGAGGTTATTAAACAGTTACAACCTGTGCTTTATCTTCCATACCACATAGAAGTGTTACTTATTATCAAAGATTTATTGACTTCAACGAGAACTCGAAGTGAAAAACCGTAGTGACAAAAGTGCAAAAACAAAATAAATACGATATTGTCTAATGCGGTAATAAAATATTCAGCGCAAAAGTGAATTAATTTTAGATAAGTGCCCAGATGCTCGCAAAACACTGGAAGTAGTATAAATAGTGAACACCTTAAATAAACATTAACAAACATTGTTCGCTTGGTGCCTTTTAATACTAACGAGGGACCGATTGCCCAAATTTAGCAATAAGTGATCCAATAAGTGAACTCCGTGATTATTCTCCTCAAGTAATTAAACTCATTCAACCGTTAGAATCAGTGCTTCAACAAACAAAGTGAAAACAAGAGTTTTTAGATTACATAAACTCACTACCGGAGACTTGTGTGTAAATAATTAACAATCTACTTACACCGACCCCTTACTAAACCGTGCAAGTGAACAATCGGGAGGAATAACTAACGGGCTATATCCTAATCATAGAAGAAAACTCAGAAGAAAGGCACGTGGACAACGACATATAAAATTCTTTATTCTATATCTTTCTCTACCGACCCCCCTATCCAAAAAGGTCTCTCAAATAATTACTTTCAAGTAGGCAAGTCATAATGTTCCCCCCATCCATTTCTTTATCTTCCGTTACTACAAACAGTAAGGGTATGATAGTTCACTAAATCCACTACAAACATGCGGGAAACTACAAGGATCCCTCTCAAAGCCCTAACCAGGCAAAAGCCCGACAGAGGAAAAGGATTCTCAACAATATATTCCCAACTCAATATTGCTCTGGTTAGATTAATTGATAATCCCCAAGGCTATGTAGCACTCTGCCAAAATGAGAAGGACGTCGAAGCCCTGATGGCATAAAAGTCAGTGGACGTTCTAAAAAATATCGGACAAGCTCCCCAAATCCCCCCCCCAAATACTAACTCATAAAAGCGTTATATGTAGACATCTGGACCCATGGGTTGGGTCTCATGACACTGAAGAATTAAAAAGAGAAATTAAAAACAACCACAACTGGGCGACAGTGATTAAAGTAATCAAATTTAGAGAACATACACATGTCTTTAAAGTCGTATTTAGAGATACAGGTATGGCTCAAAAAGCCACTGAGACAGGACTGTTCGATTTCAATGTGAGGATCACTCCCGATCAAATAGAGAGGGAGGAGTTCACAGAGATTCAGATCTGTTTCAGATGCTACCGCATGGATGACCACCCCACAAGAGCATGTAAACAAGAGACCTAAAAATGCTCTGAATGCAGTGCGGATAATTGAAGGAGCTGCAATAGCGAACGGAAAAGGTGCTTGAATTGCGACGGAGACCACCGCAACCTCACAATGACATGTCCCTTCAAAAAAAGCATAATAAAAAGTAAAAAAATAGGGAAAAAGACAGTAACAAGAAGTAACAAGGAAAGTAAGTACCCTAAGAGACCTTACGGTCCATTCAAAGAGGGTACCTTTGGACTAGCAATCGAACAGGCACATGGCTGCTCAATTGTTTTGCGTCCCTGAACGGCCACTTTTCAAGACTTTGTCTAGTCTTGAATTAAACTGGTCAACAAATTCACTGTTGACAACTTTCACTGGAAGTGCGTTCCACTTACCGCAGATACTGTACGTGAAAAAGTTTCCACACAGATTGCGGTTGTAACGCTTCAGTTCAAGTTTGAAGCCGTGATTGCGCGTTCTGTTCTCACTCAATGTGAAAATATCCTGGTAGTCAACATTGTCGAACCCTCGAAGTATTTTGAAAACTTCGATGAGCTGACCACGCAGTCTACGGGTTTCCAGCGAGAACAGATCTAATCTCCTTAGTCTAACCTCATAACTTTTATGTCGGATAGAGGGAATCAGCTTGGTTGCCCTGGCTTGTACGCGTTCCAACCTTGTGATATCCTTTCGAAACGAAGGACTCCAAAATTGTTCGGCATACTCCAGGTGCGGCCGAACCAGGGAGTTGTACAGACAAAGTACTATCTCCTTGTTACGGTATTCAAACTGGCGCTTTATGTAGTCTAACATCCTTTGGGCTTTCTTCTCTGCTTCGATGCACTGTTTCGAGAACTTGAGGTCGCTAGTGATAGTTACACCCAAGTCCTTCTCAGTGTCACTCGATTCAATAGCAGTGCCCTTAAGGATATACTGAGATTGGGGGTTTCTGTGGCTGATATGCATTACTTTTCATTTTCCCACGTTAAAAGGCATTTGCCACGTGTCCGTCCACTCCCCAATCTTCCCAAGATCTTCCTGCAGGCGGGCAGTATTTCCATCCTTTGCAACGTTCATACCAAGCTTGGTATCGTCGGCAAATTTGGAAATCTTGGCAACCATGTCACCGCCCATGTCGTTGACGTAGATGATGAATAGTAGTGGTCCTAGGACAGAACCTTGAGGGCATACCGCTGGTAACGGGCACCCACTTAGAAGCCTGTCCATTCACCACCACCCGTTGCCGTCTGCAACTTAGCCAGTTCTCGATCCAGCCGGCTACTTTTCCGTCTATGCATAGTGCTCGCACTTTCCGGAGAAGGCGGCAGTGTGGTACCTTATCAAAGGCTTCCTGAAAGTCTAAGTACACCACATCCACCGACTTGTCCCGATCGTGCTCACTGAACACGAAGTGGAAGAATTCCACAAGGTTTGTCAGGCATGACCGTTGCCTTCGGAAGCCATGCTGGGAACTCCTCAGTAGCAGGTTTGACTCTAAATACGACGTCATTTTGTCCACCATGATGCTTTCCATGAGTTTACCGACTATCAAAGTCAGACTGATAGGTCAGTAGTTCTACGGTTGGCTAAGGTCTCCTTTCTTGAAGATAGGAGTCACCTCCGCTTCTCGCCAGTCTCTAGGAACGCATTCGGTCCGGATTGATATGTTGAAGATTGCGCTCAGGTGTCGGACACTTGATCGCGCACTTCTTTCAACACTTTCGGTAGAAACCCATCTGGCCAGGTGACTTATTCGTCATTAGGTCACTGATCTTCTTTTTTATTTCCCCTTCGGTGAAGTCCATATCCTCTAGCTTTTTCCCCGAGTAGGAATCTATTGGCTGGGGGATGGGACCACACTCTTCAGTAAACACTGAAGAGAAGTAGTCGTTGAGGAGGTTAGCATTTTCTGCATCTAAGTGCTTTAATGTCCCCTCCTCATTTCTCAAAGGGCTAATTGTTTGACGGATTGGTTTACGGCTGTCCACATATCAAAAAATCTCCTTGGGATTCTCTTTACAAAGTCTCGCCCCTCGGAGTTCCTCAGAACGCTTACCCGCGCTTATGCTGGACTTCACTCTCCTGGCTAGCCTCCGGTATTCGTCAAAGTCACCCGAGATCTTCGATTGTCGTTATACAGTTCTCTTCTTCCTAAGCAGTTGGCCGATTTCTCGATTAAACCACTTTGGTTGAACAGAAGACCGACGGGGACATTTCAGAGAAATGAATTGCGATTGAAGACTCATGAATGTGGTTTTGAAACTGTTCCACGAGTCTTCAATAACATCGCACACTTCTAGCCTCGCGTCAGTCAGTCCAGCACGAAGACCTGCAAAGTCTGCTCTTTTCAAATCGAGTTTCTTTGATTTACTAGTTGCAGGCTCTGCCTTCAGAGCTTTGACTACAAATCTAATTAGTCGGTGGTCACTGCCACCGAACTCTTCGCCAACAGAGAGGTCCTCAACGATGTCATCCTCAGAGGTAAAAACCAAGTCGAGGATATTGTTTCCTCTCGTTGACTCTCTCACCCATTGAGTGAGAAACTCGTTGTTCGCGAACTCCAGGAGTAGTGCGTTCTCGCCACAAGGTTCTCTGGTTTCCCAGTCAACTTGTGTGTTGAAATCGCCCATGAAGATACACACTCTGTCTTCGACAAGTTATCCTAGTAGCTGGTACAGATCTCTGTCCTTTTCAATGAGTTGGGCAAAAGGTCTATAAGGCACCAGGGTCCTGTATTTGGCAGGACCTATCTCTAGGTCAACACCTAGTAGTTCATGGTCGGATACAATGTTGCAATCCGTCGAGTTGAGAGTATCCTTGACATACAACATCACACCGCCACCCTCTCTGTCTGGGCTATCTTTCAGGAAGAAGAACAGAAGAAGAAAAACACGTACGCCCAGGTTGCGAAAGCATCCACTGCAGAAACAACCAAGGACAGTACTGTGCTTCACCGCAGAAAACGAAAACTCAACGGAGATAATGGCCTGTATTTATTACGCCCGCATTGCAAACCTATCAAGACTAGGGATGTTCAAGACGGAACTGAATATGATGGTGAAAAACAACGGAATGCCTCAAATGTGGTTTCCCGATAATCCTCCATTAGAAGAAGTTCTGAAAGTTAAATTTGTTGTACCCACCCAGGCTCAAATACCAACTCAAGCAGAAAGAAACGCTTCCAACTGCAGGGATCCAAGAATCGGTGCACAGGAAGCTAGAAAGAACTCGGAAACAAGCAAGAAACAAGAAAAACAATATGATAATGCAGATGAGATTGAAACGGAGACAGATCAGAAACAAATAATATAAAAAAACTCAGAACGTGCAGCCAGGGAGAAAAAGAGGAATAAAAGCCAACAAAGGAAAAGATCCCCGACGTCTACCCCGAAGAAAAACAACAGATAAATGCAAAAAGGAACACCATGCTGGGGCCATCACCGAGGGAATTATAAACGAGAAAATCAAATTGCAATACGTAGACCAAATGCCAGAGAATCAGGTTGAAGAGGCCCATTATCAAGGAAAAATTAAATATACTCCAGAAATTTTCAATAATATCTATCAGAGTGAGTTCAATAAAAAGCGAAATGGGAAATGTAAAACACACCCTCACCAGGCCACAGGGTTAAAGCAAAACAGAAGAGAAGACTAAAAATAGTTACAACAAAAGGTAAAACAAACAACAAGAAAAACAGAAGACACATTTTACCAAATGGACACTGCAAATAGAAACCTAAAAATAATGTACATGAATGTAAATGGTTGGACAGGAAAAGGTCCGAGTATGGAAAAATAATTCAGAACCTTGACCCAGATATTACTTTAATATCCGAACATGGTATCAACACCTTAAAAACAAAGATATGAAAATCTTCAGATACCAAGTTTATACAACAAGCCATACAGATGAGGTCTTCGACGGGGCGGCGATAGCAATCTGAAATAGCCTCATGCACAAACTTCTACATCTATTAGATGAGTCATTCGTAGCAATAGAGGTCCAAACTACCATAGGGCCCATAACTATTACTACTGGGTACTAACCCCAAAGAAGGGGGTACATTCCTATCCACAACTTCTTGAAGCTGTTTGCCCATAAGAAAACGGTGATGTTTGCCGGAAACTTAAACGCAAGATGCAGGGCCACTGAGTGCACCAGCACCAATGCGGCGGGACGAAATTTAGAACTTCTACTAGGGCAAAACATAGCAGTGTGCAGCATTGGACCAGAGTTCACAACCTATTACTCAGCGAGAGGTGCAACTAAGCCCGACATAGTATTAACAAGCTCAAGGTTTCCTTACAACTATCACATCGCCCCCGGACCCGTGATACCCAGCGACCACGAAGCATTCACTATCACACTCTCAGCAGACTCGAAGGCCTACCAGGCCGTTTGCCAGACTACGTCCCAGCAAGCCTAGAGGAAGCTATACCAGAATAAATTGATGAAGAATTAAACCACCTTACAACGAAAATATTGGAACACTATCCCAAAGATAAAATATAAAACCCTACCAGCTTCAAAATGGAAACCCGAAATGATTGCTATTCAAGAAGAATACAGAGGCTTATTGGACGTAATCAATAGATGGGGACCAACCAGGGACATCCACCAGATGAAACGTGAAACAAAAGAACATCTCCAGCAACTGATCATAAAACAGCAAGCAGAAAATTGGGACCGACTCATTGAAGAACTTAATGAGGAAATGGACCCCAGAACGTCCTGACAAACAGTGAAGAGGTTTAGAGGAAAGCCAGCAAACAAAAAAACGAACATCAAGAATCTGGAAGGTGAAGTGATCCCTGAGCCAGAAGAAATAGCAGTAAAATTTAGAGATTACTGGTCAAACATATTTAAAATTTCCCCTGAAGAAGAATAAAATTTCGACACAGAATTCAGGAACGGGATAATAGACCATTTGAACGAAGTAATATAACAAACATATCTGTTCAATAACGCTACAGCGGAAAGACCCATGGTGGGCCTCGGGAAAAAGATCTCCCTACAGGAGTTAAACGAAATCCTAAAAACTTTTAAGCAGCGTTCCCCAGGACACTCAGGCTTAACGAAAGCAAACTTTAGTAACGCTCCACCCAACATAAAACAAGGATTAATTAACATCATGAACGCGGCCCTCAACACGGGATACTTTCCCGATGTCTGGAAAATATCAAAAATGATATTCATTCCTAAGTTGGGGGAGTCCCCAATCTCCCCAGCAGACTACCACCCGATCTCTCTCCTTGAATTTGGAGGGAAAATTTTCGAAAAAATCATCGCCAACAGAATGCAATCCTACCTGGACGCCAATAATCTGCACAACTGTCAACAACACGGATTTAGAAGGCAGCGAGGTACGGAGACAGCACTGGCGATGATAACAGAGAAATTAGCCCAAATAGAAAAAGAGAAAAAGCATGCTGATCTAGTATTGAGGGACATCAGGAAAGCATTCGATAAAGTGTAGCGCAGAGGACTACAGTTTAAGATCCTCCAACTGGGACTCAATCCCAGATTTAAGAAAATAACCTGTGATTACGTCATGGACAGAAGAGCATTCATCAAGATCAGGGAGTACCGAGGACCAGAATTCTAAGTAGAAGAAGGCGTCCCCCAAGGTGGGTGTTTGAGTTCACTGCTCTACTCAATATTCACTAGAGACCCCCTTAGTCCTAGGATAGAGGAATCTTTGTGTATCCAGTTCGCCGACAACGTGACACAGATTGTGGTCTCCCTATACAAAAATGAAAGGAAAATGGCAAGGATGACGGCATATGAAATAGAGAACCTAAATATATATGAACACCGCTGGAAAATCGCTACTAATTTGATCAAGTTTACCATCATTCCAGTCAAAAGAAACAAAATAGTACCAATTTATGTAAGGAATGAGAGATATCGATACAAGAGAGCAGGCACAGTGCTAGGCTTAAAAATAAATGCCAGGGAATATAAGGACCAAATAAACAGTATAATTGCACGTACGATTCAAGATATAAGAGAATTATATCGATTTAGAAACCTAAGAAGAAACAATAAAAAGAAAATTTACTCTGCCTACATCAGACCAAAAATACTGTATCCGCCCATGCCACTAGCGGCCATTCCAATGACTTGGATCATGAAATCGCAAAGAGTGCAAAATAAAGCACTCTTAATAATAAACAACGGTAAGAGAAGAGACAGAAAACGCCAACAGACACTAAACGAAGAAACCAACATGAGGGCGATAAACAAAGACTTAGGTACCAGGTCCCTCAATATTTGGCAAAAGGTGGAGAGGAACTCTGACTCAGATTTCATCAGGAATCACTTCGGAATTCCCGACCTACTAAGGAACCAGGGTCGGAAACGATTTTTTCAGCAGCAAAACAGCTGCGCGGCACAACTAAGACCCGATCTACGCATAAAACTACCGGATAAGTAATATATCCCAAAGATAGCAAAAACAATCGACAAAGTCACAGAACACACACACAAAAAGGCTTGAAAGCTACTATGTACAATTTTTTTTGTACAAACTATTAGTCATAGAATTTGCTAAAAACAAAACAAAAACAAAAACAATAAAAACAAATATATTTCAGACTAACACAAATGTTAGAAAAACTTTAAAGGCTTCGAAGTTAAAATAATAAAGATGAAAGTAAAACAACAAATACACTAGCGAAAAGAAACGCAAAGATCCCCTTTCCCCAGGGACCTAACTACCTTATCTATCTCTTATTCCCAAATCTCACCAATAAACGCTTCTACTAACTATTTCTCTATCTATCTAGGTTCTCCACTTTTTATGTCCAATGTCCAATGAATAATTCCAATTCTGTTCATTCCCTGAAGATGTCATAACACGGTCGAAAGACGTCTAGGAATTAAGAATGTCATCCGCGGATGTTTTTTCTCGCCTCGACGACCCCGTTAAAAAACTTGTAGGAATTATTCAGAAAATACAAGTTAAAATTAATTACGCTGCCACAGCTGTGGACTTCAATAGTACATATTATATATATATATATATATATATATATATATATATATATATATATATATGTGTGTGTGTGTGTGTGTGTGTGTGTGGAAATCTCACAAAGTATCGCGTGAGTAAGCAATAAATGCAACAAAGCCCACAGGGAAAATTAATACGAGGATTCCAAGTACTTTCGAAATTTTTTCGAGTTCTTTATCATTCCTCGATAAAGAACTCGAAATAAAGTTCGAAAATACTTGGAATCCTGGTATTAATTTTCCTTCGTGGGCTTTGTTGCATATATATATATATATATATATATATATATATATATATATATATATATATATATATATATATATATATATAATGCGTATGTCTGTGGATAAATTGTATGTTTTCTGTTTATGTTTTCTATCATTAATTAAGTAATTTTCGTGGAATATAAATATATTTATTTAGTCAAAATCGGTTATATAGTCGTAATCGGTGACATTTAAGGCTCAAGTTCGGCAGATTGCTGCATTAGGTTGTTTTGGGTCCCCTAGGGCCAGCCCTTTTCAAGTTCGTCGTTTTCTGTCTCCTTCGGGAGCAGGGATTCCATATGCTCCCAGTGAATTATAAACATCTTTCGGTGAATGTCTTCCTATGTGACAAATTCCCTCTTCCTTTTATTTCGTTCTTAGCGGGTCAACGATACTTGGGAAGAGGCGATGAGATCTCCCCTCCTTTATAGGTCAAGTTGTTTTTTAGGTTTCTTCATGAAGCCCATCCTCCGTTATATCTGCCATCTTTCCCGATCTTTATGGGCAGCGTTATGTTAATTGGGCTTATCTTAGCCAGATTTAGGAGCGTCGATGCACTGCAATGCTCGTGCTTGCGTCTTCCCGTTATTATATGTATATAGTCCTTTATTTTTCACTTTTTGCAATTTTACGATGCTGGTCTTGGAATATATATAAAATGTAATGGACTGTAATACCTATAAGCGATTGGGTTGGCTGGTATAAGAAAGTGCGTACTTGAGGAGTTGTTTAGTATCATGTAATTAATAAAGACATGGAGGAATGTTGGTAATTAATTTTGGAGACGACTTAATATATAATCACTCTAAAATATCCAAATCATGAATGCTGGGACACGAATCGAAAACAGAGAAGACGCTGTCTGAAATGTTTGTGTGCAAGATAAAGCATCTTTGCTTATTGATAAAAGTGGCGATATTTACTGAAGCATCTCTTTTATGAGGCGTCTTATATCTATATGGTTAAAATTCAGGTCTCTTTTCTTCCTTCACGTGAGAATGATGTGGCCGCCATTGTATTAAAGTGATTTGTGGGAGAGGCACTTAACTTCAAGTTCTTACCCAATATGAACATTTCCCCTGTCTTATTTAAACTCGACCCTGTTTTCAGAAAATCTTGTACTAAATGAAATAACTTCATAATGCAGCCTGTTGTCACTCTTTATTAGTATAATATCATTCGCATTGCCTCCTCCACCACGTGTCTTTGATGTGCCTGGGGATTAACTCTTAGCCCTAAATGTTTTCGTTCTAATGATAATCCTTTAAAATGTTTTTATTTTTTCACCCACCATTTCCATTCATATGCACGGCGTTGTTGTGTGTATATCGTTTTAGGGATGTACATGTCTGCTATTAGTTGCCTATTGTTCTTTTTCTTGGTATTTTTTTCTGTCTTGTTTTTGTGTGTTTTCCATTGGTCTGTACTATGTGATGGGCGTTCCCTTCGTATCTTTGTACTCTATTTTGTACTATTCTTACCTTTATTTATTCATTATTAGGTGCCGAATATAACATCTATAATTATAATAGTTTAAATTTTATAATGTAAATTATGTATGTGGCCCTCCATCACTTGATAGACTTTGATTCCGGCCCGTAAGCTGAAGAGAACTTCACGATAATTAATGGGGTAAAGTAACATCTCAGACCTCTACCTGCTAGAGTCACTTTACATTAAAAAACTTAAACCCAGTCTAAATAATAACTCATTATATATATATATATATATATATATATATATATATATATATATATATATATATATATATATATATATATATATATATCCGTTCAATAAAATATAGTCATACATTAACAAACATGTAAAGTTGTTAAGAAATGTTACATTCTTTTGTAAAAATAAAATCTACTGGCAATTATGTTCCTATTTTATATCAATTCCATCGTTGGTTTTCCTCTCCGTATTCCCATTGTATCCAATTCGTTTCAAATTTAATAATCATGTTTCACGTTTTTTCTGCTTTTTTTTTGTGTTAAAAACTTTTTAGCGATATTTAACTGGAATTTTGTACTAATTCTTTAGCACTGATGATGGGATTTGTTATAATCCTGAAACGTTTGCAATAAATGTTACGAAGCGTCTTCGGGTCTATCCTGGTTATCCTGTTTATATTTATCGCATCAAGTATCGTGAAGTTCTCTTCAGCTTACGGGCCAGAATCAAAGTCTATGAAGTGATGGAAGTCCACATTCCTAATTTACATTATAAAATTTAAACTATTACAATGATAGATTTTATATTTGATAACTAATAATGAATAAATAAGAGTAAGAATAGTCAAACATGAAAGTATAAATTATAATAAATAACGTTTATTTTAGTTCGTATACATTATAAATTTTACATTGAACTAGTGATATTTATAAGGGACACAATTAGTGTGATGCTTTGTGTTTTGGGCTCGAAAGTTTTTTAACATATCCGTGTGTTATTCTCAAAAGCCATAACTCGTTCTCCATAAATACTGTGCTATACCATAATTCGTGTTACATATAAATATCAGCTATAGCCTCTTAGATCGTTAAGCGTTAAATGTTGAAATTTAAACTAGGATCGTCTCTTTGCCTTAGCGTTTATCGTCCGCTGAACTCTTTGTGAGAAATCTAATTGAAATTTTAATTTAATATGTAGCCATGCCTAATACTAAGCCATATGCTATCGTCATTAATTAAATTATGTAATAAAGAGATCAACATACAGATAATTAATTTATTTCAAATAAATTATTAAGAAAATTACCTCGCGCTTTTTGTAATAAGGATACTTTATGTTATATTCTTAATTAACACTGTACCTTGAACCTGAAAGTTAATTTCTTAGAGTTATTTTTCAATTTGGTTTATTTTGTTCATTATGCCACATTTTCGATCAATTAACGGCCTAATTGTTTTCTTAGGCAATTCTTAAAGCGAAAAAGGGTTCACTGTCAATTTTCTTTCCTCTGAAAATTGCCTCCAATTATCCAATGAAGTGTACCTTTATAAAATACAATTTTATTATTTTCATATTCATATATTTTGTACAATTCTTTTACATATTGATTTGTAAGACTAAAAATAAGCAGAGCAAAACTTCTATCAATGAGTTTGGCTCTTTTATCATGGAATTTAAATATGCTTTCAACGCGGGTGCTTAGGTTTAAATAGGCTTTTCACTAACTTATTGCCCCTCCATGTTATTATTATTCGTTCGTTCAAAGTTTATTCATAGAAATTAAAAGAATTTTCTTTATTATAAACATCATCATTAATTTAAACCGGTGCAGTGGTGTGTAGGAAGGTAGCGAGGAGTGAGGTAATAAAGACTGCCCAAAATAAAGGAGCTGAACGTGCTCTTAAGAGCATCCTTTAGTCCGCTGCAAGGAATTTAACGATTTTTTTCATTTAATTGGCACAACTATATATTTATATTATCAAAATCACATAAAATAAGGTCATATTCGATGAAATTAAAATTGTAATTTGTCAGGCTTCTTTAAATTCAAACAATTTATAGTGTTAGTATTTATATAGTGTGAATGCATAATTCTGTGCCTCAAAAAACTGAAATATAAAGTAAGCAAACCTGCGGTCCAACTCAAATAACTAAAACACATTCGTTCAAGATATAACAGAACTAACCGTGATATTCGATTACACTTACTAAATATTTTATGCTAATTTATCAATTCTTAAGTACAAAAATGCTATAAAATTGGCTAATCGGCAACTAACAATCAAGATTAAATAGTGTATTCAGAGATTATAAATCTGCTAGGTTGAAAGCTTGCTCACCCTATTTTGGCATTTAAAATTTTCAACAGTAGAAACCATTTTCAGTAATACACTGTTTTTATAGTTTACACTGGAACGTATGCATGGAGAGCTTCAATGTAATGCCAAAGTGTTTTTACGTTTGCAATTCATTATTTAGCTTCACTTTGATTGAAAATTCAATAAATTCAGGCAAAGTTTCTGCTTATCAAGAAAGATATACCTTATCTTAAAATTCGAATTATCACGATATCGATTCTTAAATGATGACTATAAAAAGAAAGTTTGTAGTAGTGAATAAAACAATAGAAATAAACAATATAAATCTTTCTAAATAGAATAGAATAGAAAGTTTGTAGAAACTGAAACGATAGATGAAATTCATTTTGCTTGTCCCGTGCTTTCGGCGAAGCGGTGATAAGCTGCTTCTTTCTCTCGCCTTGTAAACTGGCAGGTAACTTAAATGCTGATAAACACGATAACAGCAACTACATCCATGCGTCAGACTTGTAGATAGCTTTGGGTAACAAAGGGGGCGCCAAAAAAATAAATAAAGAAAAGTGGCGAAACCAGTTTCGAACACGCTTCCCAAGTCGCTGGAAAACCAATAGTGCGAGTCCTAAACAACTCGGCCATCCTGAGTCCCAAAAAGGAGTTATTCAAGCAAAGCATTTAAGCCGTCCGCCTGAACTTCTCGCACGCTACAACTCTTTAAGTTCACTGTGTGCGAGATTGCTCGTTGTGGTTCCTGCATTGGGACAATGCTGGTTTGAGGTGTGCTGGTTTCAACCGATTAATGATAACAGCGTTCTCTTTGTAATACCCACCGTAGGGGGCACGGCGATTTGCCATCCTGGCCGCTGTGCTGACGGGACTCAGCACCCTGTCCGGCCCCAGCTTAGCCTCTCTTTCTTCCTTCAAAACACTTGTTTTCTCTCTTTTCATACAACTTCTCCCACAACTTTCTCTGGTCAGCCTCTAATTTCACAGGGTAGATGCTGACCTTCTTCTCAAGCCAACCGTCTCGGATCGGAGCTGAGGGGTGAGGGCACAAAGTTCCCTAACCCCTGAGCTCCGGTTCGGGATGGGTTTTTTTTTAACAACCTGCTTCATCTCCACCCATACCTTCCTCACATCCCTTTTCCTCTCCTCTTCACATTCTATCAATTTTACGCCGTGTATAAGGTGGAGCCACCATGCCGATGGACTGCCAGGCCACCAGGTGGGAGGGGTGGTCCCAAATGGCGGCGCCTGGCTCTGCCAGGCCTGCAAGCACCTCTTGCAGTGCGGGCAACTGTGAGAGGTGGTGAGCTATAGTGTCCCGTGTAAATAAGAGGGTCACCATGCCCAATGATTAGTATAAAAAAAACCCAACCCCCAACTTTCCCTGTAACATCAACGGAGCCGCCCTCGGGCAGCTCCACCAAAAAAATGGAGGTCCCCTTCCCCTGTGCTTGCGCTGGGGACCCTCCATATTTCTTGAACCGGAGAGGAGGCTTAAACCTCTCCTACGCCTACGGCTTAAGGGGACTCCCCCTCACCCCATTCTCTGGAGGTGCTTTCAGGCACCTCCCTATTCCCAGCGGCAGTCCCTCCTTTTCTTTCTAAGGGGACTGCCAAGAAAGCCAGCAGGCAGCCCATTGCCGACCGCCCCTCGTGTAAGCGGCTCGGTAGGGCAAACCCCCTTAGGGAGAAAAGGGAAGCCAGGACCCTATAGTCGCTTCCCTGCTGGCAAGAATACTAAACCTTGCTGGGGTCAAGGCCTGTGCCTCCCCACAAAAGACTCATGACGCTGCCAAGGGGACCTGCGATGTCCTGGGAGGGAATGGCCAACTGGAGGCCCCTCCTGTGATAGACATGTTCCTTGAGGAAACTCAGCCTCAGACGGTAGGGTCTTTCATGGGCAGGAATCCGAACTCAGCGCCAGGCACCGAATCCGAATCCACCCCTATGCAAGGTCCTCCTCAAACGGCTGAAGGATCCGAGGCAGTACAAGGAGGGGAGGGATCTCCTCCGACAGGTGCCCCTACGACTACCGGGACCTTCTCCATTTCGGAGAGGGACCTGGCTGAGGCCGGTCCATCTGGCATGGGGGCTTCTGCCTGCGGAGGTGAGAAACGGGTTAATTCCCCACCCTCCTCTCCTAAAAAGAAGAGTAAAAAGACAAGAAAAACATAAAAGACTCGGGGCTCCTCTCCATCCGCGGGGGCTGCGGGGACGGATGGGTCTGCTGCCACTTTAGTAGGTGACCAAGCCAAGATCGGCACATCCGTCCCCTCTACCCCACCGTGTGCGGAGCACCTGACTAAGACTAAGACCAAGAGTGCACAGGGCGGAGCCTCGATGAAATCGGGGCCCCTCATTCAGAGGTTACCTGGCGTTTTCGAGGCCGCTGGCTTCAAGAGCTTCCTCGTTATTCGCTCCACTGATGGCACCATGTTGTCCAAGGGCAACATGATTTATCAGAGGAAAGGATTAGCTAGTGCAATTGGTAGAGAGCCGAAGGTGACCCATTTCTCGGACGGGAGCCTTCTGGCGAATGCGGCGAATCCCGCCGAGGCGGCAAAGATAAGTGCTCTTCGGACACTTCATGGCACCCCGGTGAGTGTGACGCCGCACTCTACCATGAACTTTGTGAAAGGAGTAGTTTATGCGAGGGAACTCGTTGACTACTACATTGAGGATATCACCCTAGAGCTGGCTGACCATGGGGCGGTCAAGGTCGAACGTGTGATGAGAAAACAGGGAGGTGCCTCGAGACCCACCCCTACACTCTTCGTCACGTTCGACTGTGACAAGCTCCCTGAGTCGGTGCGTGCCGGTTGGTACCACTACCGCGTGAAGGCATTTGTGTCACTGCCGCGGCGGTGCTATTACTGTCACCGCTTCGGCCATACGAATCGCTCATGTAGACGTGCAAAGTCGAGGTCACCCGAAGTCTGTGTAAATTGCTCCAAGGTCGCACACGATAAGTCCAAATTGTGTGTGGCCAAGTGTGTCAATTGCGGAGAGCCGCACCCTGCTTCTTCGAAGCAATGTGGTGCATATCTCCTTGAGAAAGAAATCCTGGCCATTCAGGCCCAGGATCGATTCTCATTCCGCGAGGCTAAGGACTTGGTCCTGGCGTGCCCGGCTCTGCCTGGGACGTCATATGCCTCAATAGCTAGAAAGGCACCCTCTGCTACTGGACCATCCAGGCCAACGAGCACGGTTATTCCACGCCCATTCGGAGCCCTTCTGCAGGCTCTACCCAACCAGGGCGCTCCCCTAGTAAAGCTGGCGGTAAAAAGGGTTCATTCCCAGCCCTGGCTAAAACCTGGGCTCCCCCCTCTTTCCCCAGCGTGACCGTTTCCCGTAAGGCGAAACGGCCACGCGCCTCCACCGAGTCGTTAGACTCACAGGAGGCAACACCCCAGAAGATGCTCGTTAGGCCATCTTCCGAAGTTCCTCAAAGCTGTCCCCCGCTCCGAGGTGGAGCGGGTAGCTCGGAGACGGTTGTTACTCGAAAAAAGGGGCCCTCGCCTCCGAAGCCACAACGCCCGCCTAAGGTTTCAAGGCGGAGGAAAGAAAAGACTCGCATGGTGAGCCCAAACTCCCCTAATAAGTCCTCGAAGTCGACAGCACCTCCAGCGCTTTGTCCAGCCAACAGCACGCGGGGTTCTGCCCCCGGGAAGCGTACAGTAATTCTCGTGAGGGTCTTCAGTTCAAGGAGGGCCCCCGCGTCTCCTCCGAGCTAGGCCTGGAGGACATATTCCTTTAATGGAATTGCCTTGGACTCCGGGCCAACTGGGAGGAGCTGCGGAGGCTCGTCTCGTCCCGCTCCCCGTTACCTATTTTTTTGCAGGAGACCATGCTAGGCGCGTGCCCCCTGCCTGCTCTCCCGGGGTATAAGGGTCTTGCGACCCCACCACCGTGGGATGGCCAGGCTAGGGGATGCGCGGTTTACACCCTGCATGATGTCTCCGTTCTTCCTTTCTCTTTAGATACGTTCTTTGAGGCATTGGCTGTGCAGCTGCACCTGGATAGGAGGTATACCATCATTTCTGCGTACATTCCACCGTCAGCTGACTTCGACGCGGGGGACTTCCGCCGCGTCGTAGCAGGGTTGCTGAGGCCCTATCTCTTGCTTGGAGATCTGAATGGCAGGCATCCTCTCTGGGGAGATTACTCCATAAATCCCAGGGGACAAGTCCTTGCCGATCTGATCGAAGAGCTTAAGATGGGTGTCCTAAACGTGGATGAGTTTACGCATCACTGTCCGAGAACCGCTTCATTTTCTTGCCTTGACCTATCTTTGTGCTCTTCGGATGCAAGGCCTGATTTTGATTGGGGGGTGGTCAATGACCTCTATGGTAGTGATCACTTTCCAATTCAAATATCATTTTCAGGGCAACTGCCACCTGAGAGCCCACCTGGGTGGTGCTTGGCGCGGGCGCGGTGGCCTGCATTTCAGAAAATGACTGAATTCTCTATCTCAGTCGAGGAGTTTAGGTCGGTAGATGAGGCCGTTGAGTTATTCTCCGGCAACCTCATCGCCGTGGGCCTGACTACTATTCCTAGAACGTCTTGCCGTTTTGCACCCGACCACTCCCATGGTGGTCGGCCGGGTGTAAGACGGCCCTCAAACAGAAGCCTTATGCCTACATGCGCTATAAGCACCGCCCGAATTATTTGACTGTCGCTGAATTTCGTCGGGCTAGGGCTAGGTTCCGGTATATTTCGAAGCACGCCTGCCGCTCTTCTTTGCGGGCATACGTGTCTTCACTTAACGGCAAGACCCCTTTAGCTGAGGTGTGGAAGCGAGTCAAAAGGATTCGGGGCAAATTCTCGCAGGACCCCCCTCCCGTTCTCCAAGAGAATGGGACCGCAATCTAGGACCCTGCGTCCGTGGCGGAATCTTTAGCGACCGCTTTTTTCGCATTCTCTAGCCGTGATGCTGCTCCCCTAGAATTTAATGCACGTCGTGATGTCGCGGAAGGCCGCTGGCTGGACTTTACCTCCAGAGGCGGAGGACCCTTCAACGACAAGTTTACTGTGAGCGAGTTGCGTTCCGCTCGCGCTTCGTGCGCGGACACCACCCATAGTCCGGACAATGTCCCGTACGCCATGCTTTGACACCTGGGTGAGCGAGGCATGGCCTTTCTCTTAGATTTGTTCAACAGGATCTGGGTGGAAGCTCTTCTCTCAGACTCCTGGCGAATCGCTACTGCCTTTCGCAAACTGGGGAGAGATCACTCTACTCCGAGCGGTTTCCGCCCAATCTCTTTAACCTCTTGCGTGTGCAAGTTGATGGAGAAATTGTTAAATGTTAGATTAGCCTTTTTCCTGGACAGCGGAGGCCATCTGTCTTCCTCACAGTGCGGCTTCCGCAAGTTTCACTCCACGTCGGATGCTCTGCTCCGACTGGAAAATGCCAGCTGCGATGCTTTCCTTCGTAGACAGCACTACGCCATGGTCTTTTTCGATATGGAGAAGGCCTATGATACTGCATGGCGATACGGTATCATGGAGACTCTCCACACGATGGGGGCGAGGGGACGCCTCCCAATGTTTATATCTGAATTTTTGCGAGATCGTCGATTCCGCGTACGGGTAGACGGAGCCCTCTCCGGCCCAAAGGAGCAGGAAGAGGGTGTCCCGCAGGGAAGTGTCCTCAGTGTCACACTCTTTGCCCTAAGCATCAACGGCATCACCTCGGTGCAGCCGGAAGATGTTCTCGCTACGCTCTACGTGGACGACCTTTCGATCTCTTTTGGCGCGGCCCAGATGCCAACTCTTAAGCGTCGACTCCAGCAAGCATTGAACCGCGTCTCTTGCTATGCCAAAGCGCAGAAGTTTCGGTTTTCTTTGGCCAAGACTAAGGTGGTGCACTTCCGCTGCCATTCACGGCTTCACTTTGACCCAGATTTGTTTCTTAATGGGGTGCACCTGGATGTGGTTGAGTCGCACCGTTTCCTTGGTCTTGTATTCGACCGACGCCTCACCTGGGAGGCTCATATTCGCAGCCTTAGGGTCTCTTGTACCCGGGCCATGGACATTCTCAGTTCCTTCACGTTCAGCGCTTTGGTCGCTGAAAGGGCTACTTCCCTATTTTTTCATCGATCCTTTGTTCGTTCGAAGCTCGACTACGGATGCGAGTTTTATGCATCCGCAGCCGAGCGTTTATTGTGGAAGGTGGATTCGATCCATCATACCGGCCTTCGCCTTGCGACTGGTGCCTTCCGCACTTCTGCTATTGAGAGCCTGTTGGTCAATGCTTGGAAGATGCCACTCGCTCTGCGCCGCGTGCAGTGCATCACACGCCTGTACACGCGAGCTCGGCGCCTCCCTCTGTCGCCAACAGCTCTCACTGCATCCGCAGCTGATCTCGATGGTGCCTATGCCGCCGAGAGACGCCAGTCATACTCTAAGCCCTTGGGATTTAGGGCCAGGAAACTCCTTCAAGAGGTAAATATAGCTCTCGGGACGGTGGCGCCCCTGGTTCTGCCCAGGACGCCACCCTGGAGGGTACCACATTTGGCTATTTGTCACCACACCTCTGCTCCCAAAGCTTGTACTGCGCCAGGAGTATTGCGTTCGACCTTTTTGGAGCACACATCGTGTCCCGCTGGAACCGTGCCAGTGTATACGGATGGCTCCAAGTCCCAATAGAGGATCGGCTTCCACGCCGTATCCCCTCTGTTTGAAGTCAGCGGGGCTCTACTAGGCGCTGCCTCTATCTTCACGGCCGAGCTGGTGGCAATACATCACTCAGGACGGGAGATTACGTGACATGCCAGGTTCGGAGACCGGATTGTGATCTATAGCGACTCACAAAGCGCAGTGAGTGCTCTCGGGTCATTGGAATCTCGGCATTCCCTGGTTCGCGATATTCGTGACGCCACGGTTTTGGCTAGCCGGGCAGATGTCGAGATTATCTTCTGCTGGGTTCCTGGACATGTAGGAATTGCGGGGAATGAGCGCGTTAATGAGGGCGCCAAAGAGTCCGCGAGGACTCTGCGACGGGATTAGTGTTTCGCTCTTCCTCACACCGACTACATGGCAGGAATATGGGCAGCTCTTCGGACTGCTTGGCAAAGAAGATGGGAGACGGTCGCAGGGAACTTAAAGTTGCGTGCCAATGCGCCGCGACTGTTCCCATGAACCTATCCTCCAATGTCGCGACGGCTTCAGGTTGCTTTCTGTAATCTCAGAATCGGACATACTCGTCTGAAGCATCGCTATCTGATGAAGCGCTCGCCAGCACCCTATTGCGACGACTCCGTCGTGCCTTAGACTGTTCTCCACATTCTTGTCGAATGTCCCAGTCTTGGTGATCTTTGCGCACGACACCTGTGTCGGTGCCGGGTTGGGCGGGGTCGCTACCGCCTGTCCCTTGTACTTGGGACAGATTCGTGCACATCAACTGGTGGACTAATTGACTTTTGGGGGGAGGCCGGCCTTTTCCCTATTATTTAAGCAGGGTTTGTTTTTTTGTTTTGTTTGTTTTTTTGCATTTGTTTTTGTTTTTTTATTTTTTTTCCTTAAGATTGCACGCTCCTGCGCCGGGGGGGGGGGGAACCTCCCCCGACCCAGGAGCTTGCTTTCTTCCCCCCATTTAAGGTTTTTTCTTCGTTTAATTTTATTTTAAAGAAGCCTAGAACTAGGCCAGTTTTAATACGGTGACTAATGCCCATGTAGGCAGTCGCCATATGAGCTCTAAAAAAAAAAAAATCAGCAGATTGATCTGACTCTAAATTGATCCTTTTTGAATTGCAGGTTGCTTCTGGAATCAATTTGGTTGGGCTGGGAGGATGAATGTATCAAGCGTTCTCCACGTGAGATGACACCATCAGCAGATTGATCTGACTCCAAATTGATGCTTTTTTAATTGCAGGTTGCTCCTGAATCCAATTTGGTTGGCCTGGGAGCATTAATGTATCAAGTGTTCTCCATGTGAGATGACACCATCAGCAGAGTGATCTGACTCCAAATTGATCCTTTTTGAATCGCAGGTTGCTTCTGACTTCAATTTGTTTGGGATGGGAGGATGAATGGATCAAGCATTCTCCACGTAAGATGACACCATCAGCAGATTGATCTGATTCCAACTTGATGCTTTTTAAATAGCAGGTTGTTTCTCACTTCAATTTGATTGGCCTGGGAGGATAAATGTATCAAGCGTTCTCCACGTGAGAAGACACCATCAGCAGATTGATGTGACTCTAAAGTGATCCTTTTGGAATTGCAGGTTGTTTCTGACTTCAATTTGGTTGGCCTGGGAGCATTAATGTATCAAGTGTTCTCCATGGGAGATGACACCATCAGCAGAGTGATCTGACTCCAAATTGATCCTTTTTGAATCGCAGGTTGCTTCTGACCTAAATTTGGTTAGCCTAGGAGGATGAATGTATCAAGCGTTCTCCACGTGAGATGACACCATCAGCAGATTGATCTGACTCTAAATTGATCCTTTTTATATTGCAGGTTGCTTCTGAGTTCAATTTGGTTGCATTTGGAGCATTAATGTATCAAGCGTTCTCCACGTGAGAAGACACCATCAGCAGATTGATGTGACTCTAAATTGATCCTTTTTGAATTGCAGGTTGTTTCTGATTTCAATTTGGTTGCATTTTGAGCATTAATGTATCAAGCGTTCTTCACGTGAGAAGACACCATCAGCAGATTGATGTGACTCTAAATTGATCCTTTTTGAATTGCAGGTTGTTTCTGACTTCAATTTGGTTGGCCTGGGAGCATTAATGTATCAAGCGTTCTCCAATTGACATGACACCATCGGCAGAGTGATCTGACTCCAAATTGATCCTTTTTGAATCGCAGGTTGCTTCTGACCTCAATTTGGTTAGCCTAGGAGCATAAATGTATTAAGCGTTCTTCACGTGAGATGACACCATCAGCAGATTGATCTGAATGTAAATTGATCTTTTTCGAATGACAGGTTTCTTCTGACTTCAAATTAATTGGGATGGAAGGATAAATGTATTAAGGGTTGTGCTCGTGAGATGACACCATTAGAAGATTGATCTGACCTCAAATTGATCCTTTTTGAATCGCAGGTTGCTTCTGACTTTAATTTTTGGGGGCTTGGAGGATGAATGTATCAAGCGTTATCCACGTGAGATGACACAATCAGCAGATTGATCTGACTCCAAATTGATCCTTTTTTAATCGCAGGCTGCTTTTGACTTCAATTTAGTTTGGATTGGAGGATGAATGTATGAAGAGTTCTCCACGTAAGATGACATCATCAGCAGATTGATCTGACACTAAATTGATCCTTTTTGAATCGCATGTTGCTTCTTACTTCAATTTGGTTTGGATGGGAGGATGAATTGATCAAGCATTCTCCACGTGTGATGACACCATTAGCAGAATGATCTGAATCTAAATTGATCCTTTTTGAATCGCAGGTTGCTTCTGACTTCAATTTGGTTAGGATGGAAGGATGAATTGATCAAGCGTTCTCCACGTGTAATTACACCATTGGAAGATTGATCTGACTCCAAATTGATCCTTTTTGAATCGCAGGTTGCTTCTGACTTCAATTTGATTGGGATTGGAGGATGAATGGATCAAGCGTTCTCCACGTAAGATGACGCCATCATCAGGTTGATCTGACTTCAAATTGATCCATTTTGAATCCCAGGTTGCTTTTGAATTCAATTTCGTTGGGATTGGAGGATGAATGTATCAAGCGCTATCTACTTGAGATGAAACCATTGGCAGATTGATCTGACTCAAACTTGATCCTTTTTGGATCGCAGGTTGCTTTTGAATTCAATTTGGTTGGGATGGGAGGATGAATGGATCAAGCGTGTTCCACGTGAGATGAAACCATCGGAAGATTGATCTGACTCCAAATTGATCCTTTTTGAATCGCAGGTTACTTCTGACTTCAATTTGGTTGGGATGGGAGGATGAATGGATTAAGCGTTCTCGACGTGAAATGACACCATCGGCAGATCAATCTGACTCCAAATTGATCCTTTTTCAATCGCAGGCTGCTTTTTACTTCAATTTGGTTTGGATGGGAGGATGAATGTATCAAAAGTTCTCCACCTAAGATGACACCTTTATCAGATTGATCCGACTCCAAATTGATCCTTTTTGATTTGCAGGTTGCTTCTGACTTCAATTTGTTTCGGGTGTGAGGATGAATGGATCAAGCGTTCTCCACGTGAGATGACACCATCATCAGATTGATCTGAATCCAACTTGATCCTTTTTGGATCGCAGGTTGCTTCTGACTTTAATTTGGTTGGGATGGGAGGATGAATGGATCGAGCGTTCTCGACGTGAGATGACACCATCGGCAGATTAATCTGACTCCAAATTGATTTTTTTTGAATCGCAGGTTGCTTCTGACTTCAATTTGGTTGGGATGGGAGGATGAATTGAGCAAGCGTTCTCCACGTGTGATGACACCATCGAAAGATTGATATGACTTCAAATTGATCCTTTTTGAATCGCAGGTTGCTTCTGACCTTTAATTTGGTTGGGCTGGGAGAATGAATGGATCAAATGTTCTCCACGTGTGATGACATCATCGGCAGATTGATCTGACTCCAAATTGATTCTTTTTGAATCGCAGGTTGCTTCTGACTTCAATTTGTTTTGGATGGGAGGATGAATGGATCAAGCGTTCTCCACGTAGGAGGACACAATCAGCAGATTGATATGACTCCAACTTGATCCTTTTTGGATCGCAGGTTGCTTCTGAATTGAATTTGGTTGGGATGGGAGGATGAATGTATCAATTGTTCTCCACGTGAGATGACACCTTTAGCAGATATATCTGACTCCAACTTGATCCTTTTTGGATTGCAGGTTGCTTCTGACTTCAATTTGGTTGGGATTGGAGAATGAATGGATCAAGCGTTCTCCACGTAGGATGACACCATCAGCAGGTTGATCTGACTCCAAATTGATCCTTTTTGGATCGCAGGTTGCTTCTGAATATAATTTGGTTAGGATGGGAGGATGAATGTATCAATCGTTCTCCACGTGAGATGACACCATCAGCAGATTGATCTGACTCTAAATTGATCCTTTTTGAATTGCAGGTGTCTTTTGACTTCATTTTGGTTGGCCTGGGAGCATTAATGTATCACGCGTTCTCCACGTGAGATGACACCATCGGCAGATTGATCTGACTCCAAATTGATCCTTTTTGAATCGCAGGTTGCTTCTGACTTGAATTTGGTTGGCCTGGGAGGATAAATGTATCAAGCGTTCTCCACGTGAGATGACACCATAGGCAGATTGATCTGACTCTAAATTGATCCTTTTTGAATCGCAGGTTGCTTCTGACTTGAATTTGGTTGGCCTGGGAGGATAAATGTATCAAGCGTTCTCCACGTGAGATGACACCATCGGCAGATTGATCTGACTCCAAATTGATCCTTTTTGAATCGCAGGTTGCTTCTGACTTCAATTTGGTTGGCGTGGAAGAATGAATGTATCAAGCGTTCTCCACGTGAGATGACACCATCAGCAGATTGATCTGGCTCTATATTAATCCTTTTTAAAATCGCAGGTTGCTTCTGACTTCAAATTGGTTTAGATGAGAGGATGAATGTTTTAAGCGTTCTCCACGTAAGATGACACCATCAGCAGATTGATCTGACTCCAACTTGATTCTTTTTGGATTGCAGGTTGCTTCTGACTTCAATTTGGTTGGGATTGGAGAATGAATGGATCAAGCGTTCTCCACCTGAGATGACGCCATCAGCAGATTGATCTGACTTCAAATTGATCCTTTTTGAATCGCAGGCTGCTTTTGAATTCAATTTCGTTGGGATTGGAGGATGAATGTATCAAGCGTTCTCCACGTAGGATGACACCTTCAGAAGATTGATATGACTCCAACTTGATCCTTTTTTGATCGCAGGTTGCTTCTGACTTTAATTTGGTTGGGATGGGAGGATGAATGGATCAATCGTTATCTACGTGAGATGACACCATTAGCAGATTGATCTGACTCCAAATTGATCATTTTTCAATCGCAGGCTGCTTTTGACTTCAATTTGGTTTGTATGGGAGGATGAATGTATCAAGAGTTCTCCACGTTAGATGACACCTTTATAAGATTGATCGGACTCCAAATTGATCCTTTTTGATTTGCAGGTTGCTTCTGACTTCAATTTGTTTCGGGTGTGAGGATGAATGGATCAAGCGTTCTCCACGTGAGATGACACCATCATCAGATTGATCTGACTCCAACTTCATCCTTTTTGGATCGCAGGCTGCTTCTGACTTCAATTTGGTTTGGATGGGAGGATGAATGGATCAAGCGTTCTCGACGTGAGATGACACCTTCGGCAGATCAATCTGACTCCAAATTGATCCTTTTTGAATCGCGGGTTGCTTCTGACTTCAATTTGGTTGGGATGGGAGGATGAATTGATCAAGCGTTCTCCACGTATGATGACACCATCGGAAGATTGATCTGACTCCAAATTGATCCTTTTTGAATCGCAGGTTGCTTTGACTTTAATTT
This sequence comes from Ceratothoa steindachneri, assembly GCA_963969495.1. Classification (NCBI taxonomy): domain Eukaryota; kingdom Metazoa; phylum Arthropoda; class Malacostraca; order Isopoda; family Cymothoidae; genus Ceratothoa; species Ceratothoa steindachneri. Next base: position 195,418,741 of record OZ018322.1, read on the forward strand.
GGTTGGGCTGGGAGGATGAATGGATCAAACGTTTTCCGCGTGTGATGACATCATCGGCAGATTAATCTGACTCCAATTTGATTCTTTTTGAATCGCAGGTTGCTTCTGACTTCAATTTGGTTTGGATGGGAGGATGAATATATCAAGCGTTCTCCACGTAGGAGGACACCATCAGCAGATTGATCTGACTCCAACTTGATCCTTTTTGGATCGCAGGTTGCTTCTGAATTTAATTTGGTTGGGATGGCAGGATGAATTGATCAAGCGTTCTCCACGTGTGATGACACCATCGGAAGATTGATCTGAATCCAAATTGATCCTTTTTGAATCGCAGGTTGCTTTGACTTTAATTTGGTTGGGCTGGGAGGATGAATGGATCAAACGTTCTCCACGTGTGATGACATCATCGGCAGATTAATCTGACTCCAATTTGATTCTTTTTGAATCGCAGGTTGCTTCTGACTTCAATTTGGTTTGGATGGGAGGATGAATATATCAAGCGTTCTCCACGTAGGAGGACACCATCAGCAGATTGATCTGACTCCAACTTGATCCTTTTTGGATCGCAGGTTGCTTCGGAATTTAATTTGGTTGGGATGGGAGGATGAATGTATCAATCGTTCTCCACGTGAGATGACACCTTTAGCAGATTGATCTGACTCCAACTTGATCCTTTTTGGATTGCAGGTTGCTTCTGACTTCAATTTGTTGCGATGAGAGGATGAATGGATCAAGCGTTCTCGATGTGAGATGACACCATCGGCAGATTGATCTGACTCCAAATTGATTCTTTTTGAATCGCAGGTTGCTTTTGACTTTAATTTGGTTTGGATGGGAGGATGAATATATCAAGCGTTCTCCACGTGAGATGACACCATAGGCAGATTGATCTGACTCTAAATTGATCCTTTTTGAATCGCAGGTTGCTTCTGACTTGAATTTGGTTGGCCTGGGAGGATAAATGTATCAAGCGTTCTCCACGTGAGATGACACCATCGGCAGATTGATCTGACTCCAAATTGATCCTTTTTGAATCGCAGGTTGCTTCTGACTTCAATTTGGTTGGCGTGGAAGAATGAATGTATCAAGCGTTCTCCACGTGAGATGACACCATCAGCAGATTGATCTGGCTCTATATTAATCCTTTTTAAAATCGCAGGTTGCTTCTGACTTCAAATTGGTTTAGATGAGAGGATGAATGTTTTAAGCGTTCTCCACGTAAGATGACACCATCAGCAGATTGATCTGACTCCAACTTGATTCTTTTTGGATTGCAGGTTGCTTCTGACTTCAATTTGGTTGGGATTGGAGAATGAATGGATCAAGCGTTCTCCACCTGAGATGACGCCATCAGCAGATTGATCTGACTTCAAATTGATCCTTTTTGAATCGCAGGCTGCTTTTGAATTCAATTTCGTTGGGATTGGAGGATGAATGTATCAAGCGTTCTCCACGTAGGATGACACCTTCAGAAGATTGATATGACTCCAACTTGATCCTTTTTGGATCGCAGGTTGCTTCTGACTTCAATTTGGTTGGGATGGGAGGATGAATGTATCAAGCGTCCTCCACGTGAGATGACACCATTGGCAGATTGATCTGACTCCAAATTGATCCTTTTTGGATCGCAGGTTGCTTCTGACTTCAATTTCGTTGGGCTTGGAGGAGGAAGGGATCAAACGTTCTCGTGATGTAGGGATAATGATATTTTCAGCTTTCAATTTTTCGTGGTTGATTTTTGATTATTTCTTTGTCTTGTTCTCTTCTTTAATAATCTGCACGATTTATTAAACAAAAAATATGCAATTAAATTTTGAAAAATATATAAAAATAAATAGTTAATTGTGGGTTTCAGGTATAAGTTCGAGAAAAAAAAGGCTCCAGCAGTAAGTCGAGATCAACTTTTTGATACTATGCAATTTAATAATTTTTTTAATATATATATATATATATATATATATATATATATATATATATATATATATATATATATATATATATATATATATATATATATAAGAAATGGAATTTTGTAGTTAGTATGGTTATACTTGATTATATATACCTATTATTAAGTAATATTAATTTTTCATATATCTAAGAGTAATCTATACAGTACTAATTTTTTTCTATTATATATAAGTTAGTTATATTAACATTAAGTAGTGTAAACATTTCATATCTTTAAGTGTTAAAGTTTTTTATCTTTTGTCTCAGGTCACTTCACTATATTTGTCTACTTATTCCATCACTATATCGTTTTTATTTATTTTATTATTATCTTTTTTATTTTACTTATTTTTCTTTAATTTAAGTACATGGTCACCTATATATTAATCACTTTTATTTGATAGTTATTTTATTATTAATCACTCTAATTCGAATTAATATAATCGCTCTAATTTCATAATTTATATTTTGCGTTATTTCACTTTTTATTAATCATTAATTCGCTCTGTCCATATTTTATGTAAATTCGTTTATAAAACCATTTAAAATTTCGTTCTTGCGTTTTTTAAAAATTTTATGTTGATTTAAGTTTTGTTGACGTGATTTGTGCACATATTAAGAAACAATAATAAATAATGAGAGCAAACTTTGCTAAGGTTAGGCTACGTCTATTAACACCGTAGACTATTACGCTTTTGCTTAGGCTATGTCTTGAAGTTGAATAATAAGTATTTGTGGTTTATTTAAAAGTTGTGTTAATTTAATTTTTGTTCTGTACCCTCAAAATGGAATGTCAAGTTGAAAGAAAGGCGCATTTTCGACACTTGTTGTGTACGGAGAAAATGCTTTATCAGAAAAGACAGCTCAATGGTGGTTTTCACGTTTCAAAAACGGTCATTTTAATCTTAATTTTGAAGAACGTTCTGTTCGCCCCATTAAGTTGGATGAAGATCGATTGAACGACCTTCTTCATGAAAATCCTCGTCAATCGAGTAGAGAATTGGCTGTACAATTGGCGTATGATCAGAAAACTGTAGTGAATCACCTTCATTCGATGGGGAAAGTTCAAAAACTCAGTGCATGGGTTCCGCACGCTTTGAGAAAAAGCAACAAACTTCAACGCTCCACGATTGCCGCAGGTTTTCTTGCTCGTCACAAGGCTACTCGTGGATATAAGGACAGATTTCTTCACCGCATCATCACTGGCGACGAAAAGTGGTGTGTTTATCGCAACATGACCTATCGAAAACAATGGCTTAGCCCCCCGAAAAAACCACTTCCGCGATTAAAGCAAGGACTTCATCTACGAAAGACGATGCTGTGTGTGTGGTGGGATTGTGAAAGCATAATTCTTTATAAGCTCTTTGCGAACAACGAGATTGTCAATGCAGAACTCTACGTTCAACAAATGTATTGACTCGCTGAAGTTATTCGTGATAAGCGACCTCATCGACGTTATGGAGTCCTTCTGCAACACGACAATGCTCGTCCTCACATTGCCAATATGACAAAAGACGCCATCCAAACGCTTAATTGGGAGATCCTGCTGCATCCTCCATATTCACCAGATTTGGTTCCATCGAATTTCCATCTGTTCCGATCACTGTCCAACAATTTGTGCGGCGCTTCGTTCAATACTGATGTGGAATTAAGAACCTGGGTTGACCAATTCTTCGAGTCAAAATCCAGAGATTTTTATTGCAGAGGCATCGAAAAACTAGTTGAACGTTGGGAAGAAGTAAATAACAACGGAGAATACATTATTGATTGAATTGCATTTTGTTATCAATTAAAAATGAAGTTTTTCTACAATTGTTAATGGTAATGAATAAATTTGATAAAACCGCAAGAGCTTTGTATAAATGTATTGCACAATAAACCTATACAAACAAATAGGACCGAATTTTTGTCCATAGGACGGTTGTTATTTTAGAAGACCTGATTTTTGGATCCTAAACTGGTGTGATCTGTGCAAGCGGGTAAATAGGCAGGTAAGTATTCTAAATAACACTGACTTAAAACAAGAGCTCAAAAATCTACTGCCGAGATCGCTTAAATAAATGAGGATAGCGCATGTAAAGTTTAGCTGGTGATAAAATCATTACTTCCTAAATTGAAATGAAATGAAAGAAAAGGTGGGAAGAGAGACATTGAAAAATTGCCAAATCTCCCCCCCTCACTCCACTCCAATCATCTTGAGTTAACCGAAGTGGGAGGGAAGGAGACTTGGCCCCCAGGCTTCCTCTCCGCCCCTTCAGACCCCTGTCGGGGCTACCGGGGGGGGGGCAAAGGTAGGTCAGGAGATAGCGAATGATAGGAAGAGTATAAAGTAGAGATATCAAAGGTTGAAATAGCGTAGTAGACTTGAAAGTTGACCTAGTTGGTCGGTGGACCTACAGTTTTATGTGGGCTGCGAACCACGGTGTATAATATATCCTTTTACTATCCATTCTTTCTATAGTGCCGCTGTCCCACATATTCAGTGTTTAGCCATTTAGATGTGAAGGATAGAAAAAGATTGTAGCGAGAAGTAGAAAGAAGTAGTAGGGTTGTGATTGGAAGCTAGGGTGCATGGAGGTCATGCTAATCTCTTTCATTTTATTGATGTCTTAATTTTGAAATTCAATAGCTTAAGTTATCAATTGCCTGAGCTCCAGGCTTACACTTCTTTGTTATTTTGTGATTTGTTATATTGTTTTGTTGTGAGGCGTTCGAACACTTATTGTTGTGTTCTTTTTTACTACTGGTAAAAATTTTGTCCTAACTATTTTTAGTTGTTTTTTTTTATAAGTTTTCTGAGTCTGATAAAGAGTAATACCTTGTTACTTACTTCTTAACATTCCAAGTTATCTTGTGAAAATTTCTTCTTCTTCTTGGTCGATCTTTGTTGTATATATGGGTAATTGGTGATGTGCTCCCTCCTCCTTTCTTTGGGTTATCAAATCCATGATTTTCTCTCTTATTTCCTGATGCGTTTTCTCAATCAGTTTATTGGCTCTTTCCTCTATTATCTTATTAAGTGGTTTCATATTCACTTCTCTCCGTAAATCTCGTTATCTTATTATGTCTCCTCTTTTTTTGTTAGTGATTATTGAAACTGCCTTGTTTTGAATTCTCTGTAGTTCATTAATTCTACTATTTGAAATGGTGTACATTGGGATTGCTTAATAATTTTTTTCTTTTTTCTCCGGTTAAGGGATTTGAGCCTGTATAGTAGACCCAGTCCCCTCCTTCCTGTTTTAACTCTTTCTTTAACGTGCTTGGTGTATCCTGTCCTGGCAATCGTTAGTCCTAGTACTTCAGTTTCATTAGTATAATCGTATATCTCTCCTTCGATAAGTATGTCTCTGAGTTTCCTCCTGTAGATTGGCACAATTTTAAACTTATTTCTGTTTGTACTTATCCTTCTTATTTCATCTGATGTTATTCTTGCGTGCATGACGGGGTGACTGTATGGTCAGACGACGATTTGTTTAACGTCCTCTGCGAATTGCATATTGAGGCACCCATACTTAAATGGTGGTGGGGTGTCTGAGGTATACACTGAGTATAGTGAAGACGCAGGCACCCTCCCTGACGCAGGCCAGCTTCCATCTTGAATTCTTCTGCTCGATGGTTCCTTATCTCAATGAATGTTCGTTGGTCCGTTACGTAGTTGCAGATGAGTCTTTCCATTTTGTTGTTCATACGTAATTGTAGTATTTTGAAGTACATTTCCCTAAACCAAACTTTGTCGAATGCCTTTGAAACGTCCCAGCAGACAATGTTAACGCTAGCCTTTTTCTTTTTTGCTGTAGTTATTTTTTGGTAATGACCGTTAGGGTAATTTCCGTGCTTCTTTTATTTCTATATACAAATTAAATTTGTTCAGGAGATTGTTTTCCTCCAGGTGCTCACTTAGCCAATAGTTTATTATTTTTCCAAACACTTTCCCGATGAAGTCAAGTAGTAAGATTGTTCTATAATTCTCTAGTCGTGTTGGTGGATTTCCCGCTTTGGGGATAAATATCATTTTATCCCCATTTGGGAAGTAGCCGGTGTTAAGGCAAGAGTTTAATACAGATGTTATTACTTGCAGTATTTTTTCCGTCGCTTCTTTGTGAGTCTTGATCTTCCTGGTGCCTTCTGTTTGAATTGTGAAATTGTGGTTTTGATTTCTTGCACGGTGATTTTTGCGTCGGTACCGTCGAAGGTGTCTCTATCTACATCCACAGCTAGGTCAAGGTGTGTTTTATCTGCTTCCTCGTTGAGTGCTTGAATGATGTTGCGCTCAAAATCGATGTCGAATTCTTCATTGATTTCTTCGTTTATGTTAAATATCCTCTTCCACTGGTGCCTGAATATCTGTCGTATCATGTCCTCATCTTCTATATTGTTTCCTTGGCTGTCTTTTATTACCATTTTCCTTGCTCCTGCTTTTCCTTTCATTTGGTTTACTTTCTTCCAAAATTCCATTACGGGTGCATCATTGTCAATTTTCTGGATTATTTGATTCCTGTGTTCCTTTTGTTTTTCTATTATCTCCGTCTACAGTTGTCATTATATCCTTCTCATTTCGAAGTGTAGCTCCCTCGTTGGTCCGTTCGTTCTTATATTCTCTGAGATTTCCTTTAGTCTTCTGTGCTTCTGTACCATTTCGGGACTATTTCGTCTGCTGCTTGCAGCGAGCTCTTTATATTTTCTAATTCAGCATCTATAATGCTGCTCCTTCTAATGGTTGTGGTTCGTATGAATTTAGTTCGCACTTGTATCTTTCCCAGTCTGCTCTATTAAAATAGAAACAATTTTTGCTATACCAATATAATGGATTTCGTTTGGTTTTGTAAGAGTTATATGTCTATGATTAAAATAAAAACGATGTACTATAAATTAATTTCCCCCAAACTTCTATTTTTATATTTTAAACATTATAAATTTAGCCGAATTCTATCGAAGAAATATATTAAATGAATTTATTAAATATTTAAATTGCTTATGATCAATAATCCAACAATTGTAAGATTGAATATATATGCAAAACCTTGTAAAAGAATTCAATTAAATTAAGTAAGGAAATATATTATCATGTTAAATTAATATTAAATGTATTAAGCGGTTCAATATGAACTCGATTTGTTTATTTGTGGGCCAAAAGAGTGAGTCATTCTTTCGTCCTGATTAATTCCTTGTATTATTATATACAAATTGTAAGACTTGATAGTTATGTAAGAATTGGTAAAATATGTTACTGTAAGTTGAGATAATAAATTTAATATTATGAGAACTAATCAAATATATAAAGTAAGTCATAGATAACGAATACCTGATTGGTAGCTCAAAATCGCGTGATTCCATAGTCGGGCTAGCCAGGAAAAAACAAAAATCGTTCTTATTTCTTTATTTTTAAAGATATTCGCCCCAAATTTGGCATGAAGAACCCTGGGACCAATATACTTCGAGCTGGGAAGTCAAGTTTTTATTCGACGAACAAATTCGGTGTGACGAACGAAAGTGTGACTTATTTAATGAAAAATAAAAACTTCATATTTATAACCGATGTTGGTTATATTCAATTCAGTTTTATTTAATAAGGCTGTGTACACCAAGATTCTTAGATACTACAGGGTGTCTACTAATATAAAATTTCAAAATTCCATAGGTTTTTCAGGTACTTAAAAAAATAAATGGCAAAATCTCTAATTAAAACTGTAATGAAAAATGGGTATATTACATTTGACTACAAACATATATCAAGGTATATTCTAATAAATGAAATGAAGTAGGTAGCATCAATTAAAGAAAAAAAGAAGAAATCCCTCCAGGGCCCACACCTGACCAATCAAGCAAACAATTATATTTCCATTAGGTATCCTTTAGCTAGATCCCTGCATTTAATTTAATTTTTTTTTTAAGTTTATAAATCTTTTTCATAGCCCATGGGTGGGTACCAACTATATTATTTCATAATAGGTATAATAAAGTAATAGTTAGTAAGAATCTAAGGTGTAGACACCTTGTACTAGTAACCTATTTCATGCTTAACCTGGATTTTAATATCTATCCGACAAAATAAAGATACATAACTGTGAGGGAATCCCCACGTGGAAGCTCTTGAGCAGAACAGAACTTCCATGCGTGGCAGAACGCCCGGTTAGGCTTAAATTGGTAAGCCTAACCTCCACCCCCCACTTCCAAAAGAGATAGCCTCGAACCATGTCCACCCCGACTCACTTTTATACGGGCAGAATAGCCTCTGCAAGAAGATACGAGGCCATTCGAGAGTAGAGCTGTGTCCCGCTTATCCCCCTCCCCCACTCCGGAAGAGCCTCGGATATAAATAACGCTCGACTTCCATGAAGAGACATAGAGTTGAGAAGTCTCGCCAAGACCCCAGAAGATTCCCCATGGTTCCAAGTCAAATGTTAGCAACAAAGCAAAGTGACAGCTGGACTATTTTGTGTATTTGGAATTAGCCCCAGCCAGGAGGTAATTCCACTGAATGATTGCCCCCGAGTGAATTTCCCGACTTCTCCAACCAACTCCTGTCGAAGCCCTCCTCAATTCGGGTAGCCGAAATACTCTCCTCTAGACCAAAAATTACGCCCCCCTTCTTTGTTTCCCCGTAAGAGGTGCAGTGATTTGCCATCCTGGCTGCCGTGCAGACGGGACTCAGCACCCCGTCCGGCTTCAGCTTAGCCTCTCTTCCTTCCTTCGAAACACTTGTTTTCTCTCTTTTCATACAACCTCTCCCACAACTTTCTCTGGTCAGCCTCTAATTTCACAGGGTAGATGCTGACCTTCTTCTCAAGCCAACCACCCCGGATCGGGGCTGAGGGGGGAGGGGACATTGTTCCCTAACCCCTCAGCTCCGGTTCGGAATGGGGTTTTTTCAATAACCTGCTTCATCCCCACCCATACCTTCCTCACATCCCTTTTCCTCTCCTCTTCAAAATCTATCTTTTTTACGACGTGTTCAAGGTGGAGCCGCCATGCTAAAGGACTGCCAGGCCACCAGGCGGGAGGGGTGGTCCCAAATGGTGGCACCTGGCTCTGTCGGGCCTGTAAGCACCTCTTGCAGTGCGGGCTACTGCAAGAGGTGGTGAGCGATTGCGTCCCGTAAAACAAAGAGGGTCACGATGCCCAATAATGAAAAAAACACATCTTCCCTTAATTCCCCCTAAAACAACGGAGCCCCCCTCGCGCAGCTCCACAGAAAAGATGGAGGTCCCCCCCATTGTGCTTGCGCAGGAGACCCTTCATATCTCTTTAACCGGAGAGGAGGCTTACTCCTCTCCTACGCCTACGGGTGTAGGGGACTCCCCCTCACCCCCTTCTCTGGAGGTGCTTTCGGGCACCTCCCTATCTCCAGCGGCAGTCCCTCCTTTGCTTTCTGAGGGGACTGTCAAGGAAGCCAGCAGGCAGCCCATTGCCGACCGCCACTCGTGCAAGCGGCTCGGTAGGGCAAACCCCCTTAGGGGGAAGAGGGAAGCCAGGCCACTTCAGTCGCTTCCCTCAAAAGACCTGCTGGCAAAAATATTAAACCTTGCCGGGGTCAAGGCCTGTGCCTCTTCACTAAAGACTTATGACGCTGCCAAGGGGACCGGTGATGTCCTGGGAGGGGATGGCCAACTGGAGGCCCCTCCTGTGATAGACATGGTCCTTGAGGAAAACCAGCCTCAGACGGTAGGGCCTTCCATGGGGAAGAATCCGGGCTCGGCGCCAAGCACCGAACCTGAATCCGCCCCTATGCAAGGTCCTCATCAAACGGCTGTGGATTCTCAGGCAGTACAAGGAGGGGAGGGATCACCTCCGGATGATGCCCCTGCGACCACCAGGACCTAGCTGAGGCCGGTCCATCTGGCCTGGGGGCTTCTACCAGCGGGGGTGAGAAGCGGGTTCATTCCCCACCCTCCTCTCCAAAAAAGAAAAGGACGAAAAAGACCAAAAAGACGAAGAAGACTCGAGGCTCCTCTCCATCCGCGGGGGCTACGGGGATGGATGGGTCTGCTGCCACTATGGCAAGCGACCAAGCCAAGATCGGCACATCCGGCCCCTCTGCCCCTGCTGGTGCGGAGCCCTTGACTATGACAAAGACAAAAAGTGCACAAGCCGGAGCCTCGATGACATCAGGGCCCCTTATTCAGAATAGCCTGGCGTTTTCGAGCCCGCTGGCTTAAAACGCTTCCTCGTTATTCACTCCACTGATGGCACCATGTTAGGGAAGTTAAACATGATCCATCAGAGGAGAAGATTAGCTAGTGCAATTGGTAGAGAGCCGAAGGTGACCCGTTTCTCGGACGGGAGCCTTCTGGCGAATGCGGTGAATCCCGCTGAGGCGGCCAAGATAAGTGTTCTTCGGACACGACAATAACACTCCGGTGAGTGTGACGCCGCACTCTACCATGAACTTTGTGCAAGGAGTAGTTTATGCGAGGGAACTCGTTGACTAATCCATTGAGGACATCACCCTAGAGCTTGCCGACCATCGGGCGGTCAAGGTCTAACGTGTGAGGAGAAAACAGGGATGGGCCTCGAGACCCACCCCTACACTCTTCGTTACGTTTTACTGTGACAAGCTCCCTGAGTCGGTGCGTGCCGGTTGGTACCGCTACCGCGTGAAGGCATTCGTGCTACTGCCGCGGCGGTGCTATTACTGTCACCACTTCGGCCATACGAATCGTTCTTGTAGACGTGCAAAGTCGAGGGCACTCGAAGTTTGTGTAAATTGCTCCAAGGCCGCACACGATAAGTCCAAATCATGTGTGGCCAAGTGTGTCAATTGCGGAGAGCCGCACCCCGCTTCTTCGAAGCAATGTGGTGCCTATCTCCTTGAGAAAGAAATCCTGGCCGTTCAGGCCAAGGATCGACTTTCATTCTGCGAGGCTAAGGACTTGGTCCTGGTGCACCCGGCTCTGCCTGGGACGTCATATGCCTCAATAGCTAGAAAGGCACCCTCTGCTCCTGGCCCATCCAGGCTAACGAGCACGGTTGTTTCCGCGCCTATTCGGAGCCTTTCTGCGGGTTCTACTCAACCCAAGCGCTCCTCTGGTAAAGCTGGCAGCAAAAAGGGTTCACACCCAGCCCCGGCTAAAACCAGGGCTTCCCCCTCTTTCCCCAGCGTGACCGTTTCCCGTAAGGAAAAACGGCCACGCGCCTCCACCGAGTCGTTAGACTCACAGGAGGCAACACCCTTGAAGATGTTCGCTAGGCTATCTTCCGTGATTCCTAACGCTGTCTCCTGAAAGGAAGACAGCAACAAAGGAGCTTCGGCTCCTTCGCCCACGCCCTGAGGTGGAACGAGTAGCTCGGAGACGGTGGTACCTCGAAAAGAGGGCTCCAGCCACCGAAGCCGTAACGCCCGCCTAAGATTTTAAGGCTAAGGCAGGAAAAGACTCGCATGGTGAGCCCAACCTCCCCCAATAAGTTCTTGAAGGCGACCGCGCCTTCAGCGCTTTGTCCAGCAAACAGAGCTTGGGGTTCTGCCCCCAGGAAGCGTACGGCCATTTCCGTGAGGGTCTTAAGTTCGAGGAGGGTCCCCGCGTCTCCTCCGAGCTAGGCCTGGAGGGCATATTCCTTCAATGGATTTGCCGTGGACTCCGGGCCAACTGGGAGGAGCCTCAGATGCTGGTCTCGTCCCGTTCCCGGTTAGCTATTTTTTTGCAGGAGACTATGCTAGGCCGTGCCCCCTGCCTGCTCTCCCGGGGTATAAGGGTCTTGCGACCCCACCACCACGGAATGGCCGGGCTGGGGGATGTGCGGTTTACACCTGGCATGATGTCTCCGTTCTTCCTTTCTCTTTAGATACCTCCTTTCAGGCAGTGGCTGTGCAGCTGCACCTGGATAGGAGGTATACTATCAATTCTGCGTACGTTCCACCGTCAGCTGACTTCGACGCGGGGGACTTCTGCCGCGTCGTGGCACGGTTGCTGAGGCCCTATCTCTTGCTTGCAGATCTGAACGGCAGGCATCCTCTCTAAGAAGATTACTCCATAAATCCAGGGACAAGTCCTTGCCGATCTGATCGAAGAGCTTGAGATGGGTGTCCTAAACGTGGATATATTTATGCATCACTGTCTGAGAACCACTTCATTTTCTTGCCTTGACCTATCTTTGTGCTCTTCGGATTCACAGCCTGATTTTTATTGGGGGGTGGTTGATGATCTCCATGGTAGTGATCACTTTACCATTCTAATATAATTTTCAGGGCAACTTCCGCCTGAGAGCCCACCTCGGTAAGGTTTAGCGCAGGCGCGGTGGATATCATTTGAGGAAATGACTGAATTTTCTATCTCAGTCGAGGAGTTTAGGTCGGTAGATGAGGCCGTTGAGTTCTTCTCCGACAACCTCATTGCCGTGGGCATGACTACTATTCCTAGAACGTCTGGCCGTTTTGCACGCCGGCCACTCCTATGGTGGTCAGCCGAGTCTAAGACGGCCCTCAAACAGAAGCGTTATGCCTACATGCGGTATAAGCGCCGCCCGAACGATTTGACTCTCGCTGAATTTCGTCGGGCTAGGGCTAGGTTCCGGTATATTTCGAAGCACGCCCGCCGCTCTTCTTGGCGGGCATACGTGTCTTCACTTAACGGGAAGACCCCTTTAGCTGAGCTATGGAAGCGAGTCAAAAGGATTCGGGGCAAGTTCTCGCAGGACCCACCTCCCGTTCTTCAGGAGAATGGGACCGCAATCTCGGACCCCGCGTCCGTGGCGGAATCCTTAGCGACCGCTTTTTCCGCATTCTCTAGCCGTGATGCTGCCCTCCCAGCATTCAATGCACGTCGTGATGTCGCGGAAGGCCACCGGCTAGACTTTACCTCCAGAGTCGGAGAACCCTTCAACGACAAGTTTACTGTGAGTGAGTTGCGCTCCGCTCTCGCTTTGTGCGCGGCCACCACCCATGGTCCGGACGATGTCCCGTATGCCATGCTTCGACACCTGGGTGAGCGAGGCATGGCCTTTCTGTTAGATTTGTTCAACAGGATCTGGGTGGAGGGTCTTCTCCCAGACTTCTGCGAATCACTATTGTGATCGCCTCTTGCAAACCGGGGAGAGATCACTCTACTCCGACCGGTTTCCGCCCAATCTCTCTAACCTCTTGCGTGTGCAAGTTGATGGAGAAATTGGTAAATGTTAGATTAGCCTTTTTCCTGGACAGCGGAGGCCATCTGTTTTCTGCACAGTGCGGCTTCCGAAAGTTCCACTCCACGTTAGATGCTCGTCTCCGACTGGAAAATGCCGGCTGCGAGGCTTTCCTTCGTAGACAGCAATACGCTACGGTGTTTTTCGATCTGCAGAAGGCCTATGATACCACATGGCAATACGGTATCATGGAGACTCTCCACACGATGGGGGCGAGGTGACGCCTCTTAATGTTTATATCTGAATTTTTGCGAGATCGTCCATTCCGCGTACGGGTGGGGGAGCCCTCTGCGGCCCAAAGGAGCAGGAAGAGGGTGTCCCGCAGGGAAGTGTCCTCAGTGTCACACTCTTTGCCCTGAGCATCAACGGCATCACCTCGGTGCTGCCGAAAGATTTTCTCGCTACGCTCTACGTGGACGATCTTTCGATCGCTTTTGGCGCGGCCCAGATGCAAACTCTGGAGCGTCGACTTCAACAGGCATTGAACCGCGTCTCTCGCTATGCCGAAGCGCACAGGTTTCGCTTTTCTTTGGCCAAGACTAAGGTGGTGCACTTCTGACGCCATCCACGGCTTTACCCCGACCCAGATTTCTTTCTTAATAGGTTGTGCCTTGATGTGGTCGAATCGCACCGTTTTCTCGGTCTTGTATTTGACCGACGCCTCACCTGGGAGGCTCATATTTGCAGCCTTAGGGTCTCTTGTACCCGCGCCATGGACATTCTCCGTTCTGTGACGTTTAGCCCTTGGGGCGCTGATAGGGCTCCGGCCCTAATTTTTTATCGATCCTTTGTTCGTTCGAAGCTCGACTACGGATGCGAGTTTTATGCATCTGGAGCCGAGCGTTTATTGCGGAAGGTGGATTCGATCCACCACACCGGCCTTCCGCACTTTCTCCGTTGAGAGCCTGTCGTTCGATGCTGGGGAGATGCCACCCGCTCTGCGCTGCGTGCAGTGCATCACTCGACCGTAAGCGCGAGCCCTGCGCCTCCCTCAGTCGCCAACAGCTCTCCCTGCATCCGCAGCTGATCTCGATGGTGCCTATGCCGCCGAGAGACGCCAGTCATACACTAAGCCCTTTGGGTTTAGGGCTAGGAAACTCCTTCCGGAGCTAGATATAGCTCTCGGGCCGGTGGCGCCCCTGGTTTTGCCCAGGACGCCACCCTGGAGGATACCACATTTGGCTATTTGTCTCCCCTTTCTACTCCCAAGGCTTTTCCGGCACCGGGAGTATTGCGTTCGACCTTTCTGGAGCACATCTCGTTTCACGCTTGAACCGTGCCAGTGTATACAGATGGCTCCAAGTCCCAAGAGGGGGTCGGCTTACATGCTGTATCCCCTCTGTTTAAAGTCAGCGGGGCTCTGCCAGGCGCTGCGTCTGTCTTCACGGCCGAGCTGGTGGCAATACACCACTCGGTACGGGAGATTACCCGACGTGCCTGGTTCGGAGACCAGATAGTGATCTATAGCGTCTCACAAAGCGCCCTCAGTGCCCTCGTGGCATTGGAATCTTCGCATCAGATGTCGAGATTTTCTTCTGCTGGGTTCTTGGACATGTAGGAATTGCGGGGAATGAGCGCTTCGATGAGCGCGCTAAAGAGCCCGCGAGGACTCTGCGACCGGACCAGCGTTTCGCTCTTCCTCACACCGACTACATGGCAGGAATACGGGTAGCTCTTCTGCTTCTTGGCAAAGAAGATGCAATACGGTGGAAGGGAACTTAAAGTTGCGGGCTATTGCGCCACGACTGTTCCCATGGACCTATCCCGCGACGTCTTCAGGATGGTTTCTGTCGTCTCCGAATCGGACACACTCGTGTGACGCATCGCTATTTGATGGAGCGCTTGCCTGTGCTCTATTGCGACGACTGCGTCGTCCCTTAGACTGTTCGGCACATTCTTGTCGAATGTTCCAGTCTATGTGATCTTCGCGCACGTTACCTGTCCCGGTGTCGGGATGGGCGGGGTCTCTACCGCCTGTCCCTTGTACTCGTTATGAGTGCGTGCACCATGACTGGTGGACTTGTTGACCTTTGGGGGGAGGCCGGCCTTCTCCCTTGTATTTAAGATCTTTTTTTATTGTTGTTTGTTTTGTTGTTTTTTTGTAGGTCGTAGGCTCCTGCGCTGGGGGAAGGGGGACCTCCCCCCGACGCCGGAGCTTGCTGCCTGATTGTTATCCCCTTTTTATTGTTGTTTCTGTAAAAATTTTATTTTAAAGTAACCTAGAACTGTGCTCTTTGTTTGCGGCGACTTATGCCCAAGTGGGCAGTCGCCAGATAGCCCCTTGAAAAAAAAAATAAAAATAAACCCAAACCTTTACTCTAGTTTCGGAAACATCAACATAAAGGTGCGTTTGCTTTCCATTGTGTGTGTCCCGTTTTCCTAAAGTTTCTTTATATATATTTATCAATTTTTGACTTGTGCATATTTTATTTCCTATATTTTTGTGCCTTCTTAAAAGTGTTTTGTGTATAACCTTCACCTTTTAAAGGTATTTTTTTTGTGATTGTTCGTTGATAATCCCTTTCTTAAAAGGCTAAGGTTTTCATGTATTATTTTTTGCCTTATTTATACCTTTTTAAGGTAATTTAAATGTGTATTTTTAATTTCCTTCCTAAAGGGGCTATTGCTTTCTTTAGTTAGTTTGAGATTATTATTCCTAATCTTTATTTTGTAGGCAATTCATCTTCGTGATTAACCGAACTCTAACTCAAGAAATTCGGCTCAAACAGCAGCCGAACACCATAATCTGAGCCAAGCGTAGAACTGCGCCAAATCATCTCCTCGGTCGTTCACCTTCAGGGAAATTTGTCACTTTCTTCAGAGCTTAATTAACCTCGGTTTAATTTTCACATTATTTTTGTTTTTTTCATATTTTGTGTATTTCCTCTTAGCAAATTGCTCTATTTACTTTATTGAATTTTTCCCATTTTTTTTCTTTTTATGTATGTATTAACTTATTTTGCTTATTTCTATTGTAAGCTACTTAATTTACTATAGTTTAATTTTTGTCCTCACGATCCAAAGTGGGTGGTAATAGCTCACTTACAGAATACATACTGCAACAAAGATCAAATTTAGCTATACACTCATTTAATCCCTCTCATTCTAAATTGTCTTTTTAAAGTTATGATTTTTTCTTTGTAACATCTATCTTCGTGCAATGGAGGCGGCATTTAACCTGTATTTGTGCATTCAGCTACTCGGCGTCAGAGTAAAAATCTCCATGTAACAAATCTTTATTGTCCAAAATGAGACCTCACTTGATCAAAGTTCAATGTTTTACAGCATTTTTTTTTTTACCTTAGTTGTAAAGCTATTTATAAGTGCAATCAATTTACAAAACTGTAGTAATTAATAATTTATAGTTATGTCATCATTTTACAATGAAGCGAATATTTACAGAAACTAAGAACTAGTTTGCAAGAAAGAACGTTACGTATTTCAAAATTAATTCAAGATGGTCCCTTGATGGATTGATGGATAGAATTTGTAGCGTTTGGTCCAAAAAGCAAAAAAAAAATAAAGTAAAAAAGAAACCCGTTTGTTATTTTATTAGCAAAGATTCGAAGTTATATTGATTTTTTATTTGATCTATTTTTAGATGTAGAATCTTAATGGATTACTGGAACCGTAATAGAAAGTTGGATAGTATTAAAGACAGAAATCGTAATATAAACATTTCAGTTTTTCAACCACTAAACAAAATTAAAACATCGATCTAAAAAGGCCCCCATAGAATGGTAGTGATGCTTTTTAACTCCTGCCAGGCCGTGGTTTTCATCTGGGTAACTCTGAAAAAGAAAGATTTAATTAATAAAAAAGTCCCCCTTCCTACTTGGTATCGGAAGGATGTATAAAAATGTTGAAGCAGATCAGGTAGAAATGAAGCAACATTAAAGTCAAGGTTAATAATTAGAAAACCGCAATCGCTTAAAAACAAATCTAATCGCTCTCATTATGTAAACTACTTTTTGTGGATTCATCGAAATAAAATTTATTGAGCGGTCGATGTTACTAGTATTATAATAACAGTTTGAATTTCAATATTTTCCTCTTCCTTAAATGTAATGACTACACAGTGGAAAAGTATTTTGCAAAATATTAGTATAGTGACGTTACATTGTCTACATAATTTCAACCGAGCTTACTTCGTCACCTTTTTTCCATTTGTCTGTTTTGGATTGGATAGCTTTGCGTTATGATTTATGGTAGATGTGAAGTATATTTCAAAGGCATCGTAAAAGAGATGTAGATAGTCTTGTGTAGGAAAGAAACGCAAAGAAAAATAAATAAAGAAAAGTAGCGGAAGTACTAAATTACTCGGCCATCCTGAGTCCAAAAAAAGACTCATTCAAGCAAAGCATTAAGGACGCTCGCCTGAACTTCTCGCCTACTACACAAGCCCCCTCCTAAAAGTGGAGCGTATTTTGAGGATTGAGGAGAACCGCGTCAGGAAAATGTTATTTTGAGGACTAAAGATCTCCCTCCCTGGCCTTCCGGGCCTGGGCACCATTGTAGATTGCTTAGAATAGGAAAGGGGAAAAAGGAAAATAAAGAAATAAAATATGGGGAAGAGTTTCGTACGCGCTTAATGGGATTTATTTTAGTTATTAAATCAGCCTAAATACGAGGGGCGATAAATAAGTTTTACAAATCGGTAGGGCAAAACAGAGGAAGGGGGATGGCTGTTTGTGGGGGTGTTAGGACAAGTTAAGACAAGTCAGGACTTGCAGCCGCACGATCCTGCCTCTTCTAGTTAAGAAGAAGGGGCTGATCGTAGATCTTCAGTCACAAATTTGTCAACAATGGAGAAGGTTGAACACCGCACAGGGATCAAATTTTTGCCCAAGGAAAGCAAGAATGCAAAAGAGATCCATGAACGCATGGTTGCAGTGTACACCGACACAGCCCCTTCCTAGGCAGCCATTGCTTGCTGGAATAGGGAGTTCCGCTATGGTCTTGAGTCCCTTGAAGATGACCCCCGTCCAGGAAGCCCGTCAGACGTGACCAACAAGGACAATATAACCCGTGTGGAGAGCATGATCCTAGAAAATCGACGGGTGAAGGTCGAAGAAATCGAGCGAGAACTTGGAATATCACATGGAAGTGTTATCAACATCATCCACAAGAATTTTGCCATGCTCAAGGTATCTGCCAATTGGGTCCCTAGAAACCTCACGCCCCATGATCGACTTCAACGTCGTCAAAGTCCACAAGGCCAGAGTTGCACAAGGTGCCCTGCGCGAGTGCTGATTCGATGAGCGCAACCATCCCCCCCTACAGTCCAGATCTGGCCCCTAGCGACTACTTTTTATTCCGCCAGCTCAAGGCTGCTCTGCATGGACGCCGGTTTGGGGAAGATGAAGATGTCCAGCTCGCCGTCCAGGAGTGGATTGAACAGCAGTCGGGAGATTTCTGGTTGTCGGGAATTCGAAGCCTCAGGGACAAGTGGTGCAAGTGCATTGAAGTCGAGGGTAGTTATATTGAAAAATAATAAAACACTTTTCCTCATATCTCGTTTCCTTATATCCGAATTGCAAAACTTATTGACCGCCCCTCTTAGCTATGTGTAAACCATTACTATGAATTTGTTGAGTTTGATGGAAATAGTCGTTTGCTAGATTTTAAGCCTAAAGACTAGCGTGAAATGAATTTAGGACTTCTAAACTAGGTTTGTAAGAAAAAAGAAATAAACAAAATAAATATATTCACAAATGCATAATGAGAGAATTGAATTAGGAATACAACATAAGATGCGTTAAAGTAAATATAATAAAGTAACTGATTTAAAGTAACAAGATGTAACCACTCGGGCATCCTGAGTCCCC
The DNA here is from genome assembly GCA_963969495.1 of Ceratothoa steindachneri. Taxonomy (NCBI): domain Eukaryota; kingdom Metazoa; phylum Arthropoda; class Malacostraca; order Isopoda; family Cymothoidae; genus Ceratothoa; species Ceratothoa steindachneri. The sequence goes on from OZ018322.1 coordinate 195,437,637, forward strand.
CAAAAGACTCATTCAAGCAAAGCATTTAAGACGCTCGCCTGAACTTCTCACACGCTACAGAGATTTCCAATGACCCTAAGAGGACATTCGAATTTTAAGGGTGAAACGCTGTGATTCGCAATAGAAATGGAGTGTAAGGCATTTCCGTCAGATTGCGCCGTTTTCGCTGCACAAATAAAGTTGTGCGTAATATAATTGCCGCCGGTTTTAGATTATGAATTATTTATTTTAGGTAATCTATCTAAATCTGTTCTCATTTTTTGGTGATCGTAAGGTTAAACGGAGCAAATTCGAGATTTGGGGAGTTTCGAGTTGCCTATATTACGAGTTAATTAAAAAAATCGGAGGTGGGATGGGGGTAGAACCCCAATTGTTAGATTATATTGTTTAAAAAATTAAAACCTGGTAATTTGAAAATTGAAGGTTAAGTTATGTTAGCTCAGGTTATTTTCTCTTGAGCAATTTTAAGTTATTTATTCAATTCTGTTAATCATTTTTGGTGGCCAAGGTAAAAATGTGACAAAATCGAGGTTTACTTAGATTTCGACGGAATCGGACTCAAACTGCTTTGCTACATTTCATCATCCGACCGTCCAAAAAGAAATGATTTGGAGAAAACACAAAAAAAATTACTAGAGGAAGAAAGTGATTACGGCAAAGTAAATAATAACCAAAATAATTAATACACATGAAAAACAAATGCCAAATAAAGGTAATCTGCAGCCAATTCATCTTCAACATAAAAAACAAGATAGAAAAAAAAGAGAGGAAAACGAATTGGGAGACTATCCTGAATTACCCACCTACAAACATGTCAGACATGTCCATTAGCCACTCAGTTCCTGTAAGATGCCTCAGGAATATATGAATGTTGTAGTAAAATAATCTGAAGCAATAATATTTAGAAACGACAAAAATTGCCCGCTACCAAAACATGAGATGACTGTAGTTCAGAGCACGGTAGGTCGTACTAAGGAGTTCAACTAAATACTGCAGGCTACCAATAATCAATAAAATTTTTTACAAAATAGTAATATTGGTTGTCGAAAAATTAACTTATGCAAACAAAAAACTTCTAACCTGAGATCTGAAGAGGATGTCTTCAAGCTGCAAAGCCCTGGACAGCATCATTGACTGCTGGTAATGGACGTTATCATCGGCAGTACCGTGAATGAGGAAGAACTGCTTGTTCCTGAAGTTGTCCACGTTTTTCGTAATATCAGAGGCATCGTAAGCTGCCCGGTTGTCCTCGAGGGTTGGTAGTCCCATGAAGCGCTCGGTGTAGGCAGTATCTGGAATAATGCCTCTTTATGAGTGACGCGATGGATCTAAAGCAGCGGAATTGTGTCGAAAAGAAAACGGACGGTAGGAAAAGAGAAGCGCTGATGATATTCGAACCCTGACTTGACGTCTGTGATATCGTTAGACAGAGGCTTAACTCATTCGGCTATACTTCAGTGTAAATATACTCAGTTCATACCGAGCTTAAAAGATGCCCACTTTACCCACATTAGGCTAAAAATCTAGGAGACTGTGAGCTTCTGGTTATGGTACTCCATGCTGCAGTTAATGTTTGGAGGATTACCTGCCTTCATAACACAACACATGCACTGTGGATCTGCGGCTATACTATCTTCCACACATTCTTACTTCATCTATTTCTAAGTTCTGCTTTACATATCTCTCCTTACAAACTTTCACGCGGAGAAGCTCCTGTTGGTTTTCGTTTCTATCTTAGTTTTAAGCAACATTCGTACTTTAAGTACCTATTTTCTTGGAATAAACCTCCTTCCTGGTATATATATATATATATATATATATATATATATATATTTTTTTTTTTTTTAAGGGAAAATCAAATGACATATGATATACAATGGATTACGTTATTACTCAAGGAAAGGAAAACTGATATCACAACCCGGTAAAACTTTTAGAAATAGATTACGTGAACCCTACAAAACTTTTGAAAGAAAATGAGATCTTTAGAAACGGAGAAAATAAGGCATTGGTGGAGTGAATGTGAGTGTGTGTGTAAAGGGCCATTCTCCCACCCTTTTTCCAAATACCCTCTCCCTCCCTCTGTAAGAATGTGTGTGTGAGTGGAATTTTTTTTTTTAATATTTATATATATATATATATATATATATATATATATATATATATATATATATATATATATATATATATATTTATTATTTATTAGGGATTCCATGTTTGTCTAAAATGTTTTTTTTCTCTCCCCCAGCTATTTAAATTTGATTTTGTAATTTGCCAGGCCACTCTAATAAAAGTTTCATATATCTTTATATTGCAAACAAACTATTCAAAATTTGTAATTGTTTTGAAGGGCCACTCTATTAAATTCCAAATAGATAAACATTGCCTGCCTTTTGTAAAGTCGCTGGCGTTCTAGATTTGGAAAATAAAGAGTAGTTATATTGTAAGTCCCATTTGTAAGGAGGAGGGCTTCTATATAGCCTCTTAACATTATTTCGAGCTTGGAGGCGCCATCTTGTTAATAAGTCCCAGGCATTTTTCATCGCTTCAGTGGCGGCTGGCAGGACGTCCCCCCCCCCTTTGTACCACGTGAGGCCTTTCCTTTTGTTGTTTTATTTATTGACTGTCGTAGTTTTGGGGGGGTTGTTCAATTTTGTATAGAATTGTTTTAGGATTGATTGATTAGTATTCATAAGATAGGATTAATTGTATATAAATAAGTAACGAAATCTCAAATATAATCACCCCTCTCTATTTTAAATATTATTGTATTTTTTCGTAAGTAAAGGACTGTATATACAATCCGTTTCATTCTCCTTCGATTTCTCACCTCCGAATTAGTTTAGGAAGCGGGTTGGAACGTTTGGAATTAGAGCATAGATTTTCGGCCCGCTATAAGGTGACTATTTTAAGTGCTATATGAACGTGGAAAAATAGATGGATTCTAACCTGTGTTCGAAACACCACTAAACTATAATCGATTATTGGATAAGCTTTCAAATCCAACAAATCTGGGATTCCTCTTCATAAACACATTGGAAATACATAGAGATAGCAAAAGAGGTAAAAATATGTGAGAATAAGATATGATAGATAGAAAATATTGTATGCTGCGTAATGTTGATCTTAGGATGTAAAGAGAGTCTGATTATGTGGTGATATGGCTGAGGATGATAAATGATTTGTGCCAGATTGCCTGGTAAATGCTTTAGTTTTTAATTTTGCTTTTTGCTTTCCTCGGTGTGTAATACAACTCAATGCACACCGAATGGAAATACATGTTTAAGTCCAGCTTTATATACGATCAAATTGGAGGAGAGGGATGGGATATGGAAAAGCGGAGAAAATAGGCATTGTCCTATCTGCTAAGCCTGACTGGGCATACAAAATGAGAAATTAGTTAGATAAGAAGTCTTTGAAATAAAAATAATTTCGTTGTTAGGAAATAAATGAGAATAGTAAGTAATGTCAATAATATGAAAATATAATAACAAAGATAATAATAATTATTATTACCTGAGAGTATTGTAAAAATCTGTAAATTCGATAATGTAGTGATTGAATCGTTATCAGAGTTCCAGGAAAGAGGAAGAGAAGTTTTGGAGGTGTGGAGCTCTGGCAACGATTTCAGCACTATTTATATCGAAATATTAGATTGTTACAATGCCCTTAAGCAATAAAGATAATTATTATTATCATTGTTATTATATTTGCACATCATTGACATTCTCATTTCTTTTCCATCTATGAAGTCATGGTTATTTCAAAGAATTGTCATTTATTTAATTTCTACGTTCGTATGCCCAGCCAGTCCTAACAGTAGGGATCACGTTCAGGGTCTCTGCCTCCTCTATCCCCACCCTATAGGGCCAAAAGCACTAATCCCATTTTGTCGTATATAAAGCCGGGCATACAAAATGTATTTATATTGTGCTCTGAGAAAGAATACTAGGTTTGATTAGAAATCTTAGCCAATAAAATATTATAGCTCGCTCGTGCCAAAATTGAATTTTTGTTCCTGGCAGGTAAGTATCATTTTCCAACCTCTTTTATTGCAAATCAATAGAATATAGCCATTATTTGTTTTAAACTTTGCTTTTTGTGACTTGTATGATGAAGTTTTTTAGTAAAAATAGGTAAATATTGCATGGGGGGAGGGTCATCCATTTTAAGGCTAAAAACAAAAAATTAGTTAAATTTATACAATTTTATTGAAACTTCCACAAAAAACAAGTCAGTGTTAGAAGTGAACAGTTTTCATCGATTTTTAACTGTAAGGTAAATCACTTTCTTACACAAGCCTCCATATTTAGTCTTCCATCATGTTTTCATGTATACGCCTTGGTATCTAATTTCAAAGTTCTGTATATCTTGATAGAAGCACTTCACTTTTTCCTCTGAGTAGGCTCCCATATTCTCCTTGAACTTGTCAACATGGGCATCCATGATGTGCACCTTGAGGGACATTCTACAGCCCATTTATCCCTAGATTTTCTTTAAGTTCTCGATCAGTTCCCCATAATTGTCGGCCCTGCGTTTACCCCAAAAGCCGTGACACACAAAACAAAACTGTTCCAGGTTTCTTTTTAATAAGCTTTTCATCGAATTGTAAACACATTATTTTCCTTATTTGTGGTCCACCAAAGAACCCAGCTTTTACTTTTGCCTCAGAGAGTTTGGAAAAGAAATTTTGAATGTTATTAAAAGCTACAGACTCTTTCTTATGAGCTATAAAAAACTGCTTCATAAAACCTAGTTTTAAATGCATTGGAAGAAACAACACAATTTGAGGGTCCATGAATTATTCATTCTTGACATTATGCCGTCCAACAGATAACTCATTCCTTTGTGGCCAGTTCTTGTCGTGGTATCAGTACTATCACAAAGACAAATATGACATGGAAACTTGGTAAAACCTCCCTGAATAAAAAAATAAAAAATGCTACCATTTTAAGGTATTTAATCATTTCCCAGCAATATCCCTTATAACTCCAAGCTTAGAGTAGGAGCTTAACACTGTTGTAGTCCTCCTCTTGATATACTGAATCAGCTAATCGAAGGGATTGATGCTTATTCCAATTGTGGAGAAGTACAACTTTAATGCTTCTTGAGGAGCTGTCAAGGAAGAGCTTCCTCCCATTTGGACTACATGTATTTCCAATTGCATCAAACATACCAGATACATAATTGCAGTACTTAACTCAGCTTAATAAGTAAAAAATCTTGAGAAATGTTTATGACGTTTCTTTTGGGTTGTCACTTGCACCTTTTCATTGACTTTGACAAGCCAAGGTCTTTGAAAATATCATTGAGGTCTCTTTGATTTAGATAATACAGATTCCTCTCAACAGCCATGTCTCTGACACTGTAGCCTACATCTTCAGTAATCTTTTCAGCTTCTAGATTGTTGCTTTCTTCTGATGGTGGATTATTTCTTTCTTGAGGGGTAGGCACAGAAAGATCAGCACTGACTGACACTGGTGTAATAGAGGATGGAAGATCGGGATAGAGAATATTAGGCTCATTTTAACACTTTAACGTTTGGAAGGGTCCACCATGCAGAAGTAGCAATTGCTTGAGTAGTCAGTCGGTTCACTCCAAATATTGGGAATGGCAAAATTCATTTCTTTTCCTTTCCTCTATAAAATCCTGTAAAAGTCAAAAATATACTTTATTACTCCTTAAGTTTGCAAAAAAACATAATAACTTACATACTTGTGACATTTAATACTTGACTCTTTCAAACAATTTCCTTTCTTTCCCAAATTTTCTTGCCGTATTCAAAATCAAAGTGAGGTGCCAGGGTTTATCTCGGTTCCAACTGGCATGCCATAGTAGGCTTTGTAAGCTTTACACATTTTCATAGATGCTATTACATCGAACATTTTAGCTCTTGTTTCGATGAACTATCCTCAGATATAAGATAATGCATCTGAAGAATAATTACAGTCTTTAGATGCCATTTCTCTTCTCATGTGTTCACTATGGTAGCTAGAGCTGAAATGATAGATATATTTCTAAACTAATATTCCAGAAAATTCCAGAAGTTTCCAGGACTATGTTCTGCCAAGTTGTGAAACATTCTTGAAACCTTATTAAATTCTATTAAATTCTAGAAATTTCTCATTAAATCTAGAATGTTTTGAAGGGTTTCCTTAAAATGATATTATTCTAATCATCATCATCATCATCACTAACTCTATAATTTAAGAAGGAGATTTTTTGAGTATTTGAATAATAATTTCATCTTAGTTTGGTCATGACTTAAGTTTTTTTATCAAAGTTATTTCTAATAATTCTTTTATAATATTAAAAAACAAAATGGTGAAGTTCAGAAATAAATATAAGTATATGAATTTTGTTAATTTTTTAAAATCTAAAGAATTGAAAATGGTGAAGTTCAGAAAATTTATTTTTATATATCTTCTATAACTATATTTTAGCAACGTGATATTTTGAAAGGGGGAAAATTTAGTTTAGAGTTCCTTTTTAAAATTATTATAATTCGCGAAGTTCAGAAGATTTAAAAAAAATTAATCTTAGTAGCGAAGCGCAAGCTCCCCCGTAAGGGAAGTTCTTTTTAAAATAAAATTTACAATTTTCTACAATGCTTTAAAATTTTTCTAAAGCCTACAGCCTCTTTTATAGTCATATTTTTTCCCGAAATTAATAATCCTAGCATTATTTTGCATATCAGTAAATTTAAAAATTCAGTGCTTAACCTACAAAAGCAAAGTTTGGGGATCAAAATAGACTTTTTAGGTTTATTTTAGTTACGAAATATCGGGAAATATCACTTTTCACCCACGAAAAAAAAAGTGATTTTGTTATAGTATTATGTACCCTGAGCTTCACTTAGTTCATTATATATATATATATATATATATATATATATATATATATATATATATATATATATATATATATATATATATATATATATATATATATATTTAAAGGCCCAAGGAAATGAAGACTGGTATCACAACCCGGAAAAACACTAAAGAAGAGAAGACGTGAACCTTTAAAAGCTTAAAAAAGAAAATAGGAGATAAAAACCTACACTTCGTTATTCAAAAGGCTCCTTAAATCAACCTTTAGGGGAGGGGGGAAGGAGTTGAAGATGGTTAGCTCAGTCGATGAGCGTCGTTGTTCTGATAGCGATAAGCGCTTGATGCCACAGATTTGAATCCAACTAATTTATTCACCTTCATATAGCGGTTAAAATAGTTTACCCTATTTTATCCGTTTCTATATCTCCCATTTACTTTCTCCCCCCTCGTTCTCCCCATTCTTCTTCGCCCCTATCCTTATTCCCTCCCTGCATTACCCCGTCATTCTGCCTCCCATCCTTATACCCTACTCCTTCTACACCCTCATTATACACCTCTCCTTCTACCCCACTCCTTATGATCCCCCCTCCTTATTCCCTCCTTATTCCCTCCTTCCTTCACCCACTTTATTCTGCCTCCCCTCCGTATACCCTACTCCTTCTCCCCCCCTCCGTATTTCTCCCCTTAATTCTAAATCCCGTCTTCTACCACCCTCATTCTATCCCCTCTATTTTTACCCTATACTTATATGCACCCTCATTTTACCCTCAATCCTTCTACCTCCCTCATTTCTCCATCATTCCCCTCCCTTCTACCCCCTTCCTTCCTACTATCCCCTCTCTCCCCCTGCCCCCTCTCCCCTATGCCCGATTTCTCCCCTACCCCTCTCTCTCTGTTTATCACCCAACTTATGTCTCCCCCTCCTTATCCCTCATCTTCCTCTTCCCCATTCACCCATTCCTCTCGCTCAAATATATCCCCCAACCATGTCACCTCCTCTCCCTCTGCCAATTACCCTCTATCTTGCCCCTCTCCCTTCTCCATCTTCCCCTTACCCATATCACCCCTATCTCTCCTCACTCTCTCTCCATCCCACCCCTACCCCCCTTTCTCCCAATTATGTCCCCCCTCTCCCCTCTCTCTCCATCTTCGAATCTCCTGCACTCTCCCTTCTTCGCCCCCTCTATCTCCCCCCTTTTCATTTGCCTCTCTCCGTGTTTTCCTTTGCCCCTCGCCCCCTTGCCCCCTCTCCCCACTCTTTCCACCTGTATCTAGCTCTCCATCTCTATCTAACTATCCCCTCTACCCCTCACTTTTTTCTCTCCTATGGGTAGAGTGTTAGAGAAGGGGGAAAGAGGAGCGAGGGGGGGGGGAATGGATAGGATATATAGAAGTATAAAGGGGGAAACATAGTGTGGGATGCGAGGGGAAAAATATTGGGGGAGTGGTTTAGAGAGGGCAAAGTGTATACTTTTTAGAACGTGAATTTTTTAATATTTTTTTAAATCTTATTATAACTTAGTTTATAAATCAGCTTCCCCTCACTCTGGCCCCCTTCTGTTAAGAAGGGGGCGAGATAGTGGGAGACAGGAGGAAGGAATGGGGTAGTTGGAGGAGTTGTCGATATTATAGGGGTAGAGTAGGAGGGAGATGAGAAGATAGGGAAACATGGAGGTGAGGGGGGTAGAGATAATCATAATTGATAAGCTCAAGCTACCCCAATAAGGGGAGAAGTAAGGAAGCCATAGCTTCAATATATATATATATATATATATATATATATATATATATATATATATATATATATATATATATATATATATAAATATAAATATATATATATATATATATATATATATATATATATATATATAAATATATATATATATATATATATATATATATATATATATATATATATATATATATATATATATATATATATATATATATATATAATATATATATATATATATATATATATATATATATATATATATATATATATATATATATATATATATATATATATATATATATATATATATATATATATATATATATGCAGTAAGAAGGACAAAACGAAGAAAGCAGATCCCAATCTTTAATTCCAACATTTCGGGTTATTACAAAACCCATGTTCAGGAGCTAAAAACAAATATTCTAAATGAGTAATCTAAGCCCAAAAACATAAATAACAGCACAAGTTTAAAGTTAAAAACCACAGATCAGAGAAAATCACAAAAACGACGTTAAAAATATAAAATGAACGTTACGTTAATGAACAAACAAAATAGTGAGGTAAAGAACAGCAAAATATTTGTCAAGAGATAATATCAATTAAGAACAAACAAAGTAAACGTAATATTACAAAATTGGGTTTTGTAATAACCCGAAACGTTGGAATAAAAGATGGGACCCGCCTTCTTCGTTTTGTCCTTCTTACTGAATATAAGGCTCAAGCTTTGTAGAAGAAATCTAGGTAAACATATATATATATATATATATATATATATATATATATATATATATATATCATAACTAACTCTAAAGTTTAAGAAGGGGATTTTTTGAGTATTTGAATAATAATTTCATCTTAGTTTGGTTATGACTTATGTTATTTCTTCAAAATTATTTTTAATAATTGTTTTATAATATCCAAAAACAAAATGGTGAAGTTCAGAAATAAATATAAGTATCGAAATTTTGTGAATTTTTCAAAACCCAAAGAATTAAAAATGGCGAGGTTCAGAATATCTATAAATTTTAAACATGGCTGCATTTTTATAGATTTCAAATTTTAATCTTAGTAGGGAAGCGCAAGCTCCCCCTGTAGGGGAAAGTGACGAACCATTGCCTGTAATATATATATATATATATATATATATATATATATATATATATATATATATATATATATATATATATATATATATGTATATATATATATATATATATATATATATATATATATATATATATATATATATATACATAAACACCCCCACAACAAAACCCTGAGGAGATATATTTCACCTACAAAGAGCAATTCTACACCACATCGGTTTTCCCATTCATCAAGGACCAGACTAAGCCGAAATCACTTTAACTTTTAACTGAACCTTTACTTTTGTTACAATCTCTTTCACTAGTTTTTTAAAAGAGAGGGGCTTGCAGGTTATCCTCCCCTTTGTCTCCTGCACAGGATCGGGGGGATGGGGCAGAAGAGAAGTAGGTCTGCGGCCGACCTGCTCCTGGAGAAACTTCCCACACTTCTGATCCTCAGCTGAAGTGAGCCGAGGAAGTCCGGAGCAAGATTTCGTAGAAGATGAAAAAATGAAAATAAAAGAGATAAAGTTTAGTGAGGAGGCAGAATGGTTAACGTCTGTAGTCATAAGTGAAAAAATGAATACCCATGCCCAAACGACAAGGGCGACCTGCTGATTAATGTGGATTCCGAAACACCATACTGAATTTACTTACCATTCGTTCTTCCTTCCTCACACTCAAAGTCTCTAAGTTACTCTGGTTTATAACTATCGGGATTCCGACTCTTTTCTAGCACCTACTTGATTTATGTGTACATAATGCGTGCAATGGCATTCATCCCTTTTGATGCATTTTATTTGCTTTGTATATCGTGTTTTTGCTTTATATTTCTTCTATGTCGATTCCTTTATCAGCTGTTTGTTTGTTTGTCATTTTTTAGGGTTGTCTTATGCGTGTATACTCGTAGTTGATATTCGGTTCTCATATTTTGGTTCTCATTATTCATTGGTTGATCCCGTTAGAAAATTCGTCTCTGTCAGTCTTTCATTTTGGCTTGGGGATGTTATGCATTGGCTAATATCTCCCGCGAACTGGACGTTCAGCGTCTCTGGGGGTGAGATGTCAGCTGTATCTACTGAATATAGCGTAGGAAATAAACCCGCCCTGCGGCAATCCGGCTTTCATTTCAAAATATGGTCCCTCGTATTCATTTATTATAATTATTGCTTTTCTTTCCGTGCTTAAGTTGCTGAGAATTCTCTTCAAATAGTTGTTCATTTGCTGTTTTAGGATCTTATATTGTAAGCCTCTGATCCAGACTTCATCAAAGGCTTGCTCTACGACTCTGAGCACTAAGTCTAGCTACCTTTTGTTCTCTTTACCTTGTGCTATTTATTTGTTATTAGTCCGATGGCCATGGTGATATCCCCGTTCTTCCCAAATCCAAATTGAAATTATTATATAGATTATTTTCCTCTATATATTATATTAATCTTTTTCTTGTCATTACTTTTTCAAATACCTAGCCGGTAAAATCCAATAACTATATAGGCCTGTAAATATTCAGGAGGTTTGGTTTACCTGGTTTCGGGCAGAGGAATATTTTTTTATGTTTTTAATGCGTCAGGGAAGTAGCCGGTGATTAAATTACATTAAAGATGTTTTTTAATGCTCTTATGTTCATATTCGTGGCATTGGTGGAGTTAATTTTTCCTCATCCTATGTTATCGCTCCTGACCACACTTGTCTTCCCTGTTAGAGTCTACTGATTGGGTTGAGGTAATTTTGTTGATGTTATTATTACTCATGCACCCTTTCTTCCGTTTCGACACAGAAGGCTTCGTTTTCTTTAAGGGAAATCTAGAAAACTGACTCAGTGCTGACTGAATTCTTTTTTTTTATTTCCTGATATTCTTGGGTTATGTTATCGTTCTCTTCCTTAAGTTTTAGTTTTATTCTCGGTTTTGATCTTTTTGTTATATTAATTGTTCTTCATTTTTATTTTTTTTTGTTCAAATTTATATGCATAATAATTTTATCCCAGCTTTTTTCGTGTCGTTTATTTATTAAATAGATCATTTGTAATTTTAAATCTGTCAATTCGTTATATTTTCCTGGGCTAGATCCTCCTATCTAGATTAAATTTTATGCTCTATTAATTTGTTTATTTTTATTTATAATCTCGCTTCTCCACTCGTGCTGTTGTTTAATTCGATAACATTTTTGGTACATATTTCGTTCTTGCGGCCACTAAAACATCCATTAACTGCTTCAACTCTTCATTTATCTCATCGAGTGAAATGTTTCCTACGTCTTTGCGACTATATCCATTTAATTCTTCCTTATACATCCCCCTATTTTTTATATTGTATTGTTTCCTTTTAATTGCACGCACCTGTATCGTATTTTGGTTCATTTAGGGCCGTGTTCTTACATGGTCGCTGCTCGCAATTGATACCGGTTCCATATGAAAATGTAATGGAATATAACAGCTGCTTAGTATTATCTCTCATTTTTGTACCAGCATTATTCGTCATTCTGTATCCACTTTCATGGCATCTTGCATCTATGCCTTCTATGGATATTGTGTATGGCCTCACCCGAATATCGTAATAAAGTTATGTACAGATGAAAAATGCTCCTTGGTGGTTGGTAGCCCGTCGATGTCATTAACGGACTAGATCTGTTCTTCCTTTTTAACTCGTTAGTTGCTCTACTTTTCAGATATAAAACCTCACTCAGGGATTCAAGTTCGTATTTACGACACTCTGACGTTGCTACAAACTTGTTTGCGCTCGCATGAACCTAGTTATGTACAGATCAAAAATGCTCCTTGGTGGTTGGTAGCCCGTCGATGTTATTAACGGACTAGATCTGTTCTTCCTTTTTAACTCGTTAGTTGCTCTACTTTTCAGATATAAAACCTCACTCAGGGATTTAAGTTCGTATTTACGACACTCTGACGTTGCTACAAACTTGTTTGCGCTCGCATGAACCTAGTATTTAGTTATCACTATTTTGTATACATAAGAGGTCTGTTAAAAAGTAGTGAAGATGTGGGAAGTGAATATGTGTGGGAGATATATAGCCGCTGATCCACGGTATCTCTTGCGTGTGTCTGTGTGTATAACTTACAAAAGAGACGACCTGTTTTCGTTGCGAAACGAGGGCCATTTTAGGAGAGTTGTGCGTTCATTTGATCCCTTAGCATCTCTTTCTGTCCCTCGGAATCTCTTACATATTTTCCTTTTCGCAATTCTACCACTTTCATGACGAATCTCTTTACAAAAGCATTTTAGCGAAGATGCTCTCGTTGGAGGCCGTCTTTTATTAGCACAAATATAAATAAAAGTGGGGGAAATTAATAATAAACAATAACCGTAATAAAGCCAAGACGTGACGGGGGCGACTGAAACGCCACATTTGAAAATCCCAGATCGGTCTCTGGCCATCACCGCAGCCGTGACGTAGCCGCCATATGACCAGCCCCAAATCGCCGTTCGGGAATCGTCAATGGCTGGGAAAGAGTTTTGTAACGCTCTGCAAAGATAAAACATCTAACTTAACCATTTACTTACAAAGTAGGTCGATGTGCATCAATGCATCTAAAAATATTTAACAACTTTATTGAACTATTAAGCACTAAGTTACCAATCCCACCTTTCGACATCAGTTGTTTTTCATAACATTTGGTCCTGACAGTTATGGTTCATCCCTGGGCAAAAGGCCCCAAGCACACCCTTCATGCATACCTATCTCGTATAGCATAGCAAGCAGTTCTACCTCTCCCAATCTTTTATCTCTCTAAAAGGCTCATAATCACCCTACTTTCTTTTAAAGGGTCACATAACCAATCTACTTTCTCCTATATAGTCATATAATTAGCCTACTTTCTTTCATTCACATAACCAGTCTACTTTATCTAAAATCGTGACATAATCAGTCTATTTTCTCTTTCATAATCACTTAATAATTAATTAATCCACTTTCCCCCAAATAGTCGAGGAATCAGTCTTTTAATACGCAGTCTACCAACCCTCTGCATAAAGTCCGCAAACGTAAAGAGAAAAGCATCATTGATAGTTGAGTCAGGTTTAATTATCGCAAGAGAAATGGACTGGCTATCTTTGCTTGGCTAATATTTGAAGCGCTTATCTTTGCTTGGCTAATATTTGGAGTGCATATCTTTGCTTGGCTAATTTTTAGAGTGCTCACCTATACTTATGAGTGTTTATCTTTACTAGATTAAGTAATTTAAAAATATAACGAAAATAACTCAGCTAAAGTATAATAACTTCCCAAACAAACTCACATTTAAGGAGTGGTCATCTTTACTCATGGTCGTTCGAAGTGATTCTTCTCACTGGATCCTGGATATTTATTTATGTCACAGAAGAACACTTAATACTAACTATTTCTTACTCATCAAATGATGTAACGTTGGATACCCTTCAATGAGAGTCCATCCAAGCATTTATTCTTTATCATTCGTAACCTTTTAATTATAATTTTTCAGTAATTATCAATCGCGTGCGAGTCTACAGCTCAGTATGTCGGTCACTGTGTTGCTTTATTTTTGTTTTTGTAATAACATTGTAACTATTCAGCCGATTCTAACTAAATTTGAAAGAATTATGTTGTTTTACATTCTCTTTAGAAGGATATAAATGCCAAGGTCCTCTTAAGGTTAGCCCAGGATTTTTTTTGTTTTGGCAATAACATCATAACTATTCGGCCGATTCTAACGAAATTAGAAACCCTTATGTTGTTTTTCATTATCTATCTAATAATATAATTTCCAAAGATCTCTCAAGGTTAGCACGGAATTTTGTATTTTTTGCAATACCATCAAAACTATTAGGCCGATTCTAACGAAATTTGAAGCCCTTATGTTGTTTCTCTTTCGAATAATAGAATGATAGAAGGTCCCTTTAAAGTTATTCCGGGAATTATTAAAAGTTTTGATGGTCGTAAGGTTATAAATCCGAATAAGTGAGAACACGCAACTCTTTGGTCAGCAGAACTTTTTTTTTTAATAAAATCACTTTAGAGTCAACTCCCATTAAATACCTGGTTACGGAAATCTGATCTTCAACTTCTGCAGTTCCTAGTCCCCTATAGAGGGCGTGAAGTTTACGGTCACCAGCAAATCCCGACCCTCGACCGTCGATGGAAACGTAGATTACTCCTTTTTCTGAAGCTAAGTAATCACCCCAGTCGATTCTGAATCGATCGCTAACTAGTTGGGACCCGGGACCTCCGTACCTGAAAACAGTAAATTGGTTTTATAATAAGCCCTGCCAAAATCCAGAGAACTATAGAATGAATAACAAACATTATAAAACCATAAATTGTTGTACGTACACATAAACTAGCATTGGATAGGCTTTGACTGCACTGTCGTTGTAATTTGGCGGTAACTTCATGGATACTTGAGCCTTAAATCCACCCTCGATGTCAATCTCAAGCCGTTTCTCGAGAGGGAGTTGACGATTATGCAGTTTTTCGCGGATCTGAGTGAAATAAAGAGATCTAGAAGGTCTCTACGGTGGGACATTCCTATAATATTTTCTTCAACAACATTTCAGACGTTGTAAGCATCAGCCGCACCCTCACTCAGCTTGTAAATATCAGCAGATCACAAAATAAACTTATAAAGATAAGCTAAGCCTAAACACTATTGTTAGGAGATAAAAAATGAATATAACATTAACTGTATGTATTTAGACAAAAAAAGGATCCCTTGTAAATCCTCCTTCCGCCCTCTAGGCGTTTTTCGAGTGGCTTTTCTTCAAGGAAGACGTCCATAGACTTATTTAAGATAGGTTAAACTCTTTTAACCTAGCAGATTCATCCGACCTGAAGAGAACGCGCCTCGAAAAAGGCTGGTGGGGGAGGGGGGTGTACAAGAGACCCAGACAAAAATAACACGGCAATAGGATAGCAAAATTAAAACACCAATCACTTTAATACAAAATTTAGTTGAATTTATATTTTCCAGTACTTTTCACACAGAAGGCTTGACAAGTGTCTCGCTTATTTCTTTATCTCCGAACTAAACATATCCAGACTTAGCCTGTAACGACAAGCAAACTTAAAAATAAGCTAGCAAAAGTAAACTACCCTCAGATACTCTGATCCTACTTTTTGTTTTAGAACATCCAAGTTTTGTTCATACTCAAGACTCAAATAAAAGCTACCGAGGGGTAGTTCTGCAAAAGGACGTACTCCCGTAGCCAAGACTTATCAGTCTACAAACATAATCATCTTTAGTGTTAGATATACAACTGAACATAATTAACCAAGCCTGAAATAACCTCATGTAAGATAAAATAGGTTAGGTCCTGTTGAGAACGGTATACTAAAAAGAGCGAATGTATCTGTAAACGCAAATTTAAAGGAGACCACACGTTAAATGAGAGCTTACTATAGAGAAGATCGTATTCTAAAGGAGACCACACTTTAAAAGAGACAGGACTTTAAACGAAACCGCACTATAAAGGAGATCACATTATACAAGAGACCGCATTATAAAGGAGAAAGGCTTTAAAGGAGACTACACTCTATATGCTACAGCACTTTAAAGGAAACCACACTTTAAAGGATATCGCACTATAAAGGGGGGCGCATTATAAAGGAGACTACACTTCATATGAGACTAGACTTTAAATGAGACCGCACTTTAAAGGATACCGTAATATAAAGGGGGCCTCATTATAAAGGAGACTGCAGTTTATATGAGACCGCACTTTGAAGGAGATCGCAGTTTAAAGAATACCGCACTATAAAGGGGACCGCTTTATAAAGGAGACCGCACTTAAAGGATATTGTATTATAAAGGGGGCCGCATTATAAATGAGATTGCACTTTATATGAGACCAAGTTTTAAACGAGACCACACTTTAAGGATACCGCCCTATAGAGGGGGGGTGCATTATAAAGGATAGTGCACTTTATATGAGACCGCACTTAAAAGAAACGCACGTTAAAGGGAACCGCACTATATAGGATGCCGCATTATAAAGAAGACTGCACTTAATATGAGACCGCACTATAAAGTATGCCACATTATAAAAGGGGCCGCATTTTAAAGGAGACTGTACTTTATATGAGACTGCACTTTAAAAGATACCGAACTATAATGGGGACCGCATTATATAGGAGACTACACTTTATATGAGAGCGCACTTTAAATGAGACCACACTTTAAAGGTTACCACACTATAAAGGGGCCGCATTATATAAGAGACTACACTTTATATGAGAGCGCAGTTTAAAGGAGACCGCACTTTAAAAGATACCGCACTATAAAGGGGCGGCATTATAAATGAGACTGCACTTTAAAGTAGATCGCACTTTAAAGGAAAATGCACATTAAAGGAGACCGCACTATAAAGTCAAGATGTCAAGTGGTTTGGCAAAGAGTAATGGCCCTACTACAACTGAAACCTGAAGGAACATCACATACTTCCTGGCCACAGTGCTTGTACTTGTGCACCCTCCCTGCCCCAATGCATTATTTTCACTTCGTCTAACTTCACTACTTCCTTTACATATCTCCCCTACACATCTAAGTTTCTGCGCCTTAATTTGAAGTAAAACGAATTTTATATTATATATTCTTCTAACTTAGGTTAAGTGGCCTACCTGAAGATTTTTCGCCAGCAACCTTTAAGGGGAAGGAAGTTCAATGGGAAAAACTTTGCGGAGATGTTCAAATGATCCCAACATAGCCTTGCAATTTGAGTTTCAGAAGTGGCCATCCTTTGCTCTCAAACTACTACATCTCATAGTTATTAGGCTCACTCTCTTCCACAAATTTAAACCCAAACCCCAATTTTCTTTTTGTTAGTACGTCCATAACCACTTACTATAATATATAAATCTACTCCTTTTCTTTGTCTCTGAAGATGATACAGGTGGATCGAAACGCGTCACTCAAATAAAAATATTCTCTGAAGCGCCTCAATTTTCCGCTACTTTTCTTTAAGATAAAAATCTTTAGTTTCCGATGAAGTTCGCTCAGCTTATTCATGGGATTACTCAAGGAGAAAAGGCAAATATACGAAAACTCGAGAGGCTCAAAAAAGAAATTAATACAAAATTAACCTTTGCTTTCCAAAAACTTGCTAGGAATATATATATATATATATATATATATATATATATATATATATATATATATATACAAAGAAGGAGCAACTACAAGATCTGCGGGTGATTATACAACCACCACAGGGCTATGTCATTTTTATTTTCTGTCTTTCAAATAAAATTTGAAGACAGAAAGAAAGATGCAGAAACCTGGTGTAGCTGACTATAAATACACATGGTACAAGAGGAATAAGAATTGGACGTGAATGAGCAAATGAGACAAGAAACCGGAATTTTTTAAAGGCAAGAGGGAGGGACATTAGAAGAATTCAGAATCAAAGGGAGCAGAGGGTGACACAGTGAAGGCGATCCTTTAGCGAGAAGACAGAAATAACGCCGCCCTCTGCTCCCTTTAATTCTGAATTTTTCTAATGTCCCTCCCTCTTGCCTTTAAACAAACTCCGGTTTCTTGTCTCATTTGCTCATTCGCGTCCAATTCTTATTCCTCTTGTACTATATATAAATATATATATATATATATATATATATATATATATATATATATATATATATATATGTGTGTGTGTGTGTGTGTGTGTGGAAAACTCACAAAGTATCGCGTGCGTGAGTAAGCAATAAATGCAACAAAGCCCACGGGGAAAATTAATACGAGGAATCCAAGTACTTTCAAACTTTATTTCGAGTTCTTTATCAAGGAATAACAGAAGTACTGAAAATTGTAATATTTATATGGATGATACAGAGGAGAGGGAAGAACCACAAAAAAGCAAAAAAACAATCAACAAAATGAATTAATACTTTTGTTATTCCTTGATAAAGAAC
Source organism: Ceratothoa steindachneri (assembly GCA_963969495.1). Taxonomy (NCBI): domain Eukaryota; kingdom Metazoa; phylum Arthropoda; class Malacostraca; order Isopoda; family Cymothoidae; genus Ceratothoa; species Ceratothoa steindachneri. The sequence continues at coordinate 195,456,176 of OZ018322.1, forward strand.
TCGAAATAAAGTTCGAAAGTACTTGGAATCCTCGTATTAATTTCTCTAAAACATACCTTATGGTTATCTTCAAGAAGTGCTAATCTCACATGGTCTTTCGACTTCTGGATTGTTGTCTGAGGAATCCCTGGTCCTTGACATGTGAGGACGTAGTACGTTGAATCATTGCTTAAATCCCCGGCATTATAATTACAAGCTTCCTAAAAATATGATGAAAGGGTAGAATTTGCCATTATTTGAGGAACAGATGGAGTTCACCATAACAATTTTTAATTTTAAGGACATCTAGAAATGAGCACAGTGATTAATAAGTTACTTAGCATTCATCTATTATTCCTTATGTTAAGAATTAATGTTTCCTCAGAGACTAGAAGCTCTTGCTCGCTAGTGTATTTCTATTCTCTAAGTGTCGGGTTAGAATCTCAAGCAAGGGGGGACACAAACGTCAGCGTAACTATAGTTCTGGCCACCGATTGGTGGCCTCGTTGTGTTACTCCCACAGGGGGTAATAGATCTTACACCGATCATTACACACATAGCTAGCCAATCATCACACCACTGTCTTTCCTCTTCCATCTTTACAGCACAACAAAAACTATTCTTTTTCGTTATAAGGAAGCCTGCTGATGAGCAGTCACATCTATATACCCTTGACGTGGAACAGATTCTCCTTTCTCCCGGAGTGACGAAGGTTCCCACTTGATCGGTTGTGGGCATGAAAAAATCTTTTTGAAACCTTCCCCCAAACAAGTAGCAGCCTTGCTCACTGGTTTACCAGCAATTGTCATGCTGATCTTTATGTGATTTCATTATCCGGTCAAAGTGTCCGTCCTGGCTAAGGGACGAATAGCGTTATCTACCCAACTACTCAGTGACTCATTTAAATTGGTTTTAATTGTCGAGTTGGTCTCTGTTCTATTAAAAGGGGGAACTATCCAAGCCAATAATGTTTACAAGAAATAAGGTCTTTAGGTTTGCAAAGGCTTTTGAGTGTGATAGTTGCAAACTTCGAAGAAGCCACGTTAACTCTTGCTCCGCCGACTTACGAGTATGTCCAATAAAGGAATCGAATGCTTAAATAGTTTTTATTTGCTTATTGCTTAGTTTTTCGTTCGGTTCATGCTCATTTATTATTATATCTGTGCCTGACTCTTTGTTTTCCTTATGTTATTTATTTACTTACCACTTATTGAAACACCAATGGATTTCAGATAAGAAGTTATATTAAGTTGTTCGATTGAGGATGCATCTACTAATGAAGGATATTGATAAATTGAACCTAACCTAAACAAGTTTATATATTAAATTGATATAAAATGAGGAAAAATACGTAAAAATGTTAAAAGCTAGGAAGCAATATGGTATTTTTAATAACCAAAGTCGAACTTCTTAGGACCTACGCCGAAGGATTTGGCGGAGGTATATGTGACCACAGCCTTGTATTCCTGTCTGTTTGTGTGGAAGATATCTCAAAATATTATTGACGGATTTTGAGCAAATTTTGGGAGGGATCGTTGGACCAAGAAATAGGTGACTAGATTGTGGTGCTGATCCAAGGGGGGATTCTTGCGTACTTATTCACTTTCTTTGACATCGCGAGAGAGGGCATCGTCTGATATTGGGCCGATGTAAGAAGCACTCCCCGACTGCTTTCTAGGTTATGTACAAGTGACTACCTAGTATCTGGATAGCGGTTACTACTATTACAGTTAGCGATGTTAGTGTTTGGGAAAAAGGCCTTCCCAAGAAGCTTCCATGGAGCAATCTTCTTTCGTCTTTATTAGCAATGGGTCATGCCAATTTCCGCTTAAGAACTTCTTGTTGCTTTATGTGTAACCTTGTTTTTTATCGTTCCAATGTTTCCTTGAGTTATCCTAAGTTTCTGCAAGGTATTAGTGTTAACTGTCCACGTTTCACTTTCAAAAGTTAAAAAAGGCAAAAATGCATTAATTCAATAATTTGCTTTAAGGATAGAGACGCATCCCTTCTGATCATATAGCAAAGCTTTCTCACCTTCATGAGTCTAATTTTGCTCTTATATTTATTTCCTTTCTCATGCTCGCATCGTTAGCGTAATTTTGTTGTATATTTATTTCCTTTCCCATGCTTCCACCGGGCGTCTAATTTCGCTTTTAGATTTATTTCCTTCCCGATAGTGCCGTGGGGATTCTAATTTTGCCCTTAAATTTATTTATTTTCCCATGTTCCCATTTAGAGTCTATTTTGCCCTTATATTTATTTTATTTACCCTTCTCCCAGCGGGAGTCTATTTTTGCTATTACATTTATTTCCTTTCATTTGCTCTAAGCAGGCGTCTAATTCACTTTCCACCACGCTTACATCGGGACTCACAGGCTATATCAAGTATACAAATTCCTTCACCTGCTCAAAATTGGATCATAAATTCTAATTGTTCACCTTGCAACTAAATTATTGATCATTAGTTTTTGTCTTTAAAAAGTTCATTTTTATTAATTTTTGAGACTGGAACGTGACTATATTTCTTGTAAATTCGAGGAAAGTAACGCGGTGTTATCAGCATAAACGCAGGTAATTTACATTTCTTCTAATAGGTCTAATTCCCTCTTTTTTTCAATCCAAGGGTTATTAAAATATCCACGAGCACTCCTCTAAACATGTTGGGGGGAGTTGTCCCTCTATCTCACTCCTTTTGTTATTTATACTAACCGAGCGAGGCCAAAATGACGATGTTGCCATGGCAGTATAATATGTTGTAGAGTATATTATTGCAGGTTGTATTAATGCTTTGTTTCTGTAATGCTATCAGTACTGAATCGGTTTATAATGAATCAATGGCTTTTTTAAACCTCTATTATCATGTAGAGTTTATTCGCATTTATTTTTGCTCTGCGATAACTGTTGAACAACCTTCAGATGATACTAATGCCTAAATGATTATCTTCAACCATTTATCTACAAAGTCGTATCTGCGCGCATAAATGCTACTAAAAAAATACCTGCCCTTCCCGCTCCTTTATGTCCTATCAAGCACAGAGACACCAGCTTTTTTTTCACCCCAAAATGTGACTATGGAATTTCGTCCAGTCAGAGTTAATTCTGTGGCATAATGCCACGATTACGGACCCTCGGAACCCCCCTCTAAGCCTCTACTATACACAATATTATCCTCTTGCTTCTAGGCTGGCATTTTTTCTTACAAACATTCATTCACGTAATCTTCCAGTCCACCATTTACGCGTTGTTCCAACAGTTCGCACAGCTTGACAATCACTCTTGTATACTCTCTTCACAAATATATTGCCATCCATTCTTCTTACATGCTTATAAGACCTAAGAATACTGTCGCAATCTCTTTCGCACTATTCTTCTCACAAAAGCACTTATTACCCAGGAATTTGGTAATCTATCTACACTTCGCTCACCAGGCATCCTAAATTACCTATTTGAACTGCTCTCGATCAAGATCTTTACTTTTATAGCTAATTCTCATCAAACCTGGACGTTCCGATGGTTAAATGTACTCGAGTGTTTGTATTACTCTGGTGGTTGACTTTTTAAAGTAATTTATATGTTGCTGATAGGAGATCATAGATTGAGAATCCTACTTTCACACCCCCATTATGTAAAATGACCAGTAGGTCAACAAGACGTTCACCTTAGCCTTTATAAGGTCGATAGTTACCCCTTCCATTCTAGTTGCTTTACCATTCTTCATGCTCCTAAGTGCGCGTAAAACTTACTTATTCTTTTTTGGTGGTACGTACCCCACATTTATTGAGTTGTCAATTGGTGTATGGTAGCCATTATTATTATCAATAGAAAGAAATCCATGGAGGCAACCAACTGAGAAGCACAAAGGCTATAAGCCCCAATGGACCCAGCGGCCGGCATTACATTGGAAGTGAAAGGAAAAGAGTAAAGAGAAGTTAGTGGAGAGAGAAGAAAGATGAAAAACTGGCAGTTCTGAAACCCTATCACACCGAAGGAAGGAAGAATGGTACGGCAACTGAAAGTCAGATGAGCCACTATAGAAAAACTGCAAGACTCACTCCCCAATAAAGCGGTTCATCATAAACTATCAAATAGTCATCTTTTAGTGTTTTCATTTTCTGTCTGTAAATTGTTGTTTCATCTGCTTTATTGATTTTTTGTTTCAATAGTTGATTTTGCTCAATTATTTATGTTCGATATTGTTTTTATTAAGCTTGTTGAGTTTGGTACACTCGTTTTTAATGAGGATTTCATCACTTGATCACTATGTTCACTAAACTTGTTTAGGTAGTGTAGGTATTTAGGAAGGTATTTTACAATGGGTGGCAAGTATCCAATGGTTTGTTCGATTTGCCTTTTGTTTTTGTCTCTCAAGATTTTAATTTATTTTGTTTCTGGTCCTGAATAACCTGCGCTCGCTACCTGATAACCAATATGTTCTTAATGAAGCATTTCCTTACGAACACTATGCACTCGATTGCATTTTTTGTGTCATTCAGTCCTATCCATGTCTATCTTCTATCTTGTCTTTTATGGTAGAAGAATTTCATAATGAAAATGTATGTTCTTTCTTCAAGTTCTTTTAATCTATTTTACACTTTACTTCCTTCTCCTTTTTTGAATTTTCAGAACAATCGATCATCGTTCTTCAATATTTACATTGAAGTCCCCCATTCGAATCTGAATTAATTGCTTCCTCATGAAAAAAATATAACCTAAGAATAAAAAAAAAATAATTATTTTCCTCCTTTTACAGTGTAATTTCATGCCCCGAAACCAAAAGTGATTTCCTTTTAAAATTGTAATAAAAATGAAATAAATCCCATCAATTTCCCTACAGTGAATATTTTATAATTGCGAAAGCGAAATAAATCCATTCCTGAATTATCTGGTTTCCGCGTTTTTAATGTTGGTCCATGGTAGTTTTCAAGGAAACTCAATGATTGCTTATCTTCTCGTGCTGCTGCTGGCAACGGTGAACGACGTATACTGAACTCCAAAGATCTTAACATTCGTTTCCATGAAAGAGAGGAGCCTATAACTGTCTGTCTGTCGCCGGTGCTGCTGATCGTGATAGAGTTGAACGATCAGGTGAATTTCAAAAGATCCCAACATTTTAAAAATATAATTTTAGCTTCCGTAATAAATTGACACAAATTCACCCCACAAAGGCCGGTGGGGTTTCAATTATGGAGAACGGTGGGTTGTGGATAGTTGCCCGCCCACGTAATCCTGATCAGAGCAAGTAGTCTCCTCTCTATACAGCTCGGAGTATAGAGGTATATACCTTCCAAATATTTTCGTTTTCTGATCTTTTCTTACTGACATTCATCGACGATTTTCTGGTAGAGATGCCTTCGATAGTCTTCGGTATTATCTTCCTTCACTTTATGGTTTATCCTAGAGAGACGATAGCGTTCGTACTTTTGAATATTGTTTCTCGTGGCAAGAGCTACTAGAGGTTCATAATACGCCTTCCCGTTTTTAGTATCACTTGACGATGCCTCTTAATGCAAGCTTTGAAACCCTGACCTTTTTTCTTCATGTCTATCTATCCCACTTTTTCTTCACTGACTAGGCTACAAGTGCTCTCCTTAATCGTACTAGATTCTTCTTTTCAAAAAAGGTTCCTCAAATCATTCAATTCGAAAATGGGGCAAGATTGGGCAGAGCATCTTCAGAATTTTTTATAATGGTTCTCAAATCCTGCGTATCTTTAGGATACAGTCAGAGAGCGCGTACCTCCACCAATCTCAGAAAGGGTCATATCTCATAATAGTTAACAAAAGTGAATAAGTGATCCCCAATCGGCATTTTGGAATGGATATGCGGCAAAATTTAAACACCATCCTTGGTCCAAAGTCCACCCGTCCACAAAATGTAATCAAAGTCCGTCATTATCTGTTTTTTAGATATCTTAAAAAAAACCCAACCCGACCAACAACTGATCCCATAACGTCCACCAAAAGAGTTTGGCGGGGTAAAAATGACTTTCACGTACGCTGTAATCGTTCATAAAATCGCAGGTTATGCAGAAAGCCTGTTTCGCGATATCCGAGGAGAGGTCGCCCACGAAGTATATATGCCTTTGGCCTGGTTTTCCTGAAGGAGCTCCCGTGAAGTATCTGTGGGAGAGAAATATAGGTATTACACTTTTATATCGTTTTTAAAGCTTTTAAAGTAGACTGAACAAGTTGTGGCAGCCTCGTTTAAATTAGGTTGCCTTATGTTGAATGAATGTAAAACTGGACATATTCTTTTGTATGAGTTAAGAGATAGGTTATGTCAGAAAAGGAGCTTGGTGAGTTCTGGTGACCTGCTCCTTCTGTTTGTTCATATAATCTTATGGTTATTAATTAATTGTTGAATTAACATATTTTGGGGTATTCATGACGTGTGATATCTTTGTCATGAGTAATTAGTCCGTGCAGAAGCAACAGAAAATTTCATAGCTTGTTGAAGAGATTCCACGTAGAATACATGAACGAAGGCATATGATACGAGAAATGTTTTTTGTTTTGTGTATTTTCTAGCCCAGGGGTCTCCAACTCGCAGTCCGAGGGCTACATGCGTCCGGCGAGTCCATTCTGTGTGGCCCGCGGCCACTTGTCAAAATTAACACCGAGTGCAGCCTTCCAGATCATTTCCTGGGCCTTCCATCATTCCAAACATGTGTTAAAACATCTTTTTTTCTCAAGAGCGTGTTTTAGGATAGGTTAATTTCTGGATAGGTTAGGTTAATTGGTTAGTTCCAGTTAGGATGTTAGGTTAAGACTGGTGCACAGCTCAGACAAGATAACTTGTACGGCGTTCTCTTGCTGAGTGTTAGTTATATTACTCACTGATTTTGATAGGTTTTTTGCTGAGAACTGTCACCAGGTGTCTCACTAATAAATTCTTTGATTTTGTTCTGTATAAGATGTGGTTTTCAGAGGGGTTTTTAAACTCGTGCGGCCCTCGGGCCATCTCAAACTTGTGGATGCGGCCCGCGCTACTCTGAGGCTTGGGGAGCCCTGTTCTAGCAGATCCCTAACAGCAGAAGACTAAAATATGTTCAGCATAATCATAAGGCGTGGTATCGAAAAATAATCTGCAAGTTTAGTCTCGACATCTTGGCTACAACCAAACTACATAAAATGGGCAATTAATGCAAACATTTGCTTCTTACTCTTCATATGAGAATATTTTTATAGACACAAATATATTGTAAAATTACTTACACTAGATGGTTTTTTTCATCCCATGAAAGGATATCCACAACTTCATATGTCCCGGTTGTAAGAGGAGTGAGTTCTTGTGTCTTAATGTTCCTTAAGTTGATATGCTATGGAAAAACCATAAAAGAATCAGCGCATTATATATATATATATATATATATATATATATATATATATATATATATATATGAGAAAGTCACAAATTATCGCTTGAGTAGAGCAATAAATGCAAATTTACCACAGGAAAATGAAAGGTGGATCAAAATACTTTCGAACTTGTTCAGTTCATTCTCAGGGAATAACGAATTACTTTACAGAGGTGGTGTATATAAGAGCGAAAGGAGTGGTGCCCCTTTTCATGTACAGAGAAGGGACATAGAATAGAGAAATATTTTCAAAGACGGGATTAAATACCGGATACGAAGGGTCTACTTCCGGAAGTTCTAACTGTGAGAAAAGAATCTAGGCATTTAGGTCACAAAACTATGAGTACAAACACATGCAATTAATTACGTTGAAATAAACAAAAGAAACATAACTAAGTTAGTAAATCAAAGTGCTAAGATGTAAAATGAAAAATTTCGTTACAAATAAGCCTTTTAATTACAGGGTCCAGTTTAAAGAGACCGGGCGGTATATTAAAATTAGGCGAGGAATTAATGAATGAGCATTCGACATTTCTTTTAACAAAGTCATCAAATTTGTAAATAAATTTGGCCGAATTCCAATGGATAGGGTGACTATCTTCAGCTAAATGGACAAAGAAAGCACTTTTACCTTCATCTCTTAAAGCGATAGTGCTTTCTTTGTCCATTTATTTGAAAATAGTCACATTATCAATTGGAATTCGGCTAAATTTATTTACAAATTTGATGACTATGTTAAAAGAAATATTGTCGAATGCTCATTCATTAATTCCTCGCCTAATTTTAATATACCGCCCGGTCTCTTTAAACTGGACCCTGTAATTAAAAGGCTTATTTGTAACGAAATTTTTCATTTTACATCTTAGCACTTTGATTTACTAACTTAGTTATGTTTCTTTTGTTTATTTCAACGTAATTAATTGCATGTGTTTGTACTCATAGTTTTGTGACCTAAATATCTAGATTCTGTTCTCACAGTTGGAACTTCCGGAAGTATACCTTATCTATATGGCTTTACCCTTCGTATCCGGTATTTAATCTCCTCTTTGATAATATTTCTCTTTTCTGTGTCTTTTCGCTGTACATCGGTGGGGCACCACTCCGTTGTCTCTTATATATACCACCTCTGTAAAGTAATTCGTTATTCCTTGAGAATGAACTGAACAAGTTCGAAAGTACGTAGAATCCGCATTTTATTTTCCTTGGGGAATTTTGCATATATATATATATATATATATATATATATATATATATATATATATATATATATTATATATATAACTATTAGAATAGGGTCAGAAAGTTTGTAGTCTATAGAAAAAAATAGGCTCATACCTATTTCAATATCTATGAAACCCATCAAACTAAAGTCCCTGTTATTTGTTTTTAACATTCTTACTTTGAAGTGGCCGTGGCTGCCTTGGGAGGTAGGAAGAATTATGAGGTAGGAATTGCCAGATTTGCTGAATTTAGGTGGTGTGTATAAATCATTCCATGCATGGTCAGGAGAAACGTGAACCAGGTCATTTTTGCAATCTCCGGTCGGTGAGCAGATGCTAATCACACTTTCATTCTGTGTAAAGGAGCAAAATATAACTTTCAAAATTTAGACATAGAATTAAGCATTTAAATATTCTAAATTCTTCAAAAAATAACAGAATACTTCAGCAATTCAAGTGATAAAGTTTTCCTTGGTGAACAAATACTTCAGAGTTGATTTTGATATTTTAGGAGACCAAATTCTCAGGAGAACGTACACTGATGGAGAATTAGTAAATTATTTAATCGTTATTTGTTATTTGGGGGAGCAGGAATGAGGAGGGGGGGGGGATTAAAAGAGGAAAACGTTGTTGCCTGCTACCGGTATACCAAGTCCCTTCTTTCATCTTCCTCCCACAACTTTAGGAGGCCAAGTGGCCTCGGAGATGTTGCGGACGGCTAGCCGGAAGACAGAGTGGAAGAGAGTAAGAGAAAAAGAGACAGGCTGGAAAGTGACCATATTATTCAAAGGAGTAGAGCCTGCCATAGTCGGTCTGCGTCAGGAGGATAGATGAAGAAGAATAGGGTGATTTCTGCAAGCCAAGTCATTTTCATGTACAGTTTGACTGACTGGGAGGACCTAATGATTGTTATGGAATCCAAACCCCGGGTTTATCTTGGAGCTTTCTATTCTTTGTCAATCTTTCTTCCATATTTATTCCTTCGGCGTTCGAATATGATCAAAAAGAGTGCGGGAGATCCGTCAAATCGCCCTTCGTTTTGTTTTAATCCTTTTATTCGGTGTCAAACTATTTCATCCCTATCTACGAGTATTTGCTTGGAGAATGATCTAATCTCTGAAATTAGTTAATTTTATTTAGTTATATATCTATATTTAATTACTTTTGTTTAAAGACGTCCAAACTGTTAGTATTTTTGTGTAGTTGTCTAACTCAGGTTAGTACCATACTTACAACCTGTGTCCACCTTTCCATACCCCTTTGGTCAATTCGGTTAGTTATTGCTTCATATCCAATGTTTGTTTCATAATCGGGATTGGAAAAAAAATCTACTAGTTAGATCAATTATTAGAATCATTTACGTATTTGTTCTTTAATGGTCTTGTTTTCCTCTGTAATTTTCACCTCTGAGTCAGCATTTTTATGTATAACAGACTACATCATTTCTTTCTTCCAGATTGTGTACGAAGCTTGGGTAACTTTGGTGCGATTTTCTTCCTTTATTATCTTCAAGTGTATCAATAATATTTTCTCCTAGCTTATCGAGCATTTTCTCTTTCATCTTGTGCGCTCTGTTCTCTTTTATCTTGTTTACTCTCTGTATTTTGATTCTTTTATATAATTTCTGTTTTTTACTTTGATTCTTCTTGTGTTTGTTATAAGGTACACCTTTTTATTTTTTACCTTCTCTAGCATCTTTTTCTGTTTTAAAGGGGGGCGGGTTATGTCGTGCAATACGCAGCTGGATATACGAGTGGCGGTCACTAAGTTTTGCGAATCGGTAGGGCAAAACAGAGGAAGGGGGATGGCTGTTTGTGGGGGTGTTAGGACAAGTTATGACAAGTCAGGAATTGCAGCCGCACGCTCCTGCCTCGTCTATTTAAGAAGCACTAGCTGATCGCAGATCATCAGTCACAAATTTTTCAACAATGGAGAAGGTCGAACACCGCGCAGTGATCAAATTTTTAACCAAGGAAGGCAAGAATGCAAAAGAGATCCATGAACGCATGGTTGCAGTGTACACCGACACCGCCCCTTCCTATGCAACCATTGCTCGCTGGAATAGGGAGTTCCGCCATGGGCGTGAGTCTCTTAAAGATGACCCCCGTCCAGGACGCCCGTCAGACGTGACCAACGAGGACAATGAGGTCCGTGTGGAGAGGATGATCCTCGAAAATCAAAGGGTAAAGGTCGAACAAATCGAGCGAGAACTTGTAATATCACATGGAAGTGTTATCAACATCATCCACGACAATTTGGCCATGACCAAGGTATCTGCCCGTTGGGTCCCTAGAAACCTCACGCCCCATGATCGAATTCAACGTCGTCAAAGTTCTGAGGTCAGAGTTGCACAAGCTGCCCTGCGCGAGTGCGGATTCGAGGAGCTCAACCATCCCCCCTACAGTCCAGATCTTGCCCCTAGCGACTACTTTTTATTCCGCCAGCTCAAGGCTGCACTGCGTGGACGCCGGTTTGGGGACGATGAAGATGTCCAACTCGCCGTCCAGGAATGGATTGAACAGCAGTCGGCAGATTTCTGGTTGTCGGGAATTCGAAGCCTCAGGGACAAGTGGCGCAAGTGCATTGAAGTCGAGGGTAGTTATATTGAAAAATACTAAAACACTTTTCCACATATCTCGTTTCCTTATATCCGAATTGCAAAACTTATTAACCGCCCCTCGTACATCTTCCTATAGCTGATATCTTATTTTTTATGTTTGATGGATCTTCCATTTTATATTGTATTCATTTATTATTCTGATTTATTCCGCGGTCTATTCTTGCTTGCATAGGGGCATTAAGGGGTGGCATTTCCACCAGTTGAGTCAAATCCTGGGCGTACTTTGGAAAGAACTATTTCTGGAATTGAAAAGGATTCAAACATTTATTTTTCCCCCTAAAAAAATATATATATATATATATATATATATATATATATTAAGAAAAAGATTATAATTACGCAACATCAGTCATTTAACCAATATTTTAATCATTTTACCATTTTGATCGAATAGCAAAGCTCCTGGGATTGAAATTCACCAGTTACAGGAACAGGATCAAAGTGCCATTTTGGATTCAACGAAGGAATGTTTTTATTTGTTTTGTTTTTTAAATGCTGACTTTTGAATAAACCTGCAATAATTTAAATATTAGAATAATTATTCTTGTCACGTAAATTTTATAAATCAATTAAAATATATATATATATATATATATATATATATATATATATATATATATATATATATATATATATATATATATATATATATATATATATATATATATATATATATATATATTACTCTCAAAACTTTTGGCCATGACTGTATGATAGGTGTACATGGAATGAGTTTGTGACGGGGTGTGTTTAGGCGCCTTCTCATCGGTATGAAGGACCAATTTTGGCCTAAAAATGATAGGTTGTTATTTGCTTGATTTAGTATAAAGAGGAGGGAGGGGCGAGTAGTTCCCTAGTGGCATTAATGCGCCCCGACCTAATTTAGTGGGAATGGTAAAAAAAAGAAAAAGCTAGTGAAGCTGTTTTCAGTCTTCTCTTTTTTCTCTCAAGCGTTGGCAATATGTATACCATGCAGTGAACTGTATGGATGGATCTCCAGTGCAACTAAATTTGAAATTTGAATTTTTAATTTCTGAAAAGAAAGGAAAATATTGCGACCAACGATAGTATCCTCACTCCAAGGTAAATGAGCCTGGAGATGGTCATATGGAGCAAATGGGTGGGTAAATGTAAAGGAGGGATAGTATAAAGTTTAAAATAACAAAGACCTCTTTAAATAATTTCATTAGCTCCAAATATTGGCGTTGGTAAAGAGATTACAAATTTTGAGAAAACAGTCTGAAAGAAAAGGACAGTTACTCAAAAAAGGACAGGAATTGCCTCGCTCTGGTGGAGATCGAGCGAACGACAGATTAGCACAAAATTTGTAAATAATGGGACTGATCCAAAATACTAAGTGGGGAGACTTCTCGTATTAAGCTTTATTTATTACCTTCATAACTGATTACCTGGTGTCGGTTCATCCAGATGACCGCAATGCTGTGCTTGTTGGCCCATGTGAGTGCCGTGAAGTAGTGGTCAGTAGAGGCTAAAGAGGTGGGAGGAGATAGGCGGGTCACGGTCTCGGCAGATCCGCTTGTGAGCTTCGAGATGTCCAAAGCCCACAGATCAATCACGGGATTATTTCTTCCAGGCTAAATAATGAAAAATGGACATCTGGTAGCACAAGTAAAGTTGCATATATGTAAAAGGTGTAAGAAAATATTATACAGAAGAAAGGAAAGGGAATAATAAAAAAAACACATAAAACTACGCGAAAGAGCGTTTACTTTTGAAACAAAAACACGTTTTAATATTAGGTGCTGTCCTCATTTACAGCTCTGAGGCGATTATTCGACGGTGGTATGATCCCCAAATTTATCGTTTATCAAAGGATCCATGAGAGGAGGTGGGCTGGAAACTTGAATTACTAGTGTTAGTTTAGTAACTGAAATGAAACAAACTTGTGGGAATAAAGATGGTTACTTAAGAACTTATAACACGAGAAAAAGTGAAAACTTTCACAATATCATTGGAAATATATTTATAGGAGATTAATTTCTGAAGGACTTGGATTTTAACCTTGAAGGACAAAAGTTAGAAGTCGATTCACTCTAGAAATTAATCTTCAAATAAACTGTTGTTGTTCACGAGAATATTCTTTCCAGCGAGAACAGACAAAGAGGCGATAGAGAAGAAAATAAATTAAGATAAAAGAGTAAAATTAAAGTGGTTAAGAATTTTTAACCAATTACTAGCTACTTTAAATACGAGATTGAGAAATCCACTGTTTCAACACTCAGGGAACCATTATTTAGGAAAATTTTCACGGAACAAATCAGTACAAAAAGATCATAGCAGAATAAATGAACTTAGAACTCTATTCGAGGTCATTATTAACATGAACAATTGATTATAATATATGTACATTGGGTCCATAACAAAGCTACCCGTATGAACTCGCCATTACCTTGGGGTACTTGATGGATTGCTGAAGGGGATACTGGAAGGTGGGGTCTCCAGGCCGTCCGTAAAGGGGGAAGTTCATGGTGTCCACATTGGTATCATTGAACGTTGCAAAGGCAAGACGTGTACCGTCCGGACTAAACCAGAGAGCCGAGTTTGAATTTATAATTTCCTCTGTAATGCAAATTAACATAACATTATTTTACGGATGAAAAAAGACACCGTAGTCATTCTAGGATCATCCGGGTCAATTACTGTTCCCACCCTCAACAGCCCTGTATAAAGGGCAATGACAGGATTGTGTCGAGAATACCGCTTTAAATTGACCACCGATCAATCTTGTCAAAAGTATGAATTAGTTCACAAATAACTAAAAATTCATTCAAATAATTTAAATAAGAAAATAAAGGAAAATCTAGTCAGAGGGAACATTTTACTTTAGTGGAGAAGCGGGAAAGAATGAAGAGTGAGAAGAAAGTAGATAAATAGAAAGAACAGGACTAGAGAACTGGAATGGACCAGGGTGAGATAGCAAATCTCCACCTTTAACGGTTGGACCTGGAAGCAGCATTATAAGCCTGCAGGAACAAGCTTGCACAAAGAGCAAAACACCCACTTAAAAACAAGGAGTCTTGCGATGTGCTATGTAATAAACAAAGAGTTAATTCCATTTTATATCTATGTATATACATATATCATTGACTGACTTCAATTAATCAACGGAAAAGTCTTCATGATATGTAATAAACATAAATTACTAAAGTAATTACCGATCGACGATATTGAAATTTGTAATTAAGTAATCTCTCCCAAAACACCCCAATTCTTCCAATTGAGGTAATTTGATCCCAATATTAAAAAAAAAAATACAAACTCAGTGTTTGACATAGACAACCAATGGCCTTGTACATTTGTATCCAGCCATTGGCTTTTCATGTTTAAGACAACCATGACTCCTAGGAAGAATCACGTTTTGAGCCTCGTGTCGAAGAAAATAGAAACAATTTACTACCTCGGATCTTTTATATCTTTAGGGGTTTACTAACGTATCATGATCTTGTTTAAGGTGACCTTCATCTCCTTAATTACACCAATAGTATAATTATGATAACTAATTGAGAAATTCTTAAGAGTACTTGAGATCTGCAGCATGATTATAAAATATACGAGTAATTACAAAGTGTAGATAAACACTGAAAGTAACTTCTGTAATTATTAGAATCTTTCTTAAGGGTGAGCCTAAAAATACATTTCAGGGCACTTTTTTTCTAATTGCGTTCTTTCACTAATGGTTTCGTACCCGTAATTTGAAGATGACATAAAAAAATAGTTAATAGTATAATTAATCAAAATACGCTCCATTTATATTAGGCCCAGGCCTAATCCTAGTTTCCATCTCATCAAAATCATTCATTCCTCAGGTTTATAAATATCTCCTCACTAGGTTTAACTTTAGACTTTAATTCATCTAATTCACTCATTATCTCCCCAAATCTATCATCAGAATATTTTTCACTGCTTACCTTCAATTTTACCAGTTCCTTTTTAACCCCACTTAATTCCTTCTCAGACTTTTCTTTGAGAGCATTCATGTGTTTCTCCACAGCATCTTGCTTTTTGGAAATATTGGTAATTTGCTTTACAAATTTCCTCACTACAGCATTACACTTTGAGCAGTACCAATGAATGGCATTCTCCTGGTTACCCACAAGGAACTTCTGAGTATAAATACTGCTTCATTACATCCTCACATTTGATATGGTGCCATATGTGACACAAATTACAGGCCATGGCCTTATCATCATCATGAACTTTGACTTTGCAGCCTCGACATATTTATTTGGTTTGTATACCTCGACCGCCTTCTTATCCAGTCAGCTGATCATCCTCCCCAACTGCTGCTCCATCCATCTTTTTTCCTAAATTCACTCTTATGGCTCTTCTTTTCTCCATTTTACCAGGTGCAGTGCTTCTTGGTTCACTCAGAGTTATTGGTCGAGGAAACTTTTGGTAGAAGAAATGAAGAGCTAGATATTTTTGAAAGAATCTGTCTCTCCTGCCAAATTTTGGCATTATAACTATCTTTAGGAACACCGTGAGCAACTGAAAATATCACTAGACTCGCGATTTCACATAACTTTGGTAAATGAGCATTCGTAATTAAGATAGCACTCTCCTTCACAGGTCATTTTGAACCAATTAGGTCAAATATGATTCACAATTGCCCATAGAAAATGCATTGGGGGATCTAAACCTAGCTGCCTTGTGATTGGTCAAAAATTATGTCATCCCAGGACACGCATGCACCTCGTGGGTCACTACCGGGTCGCGCATGTGTCGGTGGGTCTCTGCTAGGTTGCACAAACATCAGTGGGTAGCTGCCTGTTGGGGGGAAGAGGAAGGAAGACATATTGGGAAGACAGTGCAAAGAGCTCTCCGAACTTAGAAAAAGTATCGAGAAAATTAAATTCTTCAGAATTGTATAAAAAAATAGGTATTCCTATGTATCGTAAAGTTTTGAATTGTATAACTCAATGTCTGAAAGGCAAGAAACAGAGAGTTGTGCCGAATGGAGGGAGGTCACAGTGGAGGGACGTTATCAGTGGCGTATCTCAGGGATCCGTTTTAGGCCCTTTTTTATCCATAGTTTATATAAATGACCTTGGGGAGGCTGTAAATAGCAAAGTGTCATTTTTTGCTGATGACACTAAATTGGCAGCTGTAGTCAAAGAAGTTGAGGGTAGCTTCAAAGTGCAGAGTGACTTAAATAAGTTATTAGCTTATGCTCAGAAGTGGCAGATGATTTTTAACCTTAAAAATGCAAAGTTCTTAACATGGGAAGGGATAATAGGGAACTTAGCTATGAAATGGATGGGAATTGGCTGAATTCAGTTGAGGAGGAGAAGGACTTAGGCGTAGTAGTAGATAGGTCACTGAAGTTTTTAAAGCAGTGCATTGAGGCAAAAAATAGAGCAAATAGGGTGCTAGGATACATTAAGAGGAATGTTAGCTACAAGAGTAAAGTGGTTATCTTTAAACTCTACAACTCGTATGTAAGGCCCCATTTAGACTACTGTATATAAGCATAGTCACCACATTTTAGACATGACATCAACCTGCTAGAGTCAGTAGAAAGAAGGGCAACAAAAGTAATACCTTTCCTGAAACACCTTAAATATGAAGATATGTTCTCATTTGAGAGAAGATGTGTGAGGGGAGATATGATTGAGCTTTTTAAAATCTGCTCTGGGATGGATAAGTTTGATTTTAGCAAGTTATTTGAGTTGGAAGGTAGTAATAGGACTAGGGGTCACCACTTAAAAATTAAAAAAAAACAGAAGTGCAGGTTGGATGTTAGAAAATATTTTTTCATCAATAGAGTGGTAGATTACTGGAATAGTTTACCATCTGAGACAGTAGACAGTCCAAACTTGAATGTTTTCAAAGCCAGATTAGATGATTATATGGGGAGAGAAGGTTAACTTGGAGGGGGGGGAGGTATTCTGGACTCATTCCTGTGAATGCAGTTTTTTATTATTGTATATTATGATTGATTTTGATTTTGATGGGTCTTGATGATGATACCTTTTGTTTTTGACACATTCCTGTGGATGGTTCTAATTGTGTATTTTAGATACATGATCTGACCCAATCCTATGGATTGTTTAAATGTATATTATAGATTCACGATCTGACACAATCCTATGGATGCATTTTGTGGGTGGGTTTTGACAGATGCGGATGACGTTTGATAGGCCCTTGTGGCTTTTGTCATCTGTGAAATTATGTTATGTTACATGTTATTTTCAGATTTAGTAAAAACGCGAATTATGCCTTCATTACTATTAAAACTGTTATTGGGAATATGGAGTTTAAAGTGGCTGATAAAATTGCAATCAACAAGGTTTGAAATGTCAGGTGAATATGAAGGATGCTACAATAAAGTCATGCTAGTACTCTAGGATTAAACAGACCATTTGAAAGCCTGGTTTCCGGCATTGTAATGAAGCAGTATCGGTCTATGTCTATTGCCCAATGCAAGTTACTTTGTGGCACCCGACCTGCAAGAAAAGTAGGCCTGCGGTACCCAAATTGCAGGATAGGTAGGCCCAGCAAGGAACCACACAAATGGGCGTCCGGTGAATCTATAAAATCCTGAAATTGGGTACACGCATAAATTAATGAAATAATATGCCATATAATAAGTAGCTAACAAATGTAAAATAGAGAGAAATACTATATCATAATTGTATATTTATTAAGAAAAGTATCAGTCAAGCAAAGCGGACAGCCAGAGTTCCCACGCAGTCACACGAACATCCGCACGCTAGAAAACAGCTGCCAGACGAAAACGATGTCAATAATAGATAACAGGGACAAGCCGAACAAATACATGTCGGTATGTGCTTTGAATGGTTAAAATTTTTGAGGACCTGTCAAATTCAAAACGGTCTTTCTGATACAGGATGTAGGTACTACTTGGAAAAATAAGTAATTTCATTAGACGCATATACCTCTTGTAACTCCGTCCAACGGTCAACAAAGGAACTGATGAACATATTTCTGATCTTTAGCTCCGCCCCGCGCCCAGGTCAAGTGAAAACGAGGTTACGCCCCCCTCTTCCGAGAAAGAGAAGAGACTAAGATAGAAAGAGAATCCGTTAAGTCGTCTGTCAGTATAGCTTAATTGCTAGTATGTTATATTAATTATATTAATAAGTCATAGAGTTTTATGGAAAAAGATCTAATTTTTATAGATGCATGGCTGAAGTATTAGCGAGTATTCCTTAGACATAGAATAAGTATCTACTTAGTCTGAAAAGAAAACTGGAAGCTAAGAATATCAGAGCATCTTTCGATATAGAAAGGAATTCAAAGACGCTCTGGATATGCTTCTGTGGCACATGGTAATGTAACATTTGATGAAATATGTTTCCGTGTATGTATTAGGTGAGAAGATATTCGAAAACTTTTGTGACTGTAGGTGATACATATTATTAAGTTATTATGTTTTTATGGTTGTTCTTCTGTGTAAGTTTTACCAGGTGCACCAATGACTTAAGTTCATTTTCATTTTAAATGTAATATTTTTTCAATAATGTACTTAATTCCCTCACATTTTTCAACCATCAGATAGATTTCTCTCTCCTTCTTCGTGTTCCTATATCCTATTGCAACGCTGCTTTACTCATCCTGCAACCATTTTTTCTGGGAGGTCCAGGTCAGACGGACAAACCTCTGCTGATATTCAGATAACATTATAGGTTTGCATTTTTTAGGTGTTCACCAGTTTATAGGATTTGTGATCACCTGTTAATGGGGCTCGATGTTAATAAATGGGTAACCAGTTATAGAGCTTGAGAGTGAATAGAGGCACCCGTTGATGGGGCTTGATGTTAATAAATGGGTAATCAGTTATAGAGCTTGAGAGTGAATAGAGGGACTAATTATGGTGGCACCTTAAAAGGAGTGCTCGGAGTTAATATGTGTCCGAACGTTCTTGTGTTCTCGTGGTAGAGGATTTTAAGAACCTTTAGTTTTAGGCGGTGGAGAGGAGAGAAGAATTCACTTGACCGAGGCTTGAGATTAGGAAGGTTAGGTAAGAGGATCGATATGGATTACCGGTAGCAAGGAAATTCGAAACGGAAGAATCTCGGACTATTCATTAGGGCGTAGAACTTGGGTAGCCTCAGCGTAAAAAGAATTAGTAACGGGCATGTAGTGTGTTCAAGCGGTCCTATTACTCTATGACGTTTCTCTGACTTTCTTACTCTTTCTGGCCTCTTCTATTTCTGAATCCTTCTGATCTGACTCTTTTCTGATCTATTTCTCCTCTTTCTGATCCTTTTCTCTGAGCCTTGAGTATCTAAGTGTGGCCGTATATATTTGTCTTGGAAACAGTAAGCGTGGCCTATTATTATTCAATGATTTTGTTTAGGTGGAGCCTATTCCACTCCGTGTTAATTCTTGTCCATGGGGATAGAGATTTGTTTTCTACTCAAATACCAAAGATAAGACTTTGCGTTTCGCAGGTCTTCGTTAGCAAATACATTCCGCTGCTATCATTTTCGATTCTGCACCTGCCGCCGCTAAGCTTGTTTGAACAGCTGACCTTTTATCGTGACTACGAGAACCACTTTTGCTTTGCTTTACGGTGTATGTGTGTGTACATTTGCATATGTTTGTTGCCGTGTGAATATCTTTAATTTAATTTTCTCGCCTCGAGCAAAATATATATTATTATTTACATGGACAAAAGCTATACATTATTATTTTACAAAGATGTTATATATTATTTATACAAAAGGTTATTCTTATTTATGAAAACTGCTATACATATTTTAGATTATTTGTATCAGCATAATTTTTTGCGTGCCTGTTACAAGCCTTTATAGAATTTACATGATTCTCATTTGTGGGGCTTCATTGCTAAACCGACTCCGCTTTGCAATGCACTCTTGTCTAATTATTTATATGGACTAAAGCTGTACATAATTATTTTACAAAGATTTTATATATTATTACACAAAGTTATTCTTATTTATGAAAACTGTTATACATATTTTAGATTATTTGTATGTGCATAATTATTTGTGTGCCTGTTACAAGCCTTTATAGGATTCACATGATACTCATTTGTGAGGCTTCATTGTTGAATCTATTTTGCCTTGCAATGCGCTTTTGTTTATCTTTATAAAAATACCGCATTTATCTTATTCCTTGATACAGTGTAATGCACTTTGCATGTGCATGATTATTTGCGTGTCCACCTTAAGACTTCATACAATTTATATGACACTCATTTGTGAGGTTTCATTGTTAATCCTAATCCACCTTGTAATGGGCGTTACAACATCTCTTTAGCTAATGATATCAGCAAAGGCTAAATTAAATTTAATCTAAGTTAATCATCTCGAAACGAGTTGTATTGTGTTTACCCACCTTCATATACCCAGTCAGGTATGGCGTTGAACACCGTCCCGATTTGCCCCGTATCTGTGATCCGATACATGGTGTCCAAGTCTGGGGACGTGGCGTAATAGAGGTCATTGTGGAAGACAAAAACCAAGGCATCGCTGTTGGGCGCCCACTCCGCATACAAGAGAGGGGGTTGCTCGGCTCGACTTCCTACCCACTGTGGGGCTAAAGGAATGGCTCTCCTGTGAAGTGAATTGCGGGCGTTTTATTGTCGAAAAATTAAAATTTTAATGGAAACTGAAACAAATATATGACAGTGCGATTCTAATAAGCGGCCGACCCATTTGTTGATCTAATATGCAGTCTTCTTCCAATTCAATGTTCTAAACATTTCACTGAGAGAAGGTTCGTAAGGGTTTTTAAAAAGTATGGTTAGTTTTGAAAGTAAAATGGCAATTATAAGGTAGTTATTGTTTACTTTCGTGCAGTATGCAATTATACAGCGAGGAAGCAAGAATTATTTAAAGAAAATATATATTTAGTTTAATCATGCTTTTCTTAAGCTCCGCTAACATTCCACGGTAGAAATGCTATTTGGAACGTTGAATTTGAGGTAGACCATATTAAAACATAAAATATGTCGTTATACCGCATATTAGAACCACTCTAATATAACAACGTTTCGAGCCAAACTAATTGGGATGTTACAAACTTACTTTCTTGATAGGCGATGGACATATATAACGATGGGCATAGAGGGAAGTAAAGGAGTCCAACTAAGCCAGTAGACATAGACTTAGAATTAAAAGTACATTTTCTAGAGGATTTACTCTACATAAAACCAGTTGAAAAATGATTGAAATATTATCCTGCCCCAGACCACTCGTCCTAACTTCCATAAAGGATCGAACACCTTAAGTCCGCCCACTCCAGAAGAGTTTAAAGGCTTATGTCAATCTTTAGAATTTTCTAGAAGTTCTGAAACGAGGAGTTAAAAAGTAAGACATAAAAAGACACGACAAAAGGTATTATTCGAATTTCTTATTTAAATTAATGGTTAAAATACGGGTCGGTCTCGGCAAGTAAGTTTTTAAATAGATGTAAATTTATAGAGATGAAAATATGTGAGAGGTAGATATATTGATTAGTGAAAATAGAAGTGTATTAGTGAGAATTTAGCAAAATATAGCGGAAAAGATCAAGACTTAAGAGGAGAGAAGTAGCAAAATTCATGTTGTTGTTATTATTGTTGTCGTTCTTGTTCTAGGGTCGTTCCTTCAGGTAATCTGCCTTGATAAACTCTTAGATATCCAACACAACGTGTATCTATTGGTTTAGCTTGAGGCATGTAAATGTTGGGGTAAATTATGAACATGTGCTTACCTCTTTCTGGTGCCCAGTGATAGCCTGCATAGATGGTTGTGTAGGTCTAACAGATACGGTGTTTATTGGCGTTGTCTTTCGGGTGGAAACCGAATCGGCGCCACACCGAGACTCGCCGTGTGTAACGTGAAGCTGTTCCTTACTTATCACTCTCAGGTGGATTGGTGTTTAAAGATTGCTTGGACACATAACTTGAATAGCCTGTTGTGTTGTGTGTTTAGGTGGTTTTGTGGGTGAGGGAGGCATGCTTAGGGGAGATGCTATAGAACACTTCACTGTAGTAAAGCCTGGCGTTCTGGGTGTTTTGGGGGAGGATGGTACAAATAATGCCTGTAGTGGGAATAGTCTCTCAGTTTTCATCTAGTGTTGAGAAACTGCAGTCAATGAAGTTCGAGGCGTTGATTTCTGAGTAGTTCTTTCGTTTGGAAGTGGTCGTGGTTCATCAGGAATCTTTGAACGCATGCTTTGTCAAGGCTTTTTGTTTTGTCTTTTATAGCGTGTTAAGGTGCATGGATGTGAGATCGGGTACCAGGTTCATATTGGCGGAAGCATGCGTGAAGCGGGCATACTGAATGGAGAGGTGAATGATGAATTCCTCTGTTTGCTTGTATTAAATCCATGTGAAGTATTTGGATAGTTTTCATTTTTGTTTCTTTCGTTTATCTGAATCTGATTCCCACGTCTATATAGATTAACAGCGCCCTCCGTTGGCTTTTCTTTAAAGTGTGTGGGGAAAGTTACGCTGGTTGGTAATTCAAGCCAAGGTAAAATTGGAAGAAGTAAATTAGAGTGAGAGAAGATTTTCAATGGGTCAGACAGAATACAAGGAGCAAAAAGAATCTTTTAAATCTTCCTGGAGCAATTTCGCACGAAGCGCACAGTACAACCTAGTATGAGGTTCACTCCGTGATTTGGTATTTTTTAGAAATGTGGAGAAGGAAACTCTCGGGGGAA
The DNA here is from genome assembly GCA_963969495.1 of Ceratothoa steindachneri. Lineage (NCBI taxonomy): Eukaryota > Metazoa > Arthropoda > Malacostraca > Isopoda > Cymothoidae > Ceratothoa > Ceratothoa steindachneri. Next base: position 195,479,013 of record OZ018322.1, read on the forward strand.
TTTTCATTCAGAGTGAAAATTGCATATGACAAATGAAGGAAGTGGGAAAAAATAAGTAAATGAATAACAAAACGGTTATGGAGGACAAAGAATACAGCAGAAAACAGCCACCTCATGGCCCCACTCGGGGGTAGGGAACGAATTACAAGCTTCCACGAAAAAGGTCACACAAACCCAAGTCCTTTTATTAGAGTCCAATCATTTCCCCAATGAGAGAAAATAGCCTCGTTGGTCATATTACTTTCTTTATTTTTTCAATTTAAAAAAAATGTGGATTCGAACCTCCCTCTGACGTTCAGAGAGAGAAATTTCTCTATCCGACGTGACAATTAACATTTACCTACTTCCTCCTAAGGGGATGCCAGGTGCCCTCGGATGACATCTGCAGGCTTGTGTTCCGTCCTAGGCCAAACAGCCCCAGTTTTCCCTTCCATGATCCAATAGGAGGATCTGCGGCTATATATCTCCCAAACATTTTTACTTGCTCTATCTTTCACACTTTATATTCAGATCTCCCCTTACAATTTCCCTGATACGGCCTCGTTGCTCTTGTGCTTCAAATTCGAGGGGAAAAATACTTACTCCTTCGAACACCTCTCGTCCACCACTAAGAAACTGCTCGTGTGTTCATTTGATTACAAATACGACCATAGCTAACACAATTCAAGTAATAAACTTAAATATTTCTAAAAAAATGTAATAGAAAATTTTAGAAAATTTTCTATATAAAAAATCGTCTGTTAACCCCTATACGGATTATTACGAGATATCTTGATTTTAAGTTTATAAATTATTTGGAACTTGACGAGATATCTCGGGCATTAATCTAACGAATTTTTCCTTATGTGCCAAGCCTAAGTATGCTCAGGACTATCTTACGCCAGGGAACAAACGACTAACCTTGATTTGGATATTTTTATATTTTTTTTTTAAGAAGGCATTTAAAAGTACTGGAATAAATATGAACAAAATATCGTACTTACTCAGTCTCTAGATGTAATATTGTGTGTCTCGCGAGGTAGGAATATCTAAACAGCTGAAAGAAATATAAAAGAATGGTAAATTCATTATCCAATATGATGAAACACGCCTGTGTCAATGGATTGAGCTTAAACATTTGCTTACCTTTTGAACTTCATGAACAAACAGTATATAACGTCTTGATGGTGATAAGTCATACTTGAAAGGTCTCCAAATAACCTGAAAATTATTAAATGCGTCAATTATCTTTTTGAGATGTACCACTAAACCGAGTTTTGAGAAAAATGAGGTAGTCGAAACCATATACACTTTGTAATTAATCCACAATAAAATATTTTGAACCATATACGAAATAAATTTCTAGAGATCTTTATTCGACTTTGAAGTAACTATAAAAGGCACCTTTAAATTGAGTTTGGTTGGTTTGCATACTTTGGTGTTTAGTATCATATATGTAAATAACATATGATGTTAAATTGAGTGTTTATTTTAGAATGGCTCTAATAATACTCCAATGAAAGCATAAATTTCCACTTTCCTGCCAAGAAAATTTCCTGAAGGGATTATGATCATTTACCGAGATTCCTTACTAACCATTATTGATGACGAGACAATTTCTCTCGGTTGGAGAGTTTCTACATCGAATAGGTTTAAAGCCCCGGTAGAGGATTGGTAGAGGAACTCGCTGTCTGTAAAAAAAGTGGAGAAATAAACATAAAGTTGATAGACAAAACGTTTTGCAGGGAATTAATTAGTGTTTGAGTTTAATAAAATGCTCTTTACAACCATAGATAAAGAATGTAGAGGGATGTCGGTTGTAATCTTTATCACCGCTGATTCTTTAGCTTGTTTTTATTCATCTTTTCTTTATTTTTATTCTGGTGTGTTTTATATTACAATTCCTGTTTTTCCCTCTAAAAGAGGGGTTTTCAGGAGAATCACTCCATTTTATTTTACTTGTTAATTAAAAGTAACTCTTTATTACATACATTTACATCCCTAGGTTACTGGTGTATGTAAGTTTTACCAATTGATCTTGCAAATTGGGAGGAGACCTTTTGCCGGAATGAGATAGTATACCTATTAACTGACTACTAATAATTTTCCAACACATATTTATTATTAATTTAAACTTAAACCAAAAACCAACGAGGTCATCCCTCGAAAAACGTTTGTAATGGGGTGGGATCTTTGAAGTTAAAGGTGAAAATAGAGGAACTAAAAATGTGTGGAAGCTATATAGCTGCTGATGACAGGTACGGCACGTTCGCCCATATTGCACTTGACACTTGTCACTTACTCCCTTGTATGGTAGAAAATGTGTCCGGAAGGGCGTGTTATGCCTTTAAGTTTCAGCTATATCGAGATTATCTAAATATAGCGTCTAAGCTTTAAATTTTATATAAAGTGATCTCATACTATCCCCCATATGGCCTTAAAACATCCTAAGGTATTTATTGCTAACAGTAAAGTTCACGACAAACTCCAACAAGGACAAAAACAAGATGCTGAGTCACATTCTCCCAAAATTCGTCTGCCCGCTTGTACGTAACTCACTGATATGTAAACTTCTTCTTATGCTCATATCTAATCTCTGGCAAACAACAATTTTATTGTATGAGTTTTTTTAACTGATTTAGGACAATTGTGATGTGCTGAATCATAGACCCGATTGACTTTTCTCAATCAGGTCAACCTTTTGATTTGTCATCGCATTTTTACATATGTGGGTATTTCCTATTTATATAATGCAAAAATCTTTATTATTTATTCAAATAAAAGAATTATAAAGAGCTTGCATGTTACAATATTTGATTAATTAGGAATTTTCTTTTGCAGATGAATAAAATGGATTCGGGATCTTGCCAAAATAAGCCCGATATATTCTGCTACATCTGCGGCTAATAATACACCGTTGTTCCTAATAGAAATCCAGTCAAAAGTTTCATAAAGCGTGCTTAGCATGATTATTTTGGTATGAAACTTGGCGACCATGATAGAGCTTGGTCACTATAAATGGTATGCAAGACAGGCACCGAGTATCTGCTTCGTTGGACCAAGGACAAAAAGAGCGGTGGGAAGTTTGGAATTCAAATGGTTTGGAGGGAGCCGCCAAACCATGGCACTGGCTGCTACTTCTGCGCTATTGATTCGATTGAGAACAACATAAAGAATCGGAGAAGCCTTAAGTATCCTGATCTTCAAGCAGTACTTCGTCCTGCAGCTCATCGTGAGGAAATTCCAGTACCAGTCTTTGAAGGACTTCCTGACATTAGCGACGAAGATTCCTCCAGTGACGAATAAAATAAAGAAGAGGAGTGTTTTTTGATGATTTTGCTCAGCATCCTTGTTCCCAAAATGAGCTAAATGATCTAGTTAGTGATGTTAGCTTATCAAAATCCTCTGCTTAACTGTTGGCATCTAGAGTGAAGGAAAAATTTCTCTCTGAAGTGCTCGCATCACCTTCCATCAAAACATGAAATAGATGGAGACCCAGTATCAGGGACGCTGGGATGTAGTCATGAAGGAGTTCCAAGAAACGGAAGTTCATGCTCTGAATTCTGAACAATAATGACCTAATATCCAATTTACATCTATTTACCCCTATAAATATCTACTACTCAATGTAAACTAACTAATTTTTGTAACATTTAATTAATTAATTGTGTTAGTAAACGATGTTTTTTATCATAAAACCTCTTTCTGGATGAGAAATATTAACAAGAATCGAATGAAAATGTCACACCAAGCTAATTGATTTTGTTATAAGTTTGGATTTAAAAAATTAATTAGCACAAAACTTGACCTGATATAAGGAAACAGATGTCATTTTTGGATTGAGCTATGCAAAATTGTCCTTTATCATTTGAAAAAACTTAGTCGATTTAAAAAATTGATTTTTTCAACCCAGTGAATTTTAGTCGGAGATTTCTGTCATGAATTGACAAGATCCAAAACATCTTAGAGATTCCGTTGATCTATATAAATCTAAAATAACAAAGTATGGGACAAAACTTTGTTAATTGTGATAGTCTTGTTTCTTCAATTTTGATCTAACACCGGTATTAGCCTCAGTAGAAATGTACAGTCCTAACAAGTTGCAAGCCCTGGGCAGCGATAAGAGAGGGCAGTCGTGTCAAAACCGACTTAAAATATCTCCAATCAGACTAGTAAGTATACCTAATGTGGCTTAGATTCGCTCAGAGTGGCATGTGGTGTTGCTACTTATCAAGGTCCTAGTCTGAGAAAGGAAATGATTCTAATAAACTATTATAGGCTGTAATTTTGGCTCATTTCTCAGGCATGGTAGACGCATGTAGGCTCACGTAGGACTTGGCGTATTAAACATTTGACTCCTAATGACCATGAACGAAATAGTAAAAGTAACCAAAATACGGCAAATTCTTGGGGCAACGAAACGAGATGAAAGTGGTACAGGAGGCCGAATAGTACAAAGGCTTGCTTCGCCAATAACTCCATGCAGTTTTGGTGCAGAGACAACCGATCTGTGTAGTATATTTTGTAGGTTTTTTTCAGTTATTTGCTAGACTTGCATATGACGCTTCCTTGTAAGGATCAAAACAAACGTGTGGCCTTTATGAAGCACGAAAGCATCTGGCTATAATTTTTAGTTCGTCCAAATGGGATTATCTATTTAAATTCCTAAGCTTAGGAAAGTGCGATCAAGTTCATAAGGCTTTAAACTTCACGTCACACAGAGTAAATAAATTTGGAAAAGTTAAATGAAGCATCGTATTTTCAACGTCCCTCTACCAATATGTTTTCTCTCGCGAGGAATGAAAGGACGATATTGTTCAGGATAGGTGTGTATGGTGCGTGAATAATGAGGCGGGTGCTTGAGGTCTTCTGTATGTGGATGAACCAAGACTGCGGACGAGATGCTACAGTCCGTAGCACCCCATTGGTATGGAGGGCTCATTTATTGTTGAAAAAATGATAAGCGGTTTTGTTCTCAATAGGATGTAAAGGGTGAGAGAAGTGCTGGGTAGTTTATACTGGTGTTTATGCGCGTCTTCCCCACTTTATTGGAAAGAGGTTACTGATAATGCTGATACTTTTATCTTTTTTAAAGATTCTGTAAAATATGTTTAAAATTGTAATTTAACAAGAATATTTCGATATTAAAAAACTAATATATGGTAATGTATTTTAGCTACTCTTAGAACAGAAAAGTCACCAGGGAGCGAAATAACGACTTCTCTAATCCGACTAGAAATGTTTATTATGGGTAACATTATATTTAAATGGATTATTATGTCCACTTAAGGGATATTATCTCATCACCATGATAAACTGATGGATAATGAAATATCCACTGACCAGAACAATATTTCCCTGTTATAGAAGTTATGTTGAAAGATTCAAGTAAATAATTTCAAAGCGCGTCCTTATTTTGTTGGTTGCACCATTTGTCTGACAGGCCATTAATATCATCAGTTCAAGAAATTTATTAAGGAAAATAATAATAAAATGTTTTATCATGTTGATTTCTCTTTCTTACTTTTTATTAATCAGTTAAATTAACGGGTAGCCTTTTATGAGAGTTAATACATATATGAGACCTTGGGCATATCAATTTAATATAAGGTCTGTTAAACGACGCTCTCCATTTCGCCCCTGTAAAATAGGTCTTCCATAAACACGTTAAGCCCAATCTCTCTACGGATGGGAGGCAAATAGTTTACATATAGGTTGTTCCTATGTGTTATTTAAGGTGGTCTTAAAGCGAAAACTCCAAAGGTCGACATGTTACACATACGGTGCACCGATAGTTTATGTCATTGTATCTGAATCATCACTCGAAATGGATTGAGAAGAAACAGAAATCTATTATAGGAAATTTGGTCGTCTATTTACGATCTACTTTACGGAAGGAACAAGTTTTTTACATATTTAAAGCTATTTCGTTCTTTTATTGTTATATCTTGAGCTGGGTGAGAATTAGAGAAACTAAAGATCAATGACCCGGAAATACATGAGTGAAGGTCATTTAAGTAATCCTACGACAAAACTCGCTCCCTCCCTAAATGCTGAAGTTAAGATGCCCTCTAGGAACAAATTCGGACAAACACGTCCTCAAAAGTAAGAATTCGAACACCCTTACTCTCCTTCAAATCCGCAAACTTCTGACCTGAACGAACGAAGGAAGGAAATAAAAGTAATAATAAATATCGATAAAGTATATTATAAGAAATCTCAACAATCAAACCCATAATATTGATCTACTTACCAAACAATAACATGTTTCATCACTAGAGGTTCTTTCAAACGGTTTCTCTTCTTCCCCAAACAGAAAAACAACGATAAATTCCCACGAAAAATAGGCCCTCCTAGACTCTGCTATTCAACCAATGAATGGCCTTCACAGAAACGTGGCTTTGAAAGTCTAAGCTTGGAAGGATTCAGACTCGGGCGTTTGACACTGAAAGACATTTACCCTTAATCTTTCCTCTAGTTTCTCCTCTTCTTAATCTTATTTTCATCAATTATCCTTCGAGTATTTTCCCGGCATCTTTACAACGGACTTGAGGCGAAAGATGAGGCTATGCTCAAAATACCGCGGGTGATGAGTGATTTCAAAGACTCATTTCGATCTAAAGTTCATGAGATTTGATTCAATGGAAATAGTTATGCAATGAATAAAAAATTCTCTTACAAAAGCAACTCGTGTAACTAATGAAGACATTTTTACATAGATGAAAGAGAAAAATAAGGAAGGGGTATGTATTTAGAGGGGGTGATAAACAACAGGAAAATTAATGATTAAAAGAGGAAAAGATATCAAAATTGAAATAAAATCCTCAACTCTAAACTAAGGCAGAAGGAACATACTCGCAATATGTTTTGATATAAAGTTCGTACATGTGGAACCTACACTCAAAAGTACAAACGTCAATCCATTTGTGGGTCGAGAAACGGATAACATTTCAAGTTAATTTAGAAAGATCTTTGATGCTAGTTTTAAAACCACAATATTTTGCAATAAGGTGGGGGGGGCGAAGTAGGCGTACTAATAAATAAGGTACATGAATTCTTAACAAAAGTATTTGATACATTTTGTTTCAAACTTAATGTTAATCCATCCTCATCTTCATCAGCTTGCTGCTAATGTCGTACATGGAATAGGGGCGTATCATGCTACTTAAAGTATTATTCCCAACTCATACTTTGATGCTCGATGAAGGCCGCTATTGGACCTTTATCGGAATGTATTCTAGGATCACATCTAGTCCAGGTTCATCCAAAGCCAAAATGTGACAAGCACGCCCCCTCACAAACCCACACTCATACACACCTATTTTGCATAATCCAGTAGACCATCAGTTAGTTCTCTCAAACACTTTTCCAAAATTGGTTTATTTCAAGCTTTATGGGAAATCTCTTTTGGAGTCCGAATTCTACAAGTCTTCCTTGGATTACTTGCTCAATAATGAAATCAAATTCAAGGTGTGATCATACGAACGTTTATCGGTCAACTACGAACCCTTTAAAGTTATTTTACACACCCCTTTTTTTACTTTTTAAATTTTATATGCCTTCTTGTCCTAAATTATGATGATATATCAGGGTATTTTCAAAAGGTAATTAAAGTTTAGGACCTTCACAAATTAGGCCTTTGACAACCTAAACTTATCAGTACTGGTGAAATTGTAAAAATCTCTCAAGCAATTGTCTCGGCGAGAAGAGTTTTTACTAGCCTTAGGTTTTCCAATTAAAGCTGGCCAACTTGAAAATTAAATATCTTTATCACTATTTATACTTTTCAAAGATTTTTGCATTGCATTTAAAAATTACCCAAATATGGAGTCTCCAGTAAATTCAAATCCGAGTCTTCAGAATTGGCGCACGAATTTGATCACAGACTTGAGATATTTTAAGAAAAATCTCTTATGTTTAGAAACAGTGAATTAAAACTTTGAGATCTATATCTATATCTTATAGTCCAGATATTGTCGTTACCAAAACCTAATAAAGGCAATGGGATTGTTCCCCTGAATAGAACTACCTTTATATAAAATTGGATATGATCCTTAGAGATACTGCAAAATTTAAATTTAGCCATGAAACAGCTACAAAAATAGTTCTAAAACTCAAGACAAGGTAAACAGGCTTTTGCTTAATTTAAAATCCTTAAATTTATAAACTAAAAAAAACTTATGATTCCCCTCCATGCTAGTAGTTCTGAGCTTGCTATACGGTCTACCCAAGCTATACAAAGATGATCTTCCTATCCTATCAATTTTTCCTATCTAAGCCTATTACTAATTTACTCTCAGGGTCCTTCTTTACCGACTATACTACAAAAACCAGTTATTTCTTTGTTAATGAATTAATATCACACGACAGTTCCCGCTCGAAGGATGTAGCCAGTTATGATGTATCTTCATTTTTTACTAAAGTTCCTGTTAATGAAGTAATTGACATTATTCTCAACCTATTTTTAAAACAAAAGTGACACCCTTCACAATTGGTCTCGTCAAAATTTCAATTTCAAGACTACTTTAGAAGGGATCTTAATTTGAATTATTTTCTATTCAATGACAAATTTTACCAACAAATACTTTGAGTAAGGATGAGAATCACCAATAGCAGTTATCATTTTAGCGATTCATCTTGAAAAAATTTGATGAAACAATGTTCTTCAGATATCAAGCCCCTATTCTACCGTAGATATGTAGATAATTCCTTTGTTATTTTAAAGAATTTAGATCAATACAACCATTTTCTTAAATTGTATAAATATATATATATATTATATATGTATTTGTTTTTAATAATTTTAATACTTAGTTGGACCACCTTTTGCATTAATTATAGTCATAATTAATCGTGGAATGGATTTCACTAGAGATTCCCTAATTCCTGGCGCTTTTCCTAATCAACTTGTAATTTTTCATAGTTTTTTTTTATTTCTACTTGTTTTACTTCTCTTTGACTTTCCAAGCGCTCCTCACAAGTGTTCTATTGGATTAAAGTCTAGGTTCTGTGGTGGACACTCCATTACTGGCGATCCCATTTTTACAAACTAATTCTTGGTGTCGTTAGTTGTCCTTCTGAAATATAACTTAATTTCTTGCTGTTGTCGGATACAATTTCTGGATAGTTCTAAAACTTGTGACTACATCGTAGAATAAGTTGTGGAGTACATTATTTTTTGGTATAAAAACATCCCCCCTGTCCCTAATAAAATTATGACGCCCTAATACTATGGTCGAACCATCTTCATGATTTACAGAAGGTATCACAAAACCAGGATAAAATGCCTTTCTAACTATTCATTTCACAAAGGTAGTCCCAGAAGCGCTGAAAATCTGCAAAATTGTTACCAAAGTTAGAATTTTAAATACATTTCTTCTAGGATATTTTTTTAATGGAATTACATAAATTACATATAAAAAATAATAAAATAGTCTTTAGCCAACTAGAGACGTTTTTTTCTGTTGACTTCAGATATTCATGGCTTCTTCTCGCCTTGCATCCTTTAGCCTTTGATCTTTAAGTCTCTTTCTAACCATTATGGAGCTTGTCTGTAGGGATGTGAAATATAACATATTTTAACCATCTCCTTATAAAGATGTACTTTTGTGCCAAATTACAGTTATATCGTTCTAGACATGTAGTCGCTAGACTCCTGATATCCATATAACTTTGAATTTTTTTCTTATAATTTTCAAGTTTGAAACATTAAAATTTTAAAACTAATTTTAATTAATTATATATGAAACAAGGCGAATTTAATAACTAAAATTTTCCGATGAAGGAAGCGATAAATTTCTTTTCAAATCTTATTTGGCTCCTCAAACTTATTCTTTCCTTTACTTGAGCATATTCTTTCATTTCCGCCTTTTCTCCACTCCTTTTAAAGCTTCCTGTTTATTTAGGTATCAATTTCTATATTATATTATCCCGGAAAACAACGAATTTTACCTCTCCAAATATTTATCCAAACATGTTAAACCATTCTAGTCTATAGAATTACTAGTAAGTTCTATAGAAAAAACAATTCTTCTTAAAAGCCTCTCCAAATCATTATCAAAGGCTAAATAGGTTACTTGTGTTGCTAGTATAGAGCCAATTTATCAAGAAAAGAAATCGATTAAAACACTTACAAAGGCAAAAGGGAAGAATCGAAAAAGAAACCGGAAGTGTAGTTTAAGTGGAGACCTGTGTACCTTTTTAATCTGTAAGAAGAGATACCCTTTATCTTTAAAAAAAATTACCTCGTGTTTTTTCACAGGTGCTTTAACATCCTATTTTTTATAGGAAGTCTTCTAGTTTACAGCTGCAACATAGCTATAGAAATACTCTTATCTTGTGTCATCTTTTCAACTCCTTAGCTGGAAAGTGGATCATTGCAAAGAAGAGTCAGAGAAACATTGCTTGAGAAAAGATCAGGATTTTGAAGCCAATGAGATTAGAAGTTAGTGGTGACAGGTAGTGACCCATTCGAAGAAGAAGGGGAGGGTCCACAAATAAGAACATCTCAACGATTGCAAACAGAAACCAGACTAAGGAGCAGAACTTCTATATCGAATCTCAACTACATATTATGTAGTTTAATTCAACCTGACGTACTTTTTTGTTATTCTGTGCTCTAGACGAAGATGCGCGTCCATTAAGGCTTTCATTTAAAACTATTTTAGGAAAGGCAATAAAAAAATTAAGGCGCTTTCTTAAGACATGAGAGAAATAATATGATTTTTTACATTTAAAAGTCCAGAAGAATCTATGATGTCAATAAAAAGGTGCACATAGATTGTATAAGAGTGTTTCATCACTTCTTAAAAGCTACTCTATGTTGGCAAGATCCTGTCGTCAAACTGCAAAACAGTTTTAAATTAAATTTAATGCATAATATTCGGTGGTATTTTAATCGCCGGAACAATAATTAGAAATATGTACGTTTAGATGGATGGTAGGACTACTTTCATTAGGATGAAAAAAGTGCGTTAGTAATTATAAACCACCCACCGAAAACCCTCCCCGATTCACTAATATACGTAAATTATATGCACAAGTAGATGTACAGATAAGCAACAAATTCTACTCAATACATAATCGTAACAAGAAGAAAATCAAGAAAATTGTTCATTTCTATGTTTTTTACCAGACTTCTTCTTTAGGGAATAAATTTCAATGAATCTTATTCTTAAATTTCAAAACGATAAAAGGATTCTTCTCTTTTTCATAACATTCAAAAATTTCCCTCACGATTCATTCAAGGGCGAATAAGATAAGAAGGGAAAATTATTTGCAATTACAGTATTTATTGCCTTTATTCCATAGAATGAGAACTACTATCAGCTCGTGACATTGCGAATATTTGTTTCACAATGTGATCGGGAGAGATAAATATTTCTTTGTTTTGTCAGGTGGTGAAGGAATTTATAGCTTAGAACACTCTTGACCTAAAAAGGATTTTGTTTGAAGTACGAGTGTATATATATATATATATATATATATATATATATATATATATATATATATATATATATATATATGCTTTTGCTGAAATCGACAGGCGGCGGATGCTTGGTAACTTTTCAAAGACTTTCCTATCGAGAAAGCGAACGGCGAAGAAAAATGGTGGCAAGTAGCATTTCTTTATTAGGCAAGCTCGCTTGCACCCCCTTTCCCCTCGGGCCTCAGAAGAGTGACCTAAGCGGGGAAGGGGGGAAGGCCCAGTACTCCTTCATTTAACCACACTTTCGAGAGCATAAATAGGCTCCAAAGACTGCGGGTACGGTGGGTAGGAGTAAGAGGGAGGGGAAGAAGAAAGTTTAAGGATAGGGCAGCGAGGAAATGTAGTCGAGGACAACAAAATAATGGACTTAGTCCTGGGACTTATAGCTTAAGGTGGAATCCGAACTACGATATGTAGCTTGTATCTATTCTAGATTGTTGCTGTTTATTGTGACCTCTGTCCCACCTATTTACTCCGAGTTCCGTGTGTGAATGTGAGAGTTAATAAAGAATAGTTACTAAAAACTGAAAAAAGTAAGAGGTTTTCAAAGAGGTGCTAAGTTGCCTGGAGATTAGTTTTATCTCTCTCCATTGTAGGTAGCTATAGTTAACATAATAAAGTTAAAGTTTGTTTCCCGTTAAAATCACTGATTTTTCTTTTAGTATTTGTATCTATTTGCTATTTGTATCTTTGTCAGTATGGTATTTGTTTATATAAAGTGTTTAAACCGCCGTTAGTTTTTATCATTACTAAAAGTGGTGTAGGATTCTATCTCTCTAGCTATTCTTTTCTATTCCTTTTCTCTGGTGATGCTTCAGTTATCTAATTAATCCTGTTTTTCGGCGAATTGTCTTCTCTATCTCAAGATGTAAATTTCTTCTTCCTTCTCTTCCGCTCTTTCATCAATCCTTGGGAGACTTAGGAATAATCTGTGTTTTCTCCATCCTTCTCTTTGGGCAATTTGGTTCGTAAATCAATTCCTAATTCAACCTTTGCTTTTGTAATGAATTTCCTGGATGTTTTTGCATTTTTTTATGTTGAGTGGCTTTTTTTGGCCTCCATGTGAAGTTTTCGTTTTCTTCTCAGTTCTCCTCTTCTAGTGTTTGTTATTTTTCGCTTTTTATGTGTTTGTTATTACTCTATCTCTCATAATCCTTTATATTCTTAATTTCTCTCGCCGATCTATAGGTAATGACTCTGGTATTTTTTATGTCACTTGTAATAATCTGTATGTCTTCATATGCTAGTTGTATATACGTCACACTCTCATGTTTCGGTTAAGATAGATTGGTAGTATATATGGTGTAGAGAATTGGGCTGAGACAGCCCCCTTGAGAAACACCTGCTTTCAGGTCGAATGCTTTGCCCGTGTGCCTATTTATATTTGATTTGGACTGCTTTCATCTTAGTAATTGCATAGAATTTTGCTTATATATTGTGACATGTTTAGCTTGCTAGTATATTATTTTTTTCAGGCTGGGAAACCGAACATTGCCAAAAGCTTTGATAACATCGAGTGTTATTACGTTTACTACTCTATTGCATTTTACTGTATATTTGGCAAGCTTTTCGTCCCACGTTGATACTTGAATCCTTGTTGTATTTCTTCAGTAGTCCGTTCAGGAACCTCTCGAAGAGTTTTCCTATAAACTCTAGCAGTGAGATGGGATGGTCACTTTTGATTTAGTGTTACGTTTTCATTGGTTCTGTAAGAAGATTATTTTGGCCATTTTGAATTTTTAGAGGGAAGTTTCCTATATTCTGGCGACCATTGAAGATCTTAATTTTGGGTCTTGGATGTTATTTGGTGCATTGATTACGTGAGATTTTGTGATCCCACTTGTTCCTGAGTTTGTGGGTTTTTGCTTGAAAGATTTTAGTGCTGCGAGCTACTCTTCATTTGTAAAGGACGTAAGTAGGTTGTGATGTTTTACAGTTGTTCTTGTAATGTTTGAAATATTTCCTTTTTGTATATTTTGTCGAAATTTTAGTTGTCTTCGGGTGAGATGGAGGCTATTTTTCCCAGTATCTTTTGAAATGTCGCTCGACCTCGTAATTTTGTTTAATTTACCTTTGTCCTATTTTTATTTAAATTTGTTCATTGGATTGGAATCCTTAAACTCTTCTGTATTGGTTTCAAAATCTTTTTGCATCTGTTTATACATCCATTTTGTTTATTATATCGTTTCAAACCAGCTCTGATTTGTTTTTTATCAATATTCTTATTTGCCTTCTGATGTTTCTTAGCCTTCGATATCTTTACTTGTTATTTCTCAATTCCATTATTCCTTCCGTTAGTAGTTGAAATTATTCAATTTCTTTTATTTATTCGTACCATTGCGGTGAAAGTAATGTTCTATATTCTATTACTTGTGTATAGATCTTTTAAGTCTCTGTTATTTTTCTGATTGTTCGTGCTATGTGTGTTTCTATGTTTAATTTTCTCAGTTCGCTCAAGGATTCTATTTTAAACGTAGAAGGTATATTTAATATTGATTCAAATCTGTCTTGCTGAAGGCAATCCTGTGCATAATCTTGATTTTGATGAGGATATGGACAATGTGGTTGAAGGTCCTGGTTCTTTGTGGTGGTTAAAGTTAAAGTATGGGTTCGTTAAGACAATATCATTCTGGCAGGTACATTCATTGGATGTATATTTATCCATGGCGTAGAATTTGAAGCACAACTGGACTGAGACGAACGTTTCGCGTTCTATTTGATCTGGTGAGATCTTTATATAGGGCGCTAAGAGTCATTGTTCGGTCGTTTTTTTTTTTGCTGTTTCTGTTTATTTAAATATCACTTTGAACGCGTAACTGATTTTTAAATTTGATTACCTCTTCAAATGTTGCCCATGTCCTTTGTGTTTCGATTTCGTGTTTTATTAGGGGGCTGTGTGAACTCCTACCCACTGGTAGAGGCGCCTACGAGTGATCGATCTCTTTGTTTTCACATCAGGTGATGTTCGGGATTCAAGACCAATTTTCGAGTTTTTTGCATCCATCTTCTCTTAAGACAGGGCCATCCAAAAAAACGGGCCTGCACACACTTTTTTGATATATCCTTTATCCATTCATTAACTAATCACCTTTACTTTGCATGACATGACAAAAACCACGCCTATGAACACAACTAGATCTCAATGGGAGCTCCAGCAAAGAATATACTGCGTCAAACATTACTACAAGAAAAGCTAGTTCAATAAAGTGAAGGACACTTTCGTGCACCAGTTCGAATGTGAAAAAGCCCCCTCCAAGAGCAGAATCAAGGACTAGGTGAACCACTTCAAGAACTATGGGACAGTGGAGAACCTCAATGTAGCCAGTGACAACCGTCCAAGCCATTCAGGACGCCCCAGGAAGCGAACAGCTGATCTGGTCGAGAGCGGAGAGAGTCAGTTCAGCAGAATCCAGAACGCTCTGTGCGCAAGCGAAGTCAGTCCCTTGGTGTATCCCCGGAGAATTGCAGGAGAGTGCTAGTGATGAATATAAAGGCCCACCCATACATAATACAGACGAAGCAGACCCTTACAGCATCAGACAATGAGAAGAGAAAGGCTATGACTGTCAAGATACTGGAGAAGATTCAGGAGACCCCAACTTTCCTTAATCTCCTTTGGACCTCAGATGAAGTTCAGTTCCATCTTCAAGGAAAGGTAAACTCGTAGGCAAATGTCTTCTGGGGGACCTCCAGACTAAATGAGGTAGCAAAAAAGCCTCTACACTCCCCTACCTGCACGGTATGGACTGCAATCTCAGCCAGAGGCATCATCGGACCATTCTTCCTCGAGGAATTTGGCGCGACAGTGACAGTCACCAAGGACTGGTATGTTGAGGTCCTCAAAACCTTAAAGAGGTAGCTACAGAACCTGTTCCAGTTGCTTATGTGGAGGTTCTGGTTCCAGCAAGATGGAGCAAGCTCTCACACCTCAAACCTGTCCAGAGATTGGCTGAAAGAGAACTCTAGTCGCCGTGTGATTAGTCTCAAGACTGATTTTGAGTGGGTACCTCACAACCCAGACGTTAGCCTCCCATATTTCTTTTCTGCGGCTATCTTAAAGACGTAATGTACGGAGGAGGGAGATCCAGGACCATCACGAAACTCAAGCAAGCCATCAGGGAGAAGATCAGAGCCATTAGTCGGTCGGTTTGTAAGGACGTTATGGACAACTTTGTGCTGCGCCTCAAGAAATGCACATAGCTAAATGGAGGTCATATCGAACATGTGCTCTAGAATAAAGAAGAAAAGTCCAAAGACTCTCATGTTTTGATATGATGTTTTCAAACACAATAAACTAGTTATCACCTGTTTCATTCACTCCTTGCGGAAAATTAATAAATGAGGCCTATCGGAGGGGGGGGGGGGGTGACCCTGTATTAGGTCTAGAGTGGCAGTTTTAGCCAATATTTCAGAGGAGAGGTTGACAAAAGTTTCATGGTGGCTGTTCTCAGTCGATTAGTAGATAAGTCTGTGGCCGTAGTCATAAGTGACAAAAATAGTTACATTGATAAAATGAATGTATTAGTAAATTATCAATCCACTTACCTGCCCCTGTCCAAAAACTCTATTCAACAAGTTAATAATGATTTCCATAAAATTATGCGTTTATTAATAAAGATTTCTTGAAATAGTTGCAAAATGTAAGTCATGTAACGCCAAGCTCAATTATTTGTAAGACTTAATCAAAACCAGAAACCGAATTACCGATTATGCCCGACTATAAGTTCTGTTGTTTCTCTGGCCTATGCGTTGTCGAAATGGGTTACTTCATTTTTTACTCTAAATGTGGGAACTATTTCTCATTCATATCTGACTAATAGTTCTGACCTTAATAATAAATTTAATGCCATTCCGTGTTTTAGTAACCTTACTCTTATTAGTTTCGATGTCTGCTCTTTTTTTTACCAAAGTGCCGGTTGAAGAGCTTTTCAATTTTATTAATAATAAATTACGCAATGTTGACCTTTCTTTACTGTTATTTCTTTCATTAGCCTCATTTCATTGTGTACCCAAAATTGCGCGTTTTCGTTTGATGAAAATAAAATATTTCCTTAAAAGTTATGATTAGACATGTGAAATTTTCTTTCACCCGTTCTTTCTAATATATATCATGAGTTATTCGAAACAAGACTCCTCCCTGCTATCATAGACATCCTAATAATTTTCTTACTAAACTGAATTCACTCGCTCCCTCTACTAAATTTACCCTTGAGGTTGAAAATAATAGAACCTTTCTCTTCCTAGAACCTCTCATTAAAAATACCCGCCTGGTTTTAAATTTTCCGTCTATCGCAAACCTACAAAATATAGTTCTAATATTCACTTTTATTTTGCGCATAGTCATGACTTTCAAAGCTCTGTCTTTTCTTCAATGTTTCTAGTTCTTTGTGCGTCCTAAGCCTCGAATATACGGAGCTTGAATTTTGGAATATCTTTGAGTTCATTCGTAAATTGTGTTACCATTATCATTTTACTCTCAGTTGTCTCAACTGTGCAGAAAAGACCTTATTTTGTAGCTTAATGATAAAAATATACTTTTTCTATCTTATTTAAGTCTTTTTAGTGTCCTTACTTGCAGTTTAATAAACGTAAACAATTCTGTTACTATCCACTATGAATCCACTATGCATAAATTACTGGTTAATTATACCAGAAATAATACAAGGTGGCGTTTAATCAGTCCAATGTTCTGGTTGCTCTAGTAAATACTATGGGCAGACAGGCAAGAAACTTTCTTTCTTAATTAACACCAATATAACGTTAAACGGTGAAATTAAAATGGCGCCACTTTCTGTCATATGTCTAATAATGACCACTTAATCAATTGGAATTCTATTAACTTTCTATACTATTTTAATGACATTGAAAAAAGAAATATCATTGAAGGTTCTTTCATTATCTCCTTTGACAATTTTTAATATTTTGCTCCTACTTTTTAATATGTATATATATATATATATATATATATGAAATGAAAAACTCACAAAGTATCACGTGAGGGTAGCAAATGAATGCAATGTCCCGCAGGAAAAAATGAAAAGGTGTTTCCAGGTACTTTCAAACTTTATTAAGTTCCTTATCAAGGATAACTACAAGAATTGGATGATGTACGCAATTTTCGAAAAGAGATGTTATAGTGGAAAATATAGTGGGTGAAAAAATTAAAGATGGGGGGGGTTGCCCTAGTAGGGAGGGCATCGCTTTATTTTTGGTTACTTTTTCCTTTATTTGAATATTTTATTTTTGTCTTTATGTTTTCGTTTGTTTATAGTGTTCTTCTTACTGTATTTTTGTGTCTTCTTCTCTGTCTTTTAATTTTAGTTTAATACTTTTGTTGGTTTTCAGGATTCAAGCCTTTGATAGCTTATTTGCCGACAATGTAGTATTTGTAGTCACATTTTTCTTGTGTGGATGTGTGGAGTTAATGTGTTGTGTTTTGACGGTGTTATGTGTACATTGGGGTTATGTTATTACGTGTACAAAGTTTTGTGCTCGGGAACCGAGCGTGAGGCTTTCGCCCGTAGCCACACAGGTATATTAAGCCTGCCGCCTGCTCCCTGGAGGTTTGGAATGACATCGTCCGTTAAAGTGGACCAGATCTTCTTGCCCAGTTTCTGGGTGACGACATTGATGGGCTCCAAGCGTTTCCTCCGATGAAGGACGCTTTGCCTAACATGGTCACGCCTTCTTACTTTATTAATAAGCAGAGAGGCAGTGTTCTGGATACGCTGGAGCCTTTTCATAGAGGTTTTGTTAGCCGCTTGGGACACCACTGCGGGGTAGATCAGCATAGCCCGGACATACATCATATATAACTTTCTGATGTTAGCCGAGCTAAGATTTCTAAACCTGTAGAGCTTGGAGATTTCTCTCTTCGCGAGGTTCCACCTCTCCGTGTGGTGTCTCGAGTATCCATGGTCAGTGATTTTAAGGCCCAGGACAGTGCATTCCGCGGAGTAGACGTATCTCCTCCCATCTATGATGATGGGCCATGTCAACTCGCGGTTCAACGGGACAATTTTGAACTTGTCCCCGTTGGTCCTGATTTTCCATCGCCTCTCGTATCGGCTGATGTTGTTGATCTCCGCTATAGTAAGGTCCGCCTGCGCCCTTGCTATCCTCTCCGGGCACGGGAAAATTTGTGTGACGTCATCTGCGTATTGCAGATACATCGTGTCCCTGTGCACCGGAGTTGGAAGGTCGATGGTGAAGACCAAGTAAAGCAAAGCACTCAGGCAGCTACCCTGAGGGACGCCCGACTTTAATTCGAATTGGGGGCCTCTGTGCCCTTCAATCATGAGACATGCCCTTCTGTCCATGATGAAGTCACAGAGGATCCTTTCCAGGATTGGATCTAGCTGGAGGTTCAGGATCTTGTATTGAATTCCTTCCAGCCAGACTTTGTCGAAGGCCTTCTGCACGTCCCTCAACACAATGTCTACATAGAACCTGTTCGCTTGGGTGTATGCTACTTTTTCCGTCAGGAGCGCCAGGGCGGTGTCTGTGCCCCTCTTTTTGCGAAACCCGTGCTGTTGTGGGTTGTGCGCTCCTAACTCGCTCAGTTGAGCTTGTAGCCTATTCGCTAAAATCTTTTCGAAGATTTTACCCTGAATCTCAAAAAGAGAGATGGGGCGATAGCTTGCCACCTGGTCTGGAGGCTTGTTTCCCTTTGGGATAAAGATGATTTTGGCCATCTTGTATCCATCCGGGAAGTAGCCTGTATTCAGGGCGGCATTCATCGTGTTTGCTAGTCCCTGAATAATTTGCCTTGGGTCATTTACGAGGTTATTTTTCGTAATTCCAGACCAGCCTGGAGCCCTCTGTTTGAAGGACCTTATGGTGTTCAAGCTCTCTTCTACAGTTACCGGGCCTCCGTGGTCAGCCATCACTCTTTCCTGTGACACTTGCGGATGGGGGTGGGTTCTATGTATCATTGTGCCGAGGTCGTCGAGCAGTTGGTCTTCGAAATCCTGGTCGAAGTCGTCGTTCTCCTCTGGCGTTATAGCGAAAATCGTCTGCCAATGTGATCTGAATCTTCTTTCGAGAGACTCTGGATCCTCTATGATGTTGTCTCCTTCCTTGATTTTGGTTCTAGGTCTGGGAGGTAATCCCCTAAGTCTCCGGATGTTATTCCAGAATTTTACGGGATCACTCTCCCTGTCCAGCTTCCCGATGATGTCATTCCATATCGTCGTCTGTTTTTCTAGTAAGATGTTTTTCATTTCCAGGCTTAGGTGTCTCATTCTTACCGTCCTTTCCCTATTGGTACCTGTCCTTCCGATCTCATCATAGATTGCTCTATGTTCACGGGCGATCTCTCTCATCTCGTCCGTCCACACAGGATGTGGGAGCATCTTATAGGAGATTCTGGGAACACATCTCTCGTCGGCTTGGATGAGGAGATCGGTGATCTTGTTGATCTCCTCATCAATTTCTTCGAGATTAGCGTCTCCCAGATCAGTTGGTTGGTATGTACTGAGTATCTCTCTATAAAGCTCCCAGTCAGCTTTCGCGTAACTTTTCCTGAGTGTGACGGGCTTGAGTATTGGTGCTAACGAGATGGTAGTGAGAATCGGGATGTGGTCGCTCGAAACCATTGGCCCGGGCTCATTGACAATGTTGAAGGGGAAGTTTTTCGATGTCGACACAATGTCCGGCTTTGTTGATGAACATTGTGTTATGATGGTCGGGAACTCTGGCCGGGCCCTTTGGAGTCTGTCTCTTTCGAGTAGCATCTCCAGGTTTCTTTCCCTTGGATCGGTTCTCCCGTAGCCTGATGCACGGAATCTGGCATTAAGGTCACCGCCAAGCAATGTCAATTTTCCACGCCCGAAGAGGTTGTAGAAATTAGGGATCGGGAGGTAATCGCGTTGCGGCGGTTGATAGGCCGCCGCCACGGTCAGGTCTCCAACTAGGGTAGGTATTGCTATTGCCACGAATGATTCATCTAGGTCTGGAAGTGTTTTGTATGTGATGTTGTTTCGTATCGCGATGGTAGCGCCATCATACCGTTCTTGTGTGTGGTTTTTACTAAAGATTGTGTAGTTGGGTATTCCTATGTTGTTGACGTTTGTGTCAACGCCATGTTCTGAGATGAGGATTAGGTCGGGATCCACTTTACGAAAAATGTTTCCGTAAGGAATGTGTTTCCCTACCCATCCGTCGACGTTAATTGTAAATATCTTTAGTGTGTTGTTCGTGTTTTCCATGTTTATGTGCTGTTGTGTATGTGTGTGTTAGTTTGTGTCTTGACTATTGGTTTTCGGTGTGTATGATTTTTCCGTTCCGAATTTTTTTTAACTCTGCTACGCTTACGGCGAAGCAGGAGTCCCTATATATTTTGATTCTAGCCTCCATGAGCGCCGTTACTACCAGCGCTTCACGGACTGGGGAATCATAGGACCATTTTAGTAGTCCTGCTCTTACCCCTTCAATGATCTCTCCCACCTTGGAGCTATTTGGGAACGAAGTGTCTTCAATCCTGAAGAATTTGATGTTGAGGTCATCTCCATCAAATTCCCTGACTTTCTTCACACTTCTACTCCTGTTTTTAGCGGGTTGGGGGATCTCTCGTTCATCCTCTAATGAAGAGGCCAAGCTTAGGATATTTCCTTCCGCCTGCTTGAGTCTTCTGGCTGCCCTTTTTGCACTTTCCCCCCTCTTTTTTATCGCAACTAGGCGTGAGTCTTTGTTTGGGGACCTCGGTGGGGGTTCTTCTTATTTGCCTCACTGGAGTTATTCTCTTTGACCTCGGTTTCCCGTGGGAATAGTGTCGCGGGCGCCTCTTTTTGGTTTCCAATTTGGACTTGGAGGACGTCCCCTGAGGGTGGGTTCTCCGGGAACCACATTTCCGCGAGTCCGTTGTTTTTTAGCATCGTGTTGACCTCCCTGGCAAAGCATCCTGGGCTGGTCAGATTTCGCACGTGCGCGTATAGGATGCACGTAAGGATTTTTGTGGCATCCTTGTCGTCCTTGTCAACTTTGACAAATGTTTTGGGGACCTGGCTGTTCAGGGTGTTTGCAGAGGTGGTGGTCCTTGTTGCTTGGGCATAGGAGGTGTTTGCCCTCCTCATGCCTTCCGCCCTCTTCGCTTCCGTCTTCTTTCGGATAATTTCCTTTTTTCTTGGGACATGACATTGCCATCGCCCCATGTCTTTGGCCACAATTCGGGCACTTCTCCTCCTTGGCCTGGCATTCGCGCCAGCCGTGCCCTTTCTTACTGCACTTTGAGCAGGTTGCCTCCTTCTCCTTGCAGTCTTTGGTCGTGTGGCTTTCTAGTTGGTAGCAGTTGAAGCAGATCTGGACGGGGATGTATTCCTCGCGTTCGACCTGCTCTCCACTGATCTTGGCGTTGAAGAGAAGTAAGCCTCTCTCCTTAGCCTTCGCCGCCATCTCCGTGTCTGTGAAGACAACTTTGAAGACGTGGGCGTATTCAGAATTGTCTCTTTTGTTTCTGAATTTGATGACCTCAGCCACCTTTGCCCAGTTTTGGTTCTTCTCGACCTCTTCCTTAATTTCCTCTTTTGTGTGCTGGCCTACCCACGGGTCTAGCCTTCTGCACACTACGCTCCTGTGCGCCTGTATTTGGGGTGGGGGGGGGGCGTGGTTGGTTGGAGGTTTATCTCCATTAAGTGCTTTATCCCTTCTTCCTTTGTGAGCGTTTCTATATCCTTTTCCTTCTCGCACACGGCGACGTAACCAACGGGAGTGTTGATTAGCCTTAGCACGCCCACGCTGAGCTTACCGAACAGGGTCTTGTATACCGTACCCTTGTCCGGTTTTGCCTGCCCGCCAATACACCTAAGCGAGACTCTTGGCGCATCCTGTGCCGCCATTATTACGGGTGGGCTCCCCTTGAAGAGGGGGCGCACACTTTTCTATGGGTGAGTTGGCTTACCTTAAATTCGGAACTCTCTATTACGTTTTGAGTTTATGGGTGGGTTGTGTATATTTTTCCTTTTAAAAGATTTTGGTTATTACTTATTAGGAGAAAAGGGCCCCCCCCTCGTAAAAAACCGCCGCCTGGATGTAAAAAGGGATTTGCCTTTGGGTGAATGATGAAAGATGAATGTGATGAGTCCGGGTGGGATCCTCTCAGGGGTGTGATTGTATGGCGGACTTATTGACAACGCCTCCCCCCAAGGGTTTTGAATCGCGACCGCTCCCTAACATAACATAGAGACGGTTTTCACCCTCTATGGTCCTGGAAGGGGCCTTCGCCGTAATTAGCACCGAAGGTTGCAGTCCGTCCCTTGTCCGGAAAGTTTCTGACATTGTTCTCTACTGTGGGCTAATCCTCAAATCAGCTTCCTCCAATGCCCCCAATTATGCCAATGCAACTGCTAGACATAGTTGGGACGAAACATGATTGGCAAATCCCCCTCACATCTGACGGCCGTTCACGCAGGGGGGCGGGGCTGGGGACTTAGGCAGTCATCTGCTTAAGTAGGGCTGCTAGAAAAAAAGATGAAATTAGTATGATGGTGAGTGGTGATGGAAAAATGCGTACTCTCTCTCTCTCTTTTGGAACTTTTAGAAGGCGTTTGGGAAATTTCGCCCAAAACTTTCCCTCCTTTGCCGGATGTGAGATGCTGTTGGAGCTGTACTTCTACCAAGATTTTTTCGCCGTCACTACAAGAAATAATCAATTTAATCAATTTGTGTATAGAAAGAACAGAGAGGGACTGCTGTAACACAACAGTCAGGTAGTCAGAGAGGAGCGTTGCGGAAAATAATTAAGAAAGGGACAGCGAGAGTAGATAGGTCGGTGGCTATACACCAAAGCGAGGTGTTGTTATGAGGATGTAGGTTATGTGGTAATTGACTGGGCGAGGGTTTTGGGGCAAGTCAGGGGGGGGGGAGGCTGACAGTCCATCCGGAAACGCGTTATTCACGATGCTTTATTAGTTTTATGCGAAGAATGGTAGGGGCGGCAGGTGTTCTTGGGCCGCGGGATATCGCGGTGCCATTGCGTACCTTCTTACGTGTAGCGAGGTGTAAAGTGGGTCTGTGGTAAGTTTTCCTAGTTGTTTTGTAAGTCTGGTGTGAGCGTAAGTGTTGAGAGGAGTTAGTTTGTTGTTGTGTATTGCGTTTATTCTCGAGTACAGCGGCGAACGGAAAGCGCGCTTCAGAGCAGAGTTCTGAATGCGCTGAGCCTTTCGCTTCCAGGTGTCGCTCGAAGCTACGAGTGACAGCGGGGCGTACGTGAGAATGGGACGCACGAGTGTTTTGTATAAGTGTAGTTTTAGTTTTTTACTCGCTGGGTAGAACCTACCCAGCGATGCGTTTGTACGTGAGGCTCTTGCTTGTATTATGTTCTGGTGTAAGTTGAACCTGAGGGATTTGTCGAATGTTACCCCCAGGATTTTGGTGCACTGTGTGTATGCGAGCCTTGTTGGGTTTTGGTGGATCATGTCGAGTGTGTGTGAGTAGATTTCTAGGTTGTGCATGAAGTGATCTCTAGCGCGGTAGAGTGTCATCTGTGTCTTCTGAGGATTCGTGGCAATCAGCCATTTGTCCTCGTAGTCTGTCTTCTCGTCAAGTATTCTTTGTGCGTGGAGCGCGATTTCTTCGGGGGCCCGGCCGCTGACGAGAATGGTCTCGTCGTCGGCGTAGGCCACTATGTATGTGTGAACGCAGTTTTCTGGTGGGCGTAGGGTGTCATTTGTGAACATAATGTAGAGTGTGGGTGCCAGAACGCTTCCTTGAGGAACGCCTGAGCGTGGTGTGAAGTGTCTTGAAAGGGTGTTGTTGTATCTGATGTGGCAGCGCCGTCCAGTGAGGTAGTGTGAGAAGAGCCTTCTGGTGCAGAGAGGTAACTCCGTGTTGTTGGCGAGTTTCAAACGGAGTCCCTCGTGCCACACCTTGTCAAAGGCTTTCTCCACGTCCTTACTGACGGAGAGAGTCTTCTGGTGTATCTGTCGTTTCTTCTGTATTCTGTCGTGTTCGATGGTCACGGCCGCCTGAGTGGACCTGCCTCTCCTGAACCCGTATTGATGGGGGGAAAACCAGTCCCTCTCTTCCAGGAACTCCCGTAGGCGGCAGTTGGCCATTCGTTCGAGTATTTTGCCTAGGTGCTCTAATAGAGCAATATGCCTGTAATTGTTTGGGTGTTTTGGGTCTTTGTGTTGTTTATGAAGGAGTATATTGTGAGAGACTTTGAATATTTTAGGGAAGTGGCCTGAGGCTAGAGAGGCATTGAATAGATGTGTGAGTGTGGGGTATATGTCGGCGGGGAGGTTATGTATTAGTGTGGCTGGTAGGCCGGAGGGGCCGGGGGCGCGTTTTGATGTCGATTTTATGTAGTGTTTTGTTTCTTCGACGGTGATTGGAGTGGTAAGTGTGGACGTATAGTCGAGCACCTCCATACGTATCAGGGGGGCAGGCCTCAGCTCGTGAGCATGAGTCCGGCACCATTCGTGAATGTCTTGGAAGTGCTCCTGCGCGTGTGGTTTTGGTGGGTTGTGGGTGTGTACTTTTTCCCAGTGGGACCTGAATGCGGCGAGGATGTCATTGGTGTCTGTGAGTGTGTGGTTGTTTATTTTCAGTGTTATTGGTTTGGATGGTTCCGTACCCAGCATACTTTTCACGTGCCGCCAGAAGAAGGAAGGGTCCATGCAACGGGTGTCGTCAGCGATGCAGACGACCTCACGCCACTGCCGGTTCCTATCTAGCTGCACGCATTGAAGGATGCGGGCACGTATTTGGTTGATGTTCTGTTGTCGTGGGCCTCTGTTGTAGTAGTTGTTGTACTGTGTGATAAGTCTCTGTGTGTGTATTGAAAATGTGAAATGTTTTAAGCAGGTGTATTTTTTGCGTGGTGAGTGTAGATTACGTGCGGTGGTGATGGTGTCTAACAGTGAGCACCAGTGGTGGTCTATTTGTCCTGGATTGGTATTCTCCAGGTCGAGGTTATGTGGTGTGTTTGTGGATATGTGGCTCCTGAATTCAGCCCAGTTTGTGTTTTTGTAATCGTATATAGGTGATGTGGGGATGAGTATGGGGGATGTGAATATGAGAAGGCATATTGGTATGTGGTCTGATAGTACGTGGGGACCGGGTGCAATGTGAGTGTAGAATCGTGTGGCGTGGTCGTTACTGAAGACCACATCCGGGGATGTGGTGCCCCCGCGCGGGCCGAAGAACGTGGGGAAGGCAGGGCCGATTTGTTCGATGCGGTAACGCCGCAAGGCACCGGCCAAGTAACTACCCGCATCGTTCATATTGTTAGAAAGGAGTGTCGGGTGAAAAGCGTTGAGGTCCCCCGCAAAGAAGATAGGTAGGTTGTAGTTTAAAAGGGCCCGGAGTGGGAGTTCTAAGTTTAGCTGTATTCGTGGTGGTCTGTAATGTGTGGCCACTATTATGGGCCAGAGCTTGTGTCAATTTTGCAGGCTAGAAAGGAGGTGTCGCGTGTGTTGACGAGGGAGTGGTGTATGTTGCGCTTTAAATAGGATCGCAGATCCTAGGTGCCGCGCCTGTGGGGATAAGTATGTGTGATAGCCTGCAATGCGGAGTCTGTTGTTGGGAGGGTGTAAGCTGGTGGAGTTCAGAAGTATGATGTCGGGTCTTTGTGTGTTGAGTACCCAGTTGGCGACCGTATGGCGAATACCGTGCCAACTGCGTACGTTTAATTGTATTACACTAATACGACCTATTGTCGTGGTCTTAGTGCGCGGGAGGCTGACTTGCCAGGAATCGTCCCCTTCTCCTTGGTTATTGCCCAGGAGGCGTGAGGGGCGAGTACCTTGACTCGTGTCGATGTGTGTTTGTGAGGCACGGCAGTGTTATTGGGTGGGAGAGCCGTAGTGGGTGAAGGAGTGTGTTCTGTAGAGGTGGTGGATTTGGGTGGGGTGGTGTCTTGGTGGGGGGAGTTCGTGACGGAGGTGGGCGGTGTAGAGCTGGAGGATGAAGGGCTGGAAGTGGTTGGGGAGGTACAGATTATGAGAGGAGGGGTGTCGGGGGAGAGAGGAGGTAGGGACGGTGGAGGGGTGGTTGAGAGAGAAGGAGTCGGAGGAGAAGGAGTTGAAGGAAGGGGGGTTGAAGGGGAAGGAGTCTTAGGTGAAGGGGCGGAAGGCGGAGGAGGAGGGGAGTGAGAAGGAGTAGAGTGAGAAGGGGTGTGTTGAGAAGGGGAGGATTGAGAAGGAGTGGAGAGGGAAGCAGTAGGGAGCGAGGAAGGAGTGGAGACGACAGGAGAGGGGGGGGGTTTGTTTGTCCCGTGCCTGTCTACGCGGATGGGGCTTGGGGGTGGGGTTTTTGGGGTTGGCACGGGGTGTAGTAGACTGCGAGGGGGTTGGAGTGACAGTGGAGACTGTGGGAGAGGAGGCGGAGATGGGTGCGAGGGGGGTGGTGGCAGTGGGAGGTAGGCGGGGTTTTGATAGAGGGGTGGAAGAAGCGCGAGGAGGATAGGTTGTTTGAATGGGGGCTGGGGCAGTGGCTAAGGAAGGTGCAGGGACAGGACAGGCGGCGGGGAGAGCGTGGTGAGAGTGGGGGGTGGTGGTTCCCTGCGGGCAGGGGTGTGTACCCGTCGGGGTGGGGAGGAGTGCAGGTCTAGTTGTGTGTGCGTCTATTAGAGTGAACACCTTCTCGGGGAAGGTGATTTGCTCTATGCCGTTGGAGGCGAATAGCATGTTCAGGATATTCGCGTATAGTCGAGGGTCACCCCTCGACATGTCCTTTGCCACCGCTGAGAGCAGGGTGGCCAGGTGTAGTTTGGTTTTTGTGTTGTCGCTGGGGTGGGGTTGTCGCTGGGCGTGTAGAGTGGTGTGTGGGTGGGGGTGGTAGTGTGGTGTGTGGGTGTTGGTAGTATTGGGGGTCTCTGAGTGTTATGAGCTGGGGTAGGGGGGGGATGTGTGGGTGGGGTGTGGATGCTGCATGGGGGGGTGGGTGCGTCGGGGGTAGAGCAGGGGGAGCCGGCAGCGTAGGGCTGGCAGCAGCGGCGAATGACATGGTGAGGGGAGGGGGTGCGGGGGCGGGGTGTGTGGTTGTGCGTGTGTTTGGTTGTGGGTGCCGGATGGCCTCCACGGCGTCGTGGCGTGCTTTGCCTAGGTAAGGGCACCTGGGGTTGACGGCGACGTGGTCGCCGCCACAGTTTACACAGCGGGCTGTGGTGGAGGTGCAGGTCGTGTAGTGGTGCCCCATTACACTGCACTTTGAGCAGATTAGCTCTGCAGTGCAGGTGTTGGTGCTGTGACCGGTTTTATAGCACCTGTGGCATTGTGTGGGTCTGATGTTGTGTTGTTCTTCAATGTGTGTGGGGTTTGTGAGGGTGCCGCAGACCTTGATGCCTTGGTCTAGCAGCATGTTTTTCGTGTTGTCACTGGACAGTGTAATTACTGCCCAGTTTTTGGACCTGTTGAAGTACAGGTCCTTGATGACCTCCTCCCCGTACTCCTGACGGAGGTGCAAGCGAAGGTCCTCATTAGTGAAGGCCAACCACAAAGGGTTGGTCCTTGTGACACGTATTTGGTATCGTTTCATGATACCGTCAGCGAGTCTCGTCTGCAGGTTGTGTGTGTTTAGTGTAGTGGTGGCATTTTGGTGGAAAGTTAGCGCGTCCTCCTGTGAGCGGAAGACGAGCTTGTGGCCTGTGCGTAGTTTGATTATGTTGGTTATTGGTGTGTCGTGGGTGGAGGCTAGTGTGAGCAATGTGTGGTGGACGATTGTGTCGGGTGCTGGTTGTGTGGTGCTCGTTAGTATAAGGTGTGAAGTGTTTGCCATTTTTGTGGTCTATACGCTTTTTTCTTTATATGGGAAGGCCCCCGCCCCTCCGATGAGGACCCCGTGAACATGACTCGAATGTGGTGAAGGGTGATGGATGATTTTATGGACCTGGTTGGGCTCCTCAGAGGGTGTAAAAACATGGCGGACTTAATGATGACTGAAGCCAGAATCAACTCACTCCAGTCGGGGTGCCGCCCCCTCTATTGGGTTTTGGTTATTTAACAGTTACGTCCGAAATCTCACAGAGACGGAAGAGTCTCCCTCTGTGGTCCTGGACGGTGCCGCAGGGTAGGTTGTTATGCCTCCCCACGTTTGTAAATGAATCCCAAACCAGCTTGCTTCTTCCTCTGGGTTCCGCAGCGGGGTAAGCCTCAGACCTCCTTTCCCCAGAGTTTTCAATTATGCCTTTCTAAGTAGAACGGCATAGTTACAACGAAGCTATATGTGTAGAGTCACGTTCACGGAGCCAGACATCACGGCGGAGCAGGGATGGGGGGGGGGGGGGGTTAGCACGTCATATCAGAATGACGTGCCTAGGAAATAAAGGTATTTTTATTCGGGGGTGGGGGTGGGGGTGGGGGCAGGGGGTGACTTAAGGTCCTATTTAGGTCCGGGGGTATCTCGTGGATGGTGAAATTTCGTCCTGAAGAAAATACGTTGGTGAGCGGGAGTGTCCTGGAGCTGACTTGCCCTCAACGTTACCTCCTTTGCTGGCTAAGACTTCTTTTAGGTTGTAGAGCTCAGAGAGAAATTCGATCGCTGTATGCGTGAAGAAATTACAAATTACAAATTACAAATTAGGTTAAAGTGGTGAAATTGTGTGGTAGGTATATAAAGGTGTGAATATGTTTTCCAGTTTGCCCTGGTGTTAGGGCATCACTAGCATTCTTCATGTTGTGTTTTAAAAAATAAAATTCCTCCGTCAAAAAGTAGCTGACTGTCATTGACAGCCAGTTTCCTCCGTTATAATATATATATTTCTTTTAGGTATTTCCACCTTCGAAGCATTCAAGCCTTTCAAGGTTGTCTTTCTTGCTGAATGAATCTCAGTGTTGAGTACTTGGTAGTCTCTTAATATGGGCATTTAGCCTCTTTTCTTAGTTTGAATTTTGTTCACTCTTAGTTTACTTGTTATCAGATGGGTATTGGGAGTTGGGCACTTCGCCTCTTTTTATTCTTAACTTTTGATTATTATTAGGTTTGGGCACTTCGCCTCTTTTATATTTAAATTTAGTTTTAATTTTATTAATTTTTACTATATTTATATTGGGGGGGGAGGGGGAGGGGACTTTAATGTGGGCACTTCGCCTCTTTTTTCAATTTGTTTCTTAAAATTGTCAACTTGGTTGGCTAATCGTCAAACTTTTGAGTCTTAGAATCTTAGAATCACAGAATTTTAGAGCAGTGGACTAATACTACGTAAATATAGGTAGTACCACTTCTCTCGCGCAGGTTCTACTGCTTGGGAACAAAGCAGTTCTACCTATAGCGCGTCTCCGGTTTGCACGAATGTTTAAATTCAGGTTCAAGTTCAGGAGTATAGTTTGATCTATCTTGTCCCATGTCTTTCTCCCTAGCCTTTGGATCTCCGTATTGATCGGCTTTAGACCGATTCTTTGGTGAAGAGTCGATTGCCGAGTACGGTCGATCCTTCGCGTGCCTGTAATCAGCAGCGTGGCTTTATTTGAATTATGAGGTATTGCTCAAAAACTATTAAAGATGTTTTGGTCTTGTAAAGTTGTTTGTCTAACAACTATTTATCTTTCGATTGCAAAAGAATTATTTAATTATGTTTTACGATATTGATAAACAAATGGTTGTGGTAGAGGCAAAAAATGTGTTTCATGAAGGAAATGAAATATGTAATGCAAATCTGAAGTTGAAAATTAACGAATTCACCTGAAGAAAAATAATTCAACATGTAGCACCGCATAATTTTGTGGTTATTTTAACTAGCTTTGATTCCAATGGAGTGCAGAAAATAGTGTGTTCTATTCATTGGCACATAAAATCGCTTCTACGCATCACACAAAATAAAACGGCAGAAAATATTGAAAATGTTCGGATCACACTTCTTCAAAATCCAAGCGTACTAATCAGAAAGAATGGCTTGCAATTGGCAAGGTCAACTCTTAACCAAATTGTTAAACAATACTTAAAATGGCTTCCCTATAAGATGTATGCAAGAAACAATCTTCTAGTAACTGATTTTCTTCGTCGTAGACAAGTTGTAGATTGGCTTCTCCATATATGTACCTACTTGTTTCTTTGACAACATTGTGATTAGTGACGAGGCAGCCTTTTGAATGAATGGAAAGGGAAATGGCAATAAAATTTGAAGGTATGCGCCGCTAAACAATCCCCCACAATTCAACTTTGAGAGACGTACCTATTTGTCGACATAAAGTGTCTCTTTGAATCGGGATATGCGGTAATGGCCATTTAATAGACTTATTGGTTTACGGCCATAATTTCACTGGAGCTGCCTACCAGAACATGATCAAAGAGCAGATCACCTCAGTATTCCTTCGTATTTCCTGCCATCAATTCAATAGGATTTGGTGGAGTCAGGACTTAGATCAAACTCATATGCTTGCTGTGAGCGAAAGACTAAGAGAACCCTTGGCAATCGCAATATCGCGCTAAATCATGTAAATTAATGGCCCCCAAGATCACCGGATTAAACATCGTGCGATTTCTTCTTAAGGGGACATCTAAAGAGGAAAGTCTATTCTATTTCCCCGGGCAACATAAACGAGTTAAAAGATAGTATCACACGTGAAGTCAATTTACAACAGTTTGTGAAAACAATTGTGCAATAAATGCGATCATTGGCGCAAACGTGCTTGAAAAGAAATGGAGGACATTGGGAAGGAAACGGTGCTTAGAAAATTTTAAATATACATTTGTCTTACTCAAATGTAGAGCCGTTTCGTTATTAATGGACAGATAAATTCATTAATTTTCGACTTCGGATTTTCATTAGTTCAATTACTTGGGTAAACTTTTTTTTGTTCACACCAAGAGCATCTGTTTAGCAATATTGTAAAAGGTAATTGAATGAAATCTTCGCAATCGAAAGATAAATAGTTGTTAGGCAAACAAATTTTACAAGACCAATACATTTTTAATAGTTTTTGAGCAATACTACATAAGTCAAAGTTCGTTAACTTTTTTATGGGACACCGACACAGACACACACACACACACACACTCTCTCTCTCTCTCATCGCCAACGTGTTGAACGGCTACTTCGCCTCCTTATTTACAAGGGAAGTTGATGGTTTAGTTCTGAGGCCGTGGGTTCATCTCGAAGAGGGCGAAAACCTATACTAAATAGTCTTAGAGGGAAACGAAGTAGTAGCCAGACTAGGAAACTTTAACCCGTATAAGTCTCCAGGTCCGGATGGCTTTCTTCCTTGAGTCCTCCGAGAAGTTAGTGAAGAGGTCGCTCCACACCTCACCACCATTTTCAACAAATCTTTGAAAACTGGAGAGGTGACGGAAGACTGTAGAATAGCAGAAGTAACTCCCATCTATAAGAAGGGGGACCGCGATTGCCCGGGTTATTACCGGTCTATTAGTCTGACATCCATCGTAGGCAAACTACTCGAGGAAATAATCACAGACCGTATAGTGCAGCACTTAGAGTCGCACAACTTGATCTTGGATTCCCAGCACGGATTTCGCGGGAACCGTTCATGTCTCACTAATCTACTAGAATTTTTCCATGGTAACTTGAGTGAGTATGACCGTAGTCAAGCTGTGGATATCTTATACCTGGACTTTCAAAAATCCTTCGATAAGCTACCGCACCGCAGATTGATAAATAAGGTCCGCGCCCTTGGCCTTAGCGGCAAGATAGCCGAATGGATAGAAAACTGGCTCTCGGGACGGAGGCAATGATAAAGATAACGGGATAGCCTCACAATGGACGCCAGTCAGTAGCAGGGTGCCCCAGGGCTCAGTGCTTTGGCCTCTATTGTTAATCGTCTACATCAATGATATAGACGAAGGACTAATATGCTTGATAGCCAAGTTCGCCGACGATAGCAAACTAGGAGGTAGTGTGAGCCAGCGAGAAGGATTGGAACACCTGGAAAATAGCCTTCTCAGGATAGGCGAGTGGTCTGAAAGGTGGCAGATGCCATTTAACCTTGACAAGTGCCAGGTAATGCACATCAGCCATGCTAACCCTCCGGGAAACTACTCCTTACTAGGCAACCAACTAGATACCACTTACCTTGAGAAAGATTTAGGCATGCTAATCAGCAGTGATCTAAAGTTCTCCAAGCAGTGCCTTCAGGTGGAAAACAGGGCCCAGCAAATACTGGGGTACATAAAAAGGCATTTTTGCTTCCGAAATAAGCATATTTTTCTCTCATTGTACAACTCTCTAGTCCAGTCACACCTTGAATACGCCGTGCAATTCTGGTCTCCAACCCTGAGGAAGGATATTGAACGGCTGGAAAGGGTACAGGCCAGAGCCACAAAATTGATCCCCTCCCTTAGGCATAAAGGTTATCAGCAAAGGCTACGAGAACTGGGAATATTTTCCTTGGAGACGCGCCGGTTAAGAGGCCAGCTGATTGATACTTTTAAGATAATGTGAGGAGTTTAAAATGTAGATCACAGGAGGCTGTTCACGTCAAACGCTAATGCTACACAAAACCACGGTTACAAACTGGAATTACCGCAATTCCATACTAGCATTTGTGGAAACTTCTTCTCGTACAAAATCTGCGGAACGTGGAACCGTCTACCGCTAGATGTGGTGAACAGTCCGTCAGTCGAACAGTTTAAATTTCGACTTGACAAGATAATCCACACCCTGACCTAGATGGTACCACCTTAGTATAGATTATAGATCTGAGTAAAGTAGATAGGTTTAAACTGTTTTAGAAAAATTTCCTGTTTGTGTTCTATTTTTTCAGCACATTCAGGTATCGTATCAGCTTTCTGGCCAGCAAATGTGGGTCGTAGAGGTGGGCAGGGAGAGCCTTCATCTATGCTTTACTTTCCCTTATGCTATAGGCTCGAACTTCCCCAAAATAGTACCTCCACGGTATGGTCAGCAATGTCCTTTGAGGTACTACTATTCCTTGTGACTCCTTGTGACTCTCTCTCTCTCGCCAGGGAAGGTGTTTTCAAGGAATCCTAAGTGAAATAGTAGGTGTGGCTCGAACCTATGGCTAGCGTGGTAGCCGGAAAAGAAAAGAGCGTTCTATGGCATAAGTTCGAACCGCACCTATTATTTCACTTTCTTTAACGGGTAAAATAGTGTAAATTATTTGATTACGTTCGCTATCTCTTTTTTACTTATTTTTTAATCTACAGTATGTATGACTAGGGATTAATGAGCATCTGCCGTGTTACGTTTTATTGTTATTTCGCCTTCATATATATATATATATATATATATATATATATATATATATATATATACTTCACTTTTCTGTTAGGCACTGAAACACCGTTTCCAATTTTATGGAAGTTAAGCCACATCGTCTGTGATTAGCTGCCGGATAGAATACCTGATTCCGGTCGCCTTTCTGGTAGCTGCCATACTCTGTCGATACCCCTGGTTCGGATCCCACTTTAATCAGTAGATCCACACTGAGAAAAAGAGGCATCTTAATTGAGTGCAGATCGGTGATAATTCCTCTACCATTAAAAAAGCAAACTTTTCTGAGATATTACTTAATTATTTTGTGCCTCAATTGACCGAATTCCTTTTTATATGCATAAAATTGCGATTATGCTACGTTAATTTGCATAACTTGTATAAGACCGCGCAAATATTAATTCGTGTCCTTTTAGATTTGTCTTTTGACCCCCTAAAGCTTTTTATAGCTCGCCAACTCCACGTATTATTTCATTCTGTTGTTCAAGACCTTGGATTATTATCCAGCTGTGAGAGCCGAGGACTGGAATGGACTAATATATATATATATATATATATATATATATATATATATATATATATATATATATATATATATATATAATCATCTCCTCACCGTAAATCCTTCTCTCTCAAAGCTTCACTAAATACAAAATAGACATTAAGTCTCCAATTGGGATTTAGAACTTGATGTAAACAATCTCCAAACTTTGTTTTTAATGTTCAAAAGATAGGCAGGCATTTCTTCTTTTCAATGCCCTTTTCCTAATGACCAGACAAGAATGTCACATGTTTTTCTTTTTTACTTGGCAAAATTGGGTATGACCATGATCCTTTATGATCTTTCAATAACGATATCGATCTTTTTAAAAATAAAAATTAATTAAAGTTTTGCAAACTAGTTTTTCGCTGTCTTCCCTCGTGCTTTTATATCAAACAAAACTGGGTGTTGTTCAATTATAAATATTGATAAAGCAATAAGATGAGAGGCAATATCAATTAGCCGCAGACAGTAGGAAGAATATGTAAATAATCAAACATTCCTAATACCATAAAAGGTATTTGCAACCCATACATTTTATATTAAGTTAGATAATATTAACCAAAATAATTCTTTTTCAATATTCTACAAACTTACGTGATTACCCATGTCACCAAATTCGAAGACTTCTAGACCATGCAAAGACCCCTTAAAAGAGGCTCGGTTTCTTTATGAAAGGCATTCTTGAACGACAAACCTTTTACAGACTCTTAAGCTAATGAATGATGTTCTCGCTTAGTCTGGATAGTAGTAGTAAAGACCAATAAAAGTTCAAGATTTCCTTATGCCATAATAGCTATGGGAAACAATAAAATTTATATTCAGATCGAAAATACTGACTTTAATTCACTTTCGAGACGAGCCCTTTAGCTATGCGTCCAGCAGCTAAGGCTTGTAGACCAATAAAGAGTAAAGCAAAATAGGCTTCATTAATTTCTTAGGAAAAACCTTAATCAACGAAATCTTTATGGAATACTGGGAACAATCTTTTCACACCCATTTTATGAATTTACTCTCAGCATCTAAGAGCAATTTAGACGAATATGTTATTTTTTAAGAAGTAACGGAAATATGTGTACAGCAACAAATAGGCGTTCACTTAAAGTCCAAACACAGAAAGAGGACAGAAAGATGAAGAAAAAAATTCATAAACTGAAAATTGGGAATATTAAAAAGATCAAAGGTTGAAAATAACCTAAAAAAAATCTCTTCAACCTTAATTTTGGGCAAAGGCAAGCAGGCTCATTTAAAAGGTCAACTAATCTAACTATTCTAACTAGTCAACAATCTACAAGATTGGTATGATTGGTATGCTGCATTACAAGGCAACTAATATTCACCAAACTCTCAATTAAAAGAAGGCAATTAGAAATATTTTTAAAGTTTCACCTTCATCTCTATTTTTCTGCGTTCCATTTTTACGTTCGACGTTTTTAGTCGCGTGCCAGTCTAGTCCCGGGTGCCTCTACATCTCACTTGTCGGTCGGTCGGTTCCCGTTTGTTTTGTTTTTGTAATAACATTGTAACTATTCGGCCGATTCTAACGAAATTTGAAATACTTATGTTGTTTTACATTCTCTTTCGAATGCTATAATTGTCAAAGTCCTCTCGTGGTCAGGGGGGAAATTATTTTTGACAATAACATCATAACTATTCAGCTGATTCTAACGAAATTTGAAACCCTTATTTTGTTTTACATTCTTTTTCGAATGATACAATTGCCAATCTTCTCTCAAGTTTAGCCACGGAATTATTTTGTTTTGGCGATAACTATTGGGCCGATTCTAAGGAAATTTAAAATCCTTATGCTGTTAAACATTCTTTTTTGAATAATATAATTGTCAAAGTCTGCCCAAGGTTAGCCCGGAAATTATTTTATTTGGGCAATAACATCATAATTATTCGGCTGATTCTAACGAAATTTGAAATCCTTATGTTGTTTTACACTCTCATTCGAATGATAGAATAACCAAGGTCCTCCCAAGGTTAGTCCGGGAATTATTGAAAGTTTTTAAGGTCGTAAGGTCATAAATCAGTATAAGTGACAGCACGGGACTTTTTTTATTAGCAGACCTTGTTAACTTTCTATTCTTTACTTTTCTTCAATTTTTTCCTTCCATTCTTTCCATATTTTGGCTTTCCATTATGTATTTCCTCTATGTGACACTAGAGGGCGACCTGCTTTCGCTACAACACCGGGAAATTCCAGGAGAGTTGCACACCCTCATACTCCATACATTTCTAAGTACTCTTCCCTTCCGTTTACTTTTAGTCCAACACTTTCTCTTCGCCTAACTTCACCACTTTCGAGATGATTTACACCAGAATAAATAAATAGGTTAATAAATAGTTAAGTGAATAAATAAAAGTAAATAAATATAAAATAAATAAATAGACAAAAGGTAAAGTAAGTAGAACCAAACCAATAAATCGGACAATAATTAAAATAAGCAAATAAATAAAAAAATAGGTAAATTGACGTTGGCTCTAAGTAGAAATCCCCACCTGAGATCCATGTCCCATTGAAGGATTCAGGGGAGAAGGAGCCGTTGAGCACCTCCTGTAGAAGGATCCCGTTTCCCGATGACCTCAAAGCACTCGGGGAAAGGGGGAGTCTTGCGGGGATAGGAGATCTGGGGGAAGAAATTAAAATTGCAATTTAAAATTAATAAAAGTAACGAAAATAAAATTTAGCAATATTAAAATTTGGTAGAAGCAAAATTTCCTAAAATTTCTTAAAATAACATTTGTATGGAATTCAAATTTCGTAACAATTAAAATTTCATAAAAAGTAAAATTTGTAGAATTAATATTTCGTAACATTTGGTGGCATTTTTTTTTTAATATTAAACAAATTTGAATTCAAATTTTTGTAAAATATTTTTTTTATTAGAATTTCGTAAAAGTATCATTTTATATAAGTAAAATTTGTTAAAAAAAAATCAGAATTTGTGGAATTAATTTGCGAAAAATTGGTGAAATAAAAATTTCCGCCGAATTAACAAAAAAAGATTAAATCAAAATTATGTCAAATAAAGAATTAATATTTCATACATTTAAAATTTTGTTGAATTAATCTTTCGTTAAAATTAAAATTCTGTTGATTTAAAATTTCGTTCAAATGAAAATTTTGTGGAATTAAAACTTCGTAAAATTAAGTGTGCAATTAAAATTTTGAAAAAAATCAAAAGATTCTGGAATTATTATTTCGTCGGTTTTTTTTGGAAATAAACTTTCATAGTCAAAATTTTGTGAAACTAAAAATTCGTAAAATTACCAAATATTGCTATTACAACTGATGTTAGGCCTTTTATATCTGGCGCCTTCCTCAACATGACATTAATATCGTAAGTGAGTATAACTTTTTATAAATTATTAAAGGGCAAAGCAATAATCAACGAGGGCACCTCTGCCAGAAAAATTAAGAAAGAATTTTGTAAAGGGTTTAAGTTAGGGGAAGTGAAAATCTCTCCGAGTTCTCGAACTGGGCCGA
The DNA here is from genome assembly GCA_963969495.1 of Ceratothoa steindachneri. Classification (NCBI taxonomy): domain Eukaryota; kingdom Metazoa; phylum Arthropoda; class Malacostraca; order Isopoda; family Cymothoidae; genus Ceratothoa; species Ceratothoa steindachneri. Next base: position 195,516,637 of record OZ018322.1, read on the forward strand.
ACTACTTGGGGTCTATGGAACGGGGGACACGCAACTCTCCTCGCATGTCAAATCTGCCATTATAGTGCATCCTATTGGCAGAGTCTTATGATGCGTGAAAATGAATAAGTAGGTAAAGGGCGATTATATTGGCGTTGATGCACGCCGATCTCACTTTACGAGAAAGCAATTAGGGCTAAGCATGGAACATTGTGGTCAAAAGAAAGTATTATTCTGATCATTAAATAGTAGGAGTATCAATAAAGTATTAATTTAAGTTGCGCCATCCACCTCTCGCATCATAGAGGCGATACTCCAACTGAATAATGAAATGAACATAAAAATTAGAATGACAGTCGCTGGCAAACCCCCAAAAAACAGAGGCGGCGTTCTTTGGGCACAAGGTGTTATTTTACACCAACTACCGATCATACAACCCTCTGTGGTTCCCCACCCGGACTATCTGTGTATGAGTACCCCATAAGAGACACTTGTGCTCCATCGGCTGGGTTGCAGAACAGAGAAAAAAGTGGGTATGTTGCATTGTAAAGAGTGAGAGGGAATGATAGTGGTGTAGTTATTTGCTATCACTTTGATGAAGCGTGTCAAACTACTTTCCCCGGCGGGGTAACTTCAGCGTATTTGCCCAATGGGCAGTCAGCTCGTGACGCCGCTCAATGTTTTGCAACCGCGCTCGCTGATCTCGAACAGCGCCTAGACGCTAGAATCCTAACGCCATATCCACTAGGAGAACGAGAGCTTCGCTATTCAATTTGTACGCAGAATAATAAAGAAGAACAAATAAAAGATTAGAATCGTTATTTTTTCTTTTTAACAGACTCCATCATAGTTCTTTACACTCTCCTACAAACCTTCTAACCCTTTTTACAAGCCAATAATAAGACTTCTTACAAGTCCTCCCGTAAGTACTTCTCTAAGCCTTCTTACAAGCCTACCTACCAGCTTATTTTCTACTCCTTTCCATTTTTTTTTACATTCTCACTTTTGATTATTCCTACTCTTTTTAGGTCTTTTATTTTTGGTTCTTGACTCTCTCCTCCCCTCGTTTCCACGTCTGACTTAGCCGAGTATAGGTGAAAGATGGTGTTAAACCTCCTCGAAATGTTCCTCATGTAGACACTCCCTAGGCAATCCTTGTAAGAGCATATACGAGGGCGGTCAATAAGTTTTGCGAATCGGTAGGAACAAAACAGAGGAAGGGGGATGGCTGTTTGTGGGGGAGGTGTTAGGAGAAGTCCTGACAAGTCAGGACCTGCAGCCACACGCTCCTTCCTCGTCTATTTAAGAAGCAGTAGCTGATCGCAGATCGTCAGTCACAAATTTTTCAACATTGGAGAAGGTTGAGCACCGCGCAGTGATCAAATTTTGACCAAGGAAGGCAAGAATGCAAAAGAGATCCATGAACGCATGGTTGCAGTGTACACCGACACCGCCCCTTCCTATGCAATCATTGCTCAAGGAATAGGGAGTTCCGCCATGGTCGTGAGTCCCTTGAAGATGACTCCCGTCAAGGACACCTGTCAGACGTGACCAACGAGGACAATGTGGCCCGTGTGGAGAGGATGATCCTCGAAAATCGATGGGTGAAGGTCGAAGAAATCGAACGAGAACTTGGAATATCACATGGAAGTGTTATCAACATCATGGACGACAATTTGGCCATGACCAACTTCTCTGTCCATTGGGTCCCTAGAAACCTCACGCCCCATGATCGACTTCAACGTCGTCAAAGTTGGGAGGAGCTGCTACTCCTGTACAACCAAGACCCGGCGGGATTCGAGTCACGCATAGTGACAGGTGTTGAAACGTGGGTCCAGCACTGGGATCCCGAGAGCAAGCTGAAAAGCATGGCCTGGAAGCACAGGGGCTCTCCGACCCCCATCAAGTTCCGGACCCCCCTCTCAGCCGGGAAGATCATGGCCACCATCCTCTGGGATTCTGAGGGAGTTTTGATGGTGGACTATGTGCCTCGTTGAAGGACCATCACAGGCCAATATTACGCCAAGGAACTGGCTGGGGTGAAGAAGTGCATCCGTCAGAAGTGGGGCGGCAAGTTGACACCCGGTGTCCTGCTCCTCCACGACAATGCCCCTGTCCACAAGGCCAGAGTTGCACAAGCTGCTCTGCGCGAGTGCGGATTCGAGGAGCTCAACCATTCCCCCTACATTCTAGATCTGGCCCCTAGCCAATACTTTCTATTCTGCCAGCTTAAGGCTGCACTACGTGGACGCCGGTTTGGAGACGATGAAGATGTCCAGCTCGCCATCCAGGAGTGGATTGAACAGCAGTGGGCAGATTTCTGGTTGTCGTGAATTCGAAGCCTCAGGGACAAGTGGCGCAAGTGCATTGAAGTCGAGGGTAGTTATATTGAAAAATAATAAAACACTTTTCCTCATATCTCGTTTTCTTATATCCGAATTGCCAAACTTATTGACCGCCCCTCGTATCTACAATAGAAGGGAAGAAAATTTTCTATTATTATTTTGGTGCGTGTAATACAAAGAGACTAAGACCGAATAGGGGACAAGGGCATGGTAAACTGTGTACATGAGGGTTCGCTCCTACGAGCGCGATACTCAAGCTGGTAATGGGTGGAGCTGAAGCGGACGCTGTCCATTCATATCCTTGTAGAGTTGATGCGACTAACCACGCCTTGACCAAAGTAAAGTCCTAGTAATTTCTATTATAAATTCTAAAATTACGATGATGAGGAAACTATGAATAAATTGCCTAGATTGGCCGAGCGTCGCAAAAACAATTCAACCGCAGGCCTTTACTGGCCCAAGAGTGGCTAGCAGTTGTTTTAAAGAGTAAGCGATCAGATTTGATTGAAGTAATCCATAAAGTTAGAAATAATTGGCTGCCTCTCTCAGGCCGGAAGGGAGGGGCAGCCAGCAGTTTATATACTTGAATATTATGGAGGAGGGTCGCCTTCTCCACCCAAGGACAAGCGGTAGCGAGCAAGCTTGTTACGGTACTTCCTAGTCACCGCTCACGAAGTTCCCCCAGGCTAGGACATTGAGCCAAAAGGTGTATTATCCTCTGCCGGACCAAGTAATCTTGGCAGAAACGTTTAGCAGAAAAGCTGACCCATCAAATATCGCTGCGACCCGCGAGTTTGTCCGATTCGGAGGCAACAAATTATGACCTGAGTTGGCAAAGCAATGGGGGTAGAAGACAATTTCGACATCTTCAAACTAGTGTCAGCAATAGCTTCACAGATACTGAAAACTAGGGGCTGCATAGATTCCGATTCATACAGGGCATGCGCGCTCTTCGAGTCGCTATGAATTAAAAACCGGTCTCTGAACAGAGAACACATGTAATCTATCGTACAGAACAGTTATGGCAATCTGCTCTGAGTGAAAATGGACGCAGCGAACGGAAGAGCCCTGCCGGTTTAAAATAGGAGGGGGTGGCACTGTAGCTAACCCCCTTTTGAATTATAGTTATCTGTATCCACTGGTACCTTTCCAATGTGACACGATATGTGTCACATTGAATTTGTAGTTATAGCAAAAGTTTGATAATTATGTATTTCTCTCTTTTTATGTATTCATTTAAGTATGGTGGCTGCAGGTGTATTCATGTATGCGTCTAACGAACGATTAAGATCTAAGCTCAGAAAGACAAAAAATAAGAAAAAAAATATTATTTTGATTATCGCCCTTTGTTTTATAATGAAATATCATTAACTACCTCGATCACCAATATGATTGAAGGAAAATTAATAGCTCAGAATTTCTTATGAAAAATAAAATCAAACAACGTATTTTGGTCTTTTGGAGTATACATAAACAGAACATTGGTAATTCTAACTAGCTTGGTTTCAGCCTAGTTCTGACTCCACTTATATTAATTAGATGGGCCTTTAAAAAAAAAAATCCACTTATATTAATTTTTTTAAAATAAGTCCCCTTTAACATTTTTTTGAAAAAAATAAACATGTTAAGAGGGAAATTGTCCTGGTGCCTCGCTTATACTTCATTTTTTGCTGTTTAAACGAAATATGAAACCTCGTCACCTTTGCTGCTTACTTCCTTGTAGCATTTACATTTTACGTTGATTTATTATCTGCCGCTCCCTTCTAAGGAGTCATATCAATTTCAATGATCCAGGAAATATAGCTAGTGCTCTTCGTCCAGATGAGTACAAAAATTTTCAATGTTTGCGACGACGAAAAATAGAGTCGTGATATATTTGATGGAATTCCAGTATTGGGCAGTAAGCTTGGCAGGCAGAATGTAATTTTCTCGATATTTTCCGGTTAAAATCTTAATTTTTGAATTGTGGTTATTTGTAAGAAATATTGAAAACTGCATTAAAGTTAAATCCACAAATGATGTTAAATTTGACATTACCGAGGAATCTATTCATATGATGGGGATTTTTAAATTTCTAGCCTATAAAGACTTAATACTCTTTTTAAAGCATCAATTATTTTATAATAATAAAAAAATATATTTTCAAAGTAAGTGTGACCGAAAAGTAAATTATTTAACAAGTGATATTTTTATTATTTAATTTAGGCGAATTAAATACGAGGGCATCTTCCGCAGAAAGTTTACTATGTGTAAAGTAGATGGCGAAGAGAGAGAAAGGAAAAAATCTTTGGCGTCACTCTTTCTACGGCTATTCAAAATGTGGTATTTTTTCCAAAAATTATTTTTCTTAACGGTATTTATTAACTGCTTAAAATAATTTCTTTTTACATAAACGCTTATATAACTGTACCTGTATTGGGGGAATTGTTTGGAAGTACTGACTTTTTTTTCATCATGATTGTCTGTTACAAAGTACCCCCGAGAAACGTTGCCAAAACGTTGGAGAAGAAGAAGGGAAAACATGGAATATCCTTCACGTTGACCTGACCTGATTGCACTAGATTTTTACTTCTATGGCTATCTGAAGTTTGCAATTTATGGTGCAAATCCCACAACACTCAAACTCCTTACGGGTTCCTTTAGGATAAGTGCTGCACCACTACACAATCCATATTTATCGATGTCTATGAATTAGATCGTTGACACATTCAGACGTGCATTCATGCTGCCGTCAAACATTTAGAGCAGTTGGCCTATCTAATTAAATGTTATAGGCAAACAACTCACTACTAAATTCTATACTCATAGCTTCAATTAGTATTTTTTCGTCATTGAAAATTTCCCTAAAAATATAATGATTTTTTTTAATGAGAAAATATATGAGGCTAAAAAAAGTATATATTCTTATTAAGTAGATGGACGAGAAAGAATGTGAGAAGAGGTATTAAATATGGGCCTACTATAAAACTCAACTAATCAGGTGTAGAAATCCAGTCTATCGAACTATGTACTAGAAATTAAACTAGTCAAGTTCACTCAGTGCAAAGAGAATAGGAAGAATATAGTAAAGAAGAAAATTGAATAAATAAAGCAGTAACTATTTTATTAATCCAGTTAATCTTTTTATATTGCATATTAATTATAAATAGAAAAGAATTATAAGTCTTGGAACATTGTTAACTCTGGGTATTACATAAAATAAGAATAACAGTTTTAACAAGTCATAATCAGTGTTTACTATATTTTCGGACGCCATATTTGTTTACAAATCGGTGAGAATAATTAAACTAAGTCTGTATTTGTGTCCCAATGTTAAAATATACTAGTCAAAGGTAAAGTCTATTTCCTTAATTTTATATTATTTTGTGGATCTACTGTTACGTTTAGGTTAGATTTTGTTTGCTCTTGGTGAGGTTCTGTTTTGGTAGTGAAATTGCAATGGAGAAGATGTCAGGACTAGAGGTTGTGTGAAATTTATAGAGTGTGGAAGAATGCCGGATTTTCTGAAAAAGTAGTATGCAAGCGTGATTGAGAAAATTAATCAGATTTCAGAGAGAGAAAGTTACCCCCACCCCCTTAGAACCCAACGTCTACCTGTGGCGCCCGAGAAGATACACTTGCACGCCCAGACAGCCCCAAGGGAACAGCGAGAATTTCGCACGGTTGTGCGACCCGTGTTGGGTTCCCTTTCTCGCCGTTGCACCGTCTGATCGGTGCTAGACCTACGGCGCAAATTACCTCTGCGCACGGCTGTGAGGCCCGACGAGGCTACCCCCCCCCCCCTCCTGGCGCGCCAAGTCTGATGAGATCCCTATCCCCCTATTTGGGGCTCCCGGCGACCCACTTCCGCCGAGGTTGTATAAATACTTCGAGAAAAGCTTTGAGAAATTAGTACCATACATCCCGTCTTAGTTAACAGCCACGTACAGTCTCGTACGCCCTGCTTCGCCTCCCAACGGCTTCCAGCTACGAATACGACGCGTCACCTCTCTCCCTGGCCTCGCTCGTAACTAAGGCCAGAGTTCCCGCCTGACAGACGATAGACAAGGACAGGCATCTATCACTCGGGTATCGACTTAGTTCTCGCCTGGAGTACTCCCTCGTTAATTTCTCAGCGTGGTTAAAGAAGAAGGAATCTTGCAAGTGGAACTTTTCAGTGCCCTACTTACCCGTCGCATCCAAGCTTCCAGTCAATTAGGCTTTACGTGAGTCTCCCCATCATTTGGAATATCAACCCCTTTCCCTAGAAGCAATCACCGTACATCCTCTCTCCGACTCTCGTACCCATCGAGTCATTTGTACCCCCCTTCCCCTCCGTTTCATACCCCAGGTCTCATTTTATTTATCGTCATTTATTTAATTGTGCTATTAATATTTTCTTTGTATAGATATAGTAAAGTTATTTTCCTACCACCCGTTTCTCTAATCCCAGAACCACTGAGAATTGATTATTTAGGCCAATTGCACTCTAGTCTGTTTATTTAACCCTCGCACTGGGATATGTATCCCAATTTTCTGGCGTGCCCTCTATAGGGTCACCTTACGACACATATAATAGGCTGGTCAGGGTATTAACTTTAGGATAGATAAGAGTAAAAATGATGAAGGGCAGAGTGATAGACAGTGGAAGGTGTCACTGAATGAGGGCATGAATCCTAAAGTAGTAAGGGATTCAAGGATAGTAGGGTAAATAGAGATGTTTGCGTACGTAGGGTTAGGCCTAAATTTGCTTTGGAAGAAGTGAAAGTGAGAATAGAAGTGGAATATGGGTGAATGTTGATAGAATAGATAGGTCAGTGAAGGTTAGATGTATAAGAAAAAAAGACACAGAACCTACCTGATAGCTTGACTAATAGATTTATAGCGGTATATATATATATATATATATATATATATATATATATATATATATATATATATATATATATATATATATATATATATATATAGCGAGTGTCCCTTGAAAATGTATACACACTTTAAATAATTGTAATTGTAAATTTTGAAAATTAAATGTATTTTAATAAACACCTACTTTACAATTATTTAAAGTGTGTATACATTTTGGGGGGACACCCGTTATATATTAATATATATATGGTCATCAGTGTTGGTATGAGTCATCATTTATAGTAAGCAAATGGCGAGCACCAGCTTAGGGGCGCGACGAGGTCCTAACTTTTAAGCGATGGGTGTCGTTGCAGTGATTTATTAATCTAACTCCAAGGATCAATAATTTTCAGGTGTTCTTTTGCTTGGCTGTGCTTACCGATGGCTTAAGGCAAAGAGGGATTTACGAAATGAACACTTTATTTAAATAACGAAAGTTATATTATAAGTGGCGCGATTATAGAACGTATTCGACGGGAGACTAGTTTGTCTAAGTATTAACAACCCGAATACGGGAGGAAGGCGAGACAAAACTCAGTGATTAACCGGTAACGTGAAAGATAGCAATAGTAATCCGATTAATAATAATTACGAGTAGTCTGATCTGATCCTTGTCTATCTATACTTTTCATATTCTGATTCTTCTTTATATATGCTCGAAATACAGAGGGCGTGGCCAGAAAGGACCCGGGTCCACATTAGGAGTTTCAACTCTCCATCCCATTGGCGGAGCTAAGCTGCCTGTACACCGTGTCTACATTTTTTATCTAATTCGTCCTATTTGATATGCTTCTCGCTGCATTGCCGCGTACGGTCAACAGCTGTATTTATTCAGTTTCCTAAGTAAACCTCCATGGCTGATAATTTTATCTCGAGACAAAACTTGGGCAGTCTTATCAAACAGGTGTTCGAGCGTTTTGTCTTTGCTCCCTTTGAGTCTCGCGGTCTCATTCTTGAATACAAATATGTATATATGTACATTTACAAACCAATACAATATTGAATCTTTACATTACATTTTAGTAAAGCATACTTTGATAAAATACGACCAATTCGCGTCCACTCTGTAGAGGTGTTCTTTCGGCCTAATGAATCAGGCACAAAGCCTACTTATGGTGTAGTTCGACCACTACAGATTTAGTGTCGAGAGAGTGGAGGTGACTGGAAGGTATTCGACTGATGAATTGAAAGGTAGTCTGAATGAGGATATGGCTGGAAGTTTGAAGGATATTGCTTTTAGTGGGAGATTCTCGTATTAGATATTTAGATAAAAAGTTAATTGAAAGTAGATGGAAGGATTTGAGTGTATGTTTGCAGCTGCTATAGTATCTGATCTATCTGAGAGGTATGAAAGGCTGGTATCTGGTTGTGAAATGGATGCAGTCGTGATTACGCATGTAAAAATGAATGATTTTAAGAGAGTGGGCCCATGTGAGTTACGCTAGCGGTTGATTGAAGAGTTGAAAGAAAGTAGAATGAAAGGCCTTGTTTTAAGTCTGCTTCTGAGAATGAATGTTGAGATGTAATGGATATCTAGTGGAAATCAGTTGAATAAATATGTGAGGAGTATGCGAGAGAAAGAAGGTGTAATGTTTGTTGATGTGTGGGATAGAGTTTATGGTAAGAAAAACTGTATGCGATGGATGGATTGCATTTGAGTAGTAGTGCCTTTGATGTGTTGTGTTAGGTGTATAATCGTGTCATTAGGTCTTTCTTGTCTGGAAACTAGATAATGTTAGAGGTAAGGGCAATATTAGAGGGAAAGTCAGAAATGTTCAAATATTTCTGGCATGGGAAATAAGAGCTAGAGATCTATCGAGGGAACCTGAACTTAGCATACTAAAAGGTGTCTGAAGGATTAAAATGTTTATATTGCCCTGCAAGCAGTCTTCGAAATAAGAGGAAAGAGTTATTTATTTATATAATGGAGAGAGATATAGATATGGTGGTCATAACAGAGTCATAAGTTTAAATAAGTCAAGTTAAATGAAAGCAAAAACGAATGTGAAATAAATGATGACATTATGTTCATTAACCAGCGAATTGCATTCAATTCAGTCAAAATCATATAAGAGTAGATGTGAAAATAGTGGAGTCGTTATAGGTTCATATTAAGGATAGGGGCATTTTTTAGTCCACCTGAAGAACTTCATGGAGATATATATGTTTATGAAAGGTGAAATTAACCGAGGATGATTTGAAACTTTTTTTCTTAGAGATGTTAATTTATCATCAAAAGATTGGGAAAATTTGATAAGTAGAGATATAGTTAGTCAAAGATTTATTGAATGTTTTCAGGATAACTTCCATAAGCAGATGATAAATCAGCAACTCGTGGAAACAATCTACCGGAACTTGTCTTAACCAATCAGGAATTTGGGTGAAGGAACTTTTATTTGGAGAAGCTTTAGGCAGTAGTGAACATCGAGCGGTTAGATTTACTCTGGTTAATAAGATAAGCATTGCAAGAAATAATGTAAAAATTCCAAATTAAACCAAAGAAAGAAAAACTATTGTATTTCTATCCTTCGAAAATAGAAGGAAGGATGATTCTAAAACTATAAGCCAATAAGTCAAACCTCAATTGTATGTAAATTATTTGAGATGGCTGTTAAAAAAGGGATGGCAGACTTTTTAGGGGTAGCTTGATGAGTGATACTCAGCATGGATTCAGGTCCGGTAAATCTTGACTGAAAAATTTTCTGGAATTTCTTGATTATTTACTGGTTAAAAGAAAAGACTTTGATGAAGTTTACTTATATTTTATTAAAGATTTTGGTAAGGTCATTCATCGGAGACCAGTGCATAAATTCAGAATGTATGGAGTTTCTGTCAATGTTTAAAATTTGGTGGCAATGTGAAAGAAGAATAGAGAACAGAGTGTAGTATTAAAGGAGAGAAATTTCAGTGTATGGATGTAATTAATGGGGTACCTCACGGATCTGTTTTGGGCCCATTATTAATTATTCTTGGTTTATAATAACGATTTAGAGGTAGGTGTTAAAAACAAAGTATCAATGTTTGCTGATGATCCGAAGTTAACAGCCAGTATCGGGTAAATACAGGAAAATATTAGTGATTTAAATTGACTAGTTGAATGGGCACATAAGTGATAGATGACAGTCAATCTCCAAAAAAAGATAATTGTTCCCTTAGGCAACCGAAACAGGAAATTTAAGTATGAAATGGAAGGTTGCTGGTCGAACTCCCCTGAAGATGAGAAAGATTTAGTGAGTAGCAATAGATCTTTTATTGAGGTTCCTAAAACAGTATTTAAAGGCTAGAAATTCAGCAAAAAGTGCATTAGACTTTAAAAATAAAAATATTTTCTATTATTATTCTCAAGCTATATAACTCGTATGTTAGATCACACCTAGAATATTGTATTCAGGCTCGGTGCCCACATCACAGTGAGGATATCACCATTCTGGAGGCATTACAGAAGATAAAAAAAATGATACCTCCTCTGAGACACCTTGTTTATATCAGTAGGTTAAGGGCATTTAACATGTTATCATTTGAAAGGAGGTGCTTATGGAGGGATTTATAAATGGGTAATACGAAAGTTTTTTCGAACTGGACCCTAATGATTGCACAAACGGTCAATGTTTGAAATTTGTAAAAAAATCTAGATGCAAGTTGGTCTTGAGAAAATATTATTTCATTAATATAGTCATGGATTCAAAGTGTGACCCAATTTTAAATGTCTCTTGTTCACATCATTCAAAGGGAGGTTAAACAAGTATATAATGGAAGAGCATATATAAAGAACCTGATTTATTATACCAAAGTTGTTATTAGTACTTGTATGCTTGGGGTCTTGTTTTCTAAACTCAATAGGACGGGCCTAGTAGTTGATGGCTGAAAACCCAATCCAATAGATACTTATTATACCATTATGGTTGTTTAATGTGTTTTTAACTATTCTAATTGGGGTGAATTTGATAGGCCATAGTGGCTTTTTTCATCCTTTATATATTTACTTTATGTTTTAAATAGATCGATTATGGAAACGTGGGGTTAAGTTAGGTTATGAAGAATTTTTTAATTTTGGCATTGTTTATATTTGATGTGGCTCCAGCCATAAGCTAAATGCAACTTTGTCTAGCGGGGAAGTGCATTGTTCTGTTTAATACAACCACTTGCATTGTCGTCCATGTATGTCCGTTGCAGTGTCGATGGGGCTTCTTACTATTGCCATAGTAACCAGGTTCATACAAAAAAAAACAGGAGAAATCAACGTCTGACTTCAAAACTCACTCTGGTTTGATATGAGTAAGACTCAGTCTGGCTCAGGAAGACTGAAGGGGACTAAGTGGAGCAATTTGATAGCATAAACGCTGAATTTTCTGTCGTTTTCATGAATATCTATGAAATTCACTTTGTGCTACGTGGTATAAAAAAAATACATACTTTATGTGTTAATTTGTGTGCCTAAATTTCTTAGGAGAGATCTGTAAAGCAACTGGTAAGCGAAAATTAAAATGTGTGATACAGCCGCGGATGTTCCTGTAGGCTTTGGGGTCAGAAGGGCAAATTGTGGGCGTTGGAGCCGAGAGAGCACACAATCCTCCAGATGTTAACCGCAGCACTATTGCTAAACAAAGAAAAATTCCCTTTTTCTCTTAGTCTGACTAACAATCACCTAACATATGTTTCTTAAAATCTGCTAATTATTGTCCCTAATCTTCACTAATTAGCATCATTTGATTTGTCTTAATTTTGTTTATTTATTCTTCTTCGTCATTGACCCCAACCATTGTTATTCTATTTTGCTAATTTTAACGCGTTAGCTGCAAATGTTCAGAAAATGGTAGTAGCAAACTATTCTTGTACCAAATGCTACAAACGTTGCCCTTACTGATTAAACACTTGAGTGCGATATCTTTTAACGCAACAAGAATGAATTTTTTAAAACTATCCATGAATCATGTGTGTCTCAAATGGTAAACAAGGCGTTAAGGTGAAAATGAAACTCTTCTTTTTGGATATTTCTTAGATATTTCGAGGATATTGACTCTAACCAATATATTATTTTTAAGTTATTATAAGGGAAATCGAAGAGAAACTGTTGCAACCAATGAGGCCACTATTTCAGGTAAAGAATAATGAGAGAACAAAGATACCTCTCCATCTTTGACGTAACTTACTCTCAGATGGGCAATCAGATGGTTCTTCAAATCTGCTAATTGACTGGAGATAAACAAAGTTCGGCCATTTTCTCAAAATTGAGCTTAATTAGCATGAATTAATTTATCTTGATTTGAGCTTATAGCTCTCCCCGCCGATTGTAACCAATCTGACATCCTTAATATTATTTAAGCAGGAAAATATGGGAAACTTTTAATCAACGTGGATACCTTTTATCTCCACAGCCTGAACGACGATCACTTAGCAGATGATCTTACTCCTTCCCGGTAAATCTAACCAGTGATACAGTGGCGGAGAGTTGCTGATAGACAATTGGCTTTGGCCCCCTCAAACTCTCCCAATTAGTTATTGTACAACCATAATATATTTAAGGGAAAATTGATGACAATTTAACAAACGAGATCACTCATTTAATGAAGAAAGAAGATTTAGCTACTCCTGACCTTGGCAGAAACGCAGAAAAAAGAAATTGACAAAACCTATCAATAGCCTAATTAGAAAAGAAGAAGAAAAAACAACCAAAAAGACAACATTAATTAATTTCAGAACAATGAAATAACAACAAAGCAGCCTTATCAGGAACGGCAATGGGAAACCGGCCTCCCTCAAGGCCCAATCCTGTAATTAACAATATAAAGCAATTAAATAGAATGAAGGAGGCTGAATGAAGGGCAAATAAATAAATAAATGGATAATAGAAATAAAGGTCAAGAATTGAACCTGGGCCATTAGAACCTGGGCCAGGTTAATATGTTATACACTTCTAGGAAAATGTTCTTGTAACGAGTACAAGAACGTCCTATTACGAAGTAGAACCTCATTGCTGAAAACTAGTTCTTCAACGCCACGTTACGCACTAACATGTTGTATGGCTTATCTGTGTGGCCTCTGACGCGTATCTGCGTCCACGTTGGGTTCCTGGAACACGTCTTCCCGACCCCAGTATGAGTTTGGATTGTGTTTTTTTTTAATTCACTTATTTGTATATATAATATTTGTATTATTTCTTATTTACCTTCTTCATTTCTTTTAGTATTCTACTCTATCTGTCATAGTTTAGCCTCTAAATGAGCCTTCGTTGGATTACAAGAGTAATGCTCACTATTTTATCTATCTTAGTCGTTTATATTTGTACTCTTGAGTACTAAGTACTTTGTACCCACTACCTCTTCCGTAAGTAGTGTTGCACATACATTAAATAAATACAATAAATAATTAAGGATAATTTAATACGTTCGCCGGCACAGTTAATAAGTACATTGATTCAATTAACTATTAATAAGGCAAACGCTTCCACTTGCACGGATATTAAATCAATTCAATACCTGAGATAGATATTAAATACAATAGATCAATTAAAATTTATATAACAATCAGGTAAAACCATTGATGTCTCGTATACAAGTCGATCAAACTCAATTTTTCCTCGTGTGTGCAATAGACCCAAAATGGTTTTCCTGGTGTGTGCAATTAACCCAAGCCTATTTTGTAATGGGCTCGCGTGAGTAATTTTCATTCAGACTTTGCATCATTCACTCACTCAAGCCTGAATGAAAAATACCAGGAACAAAGGATGAGAGGTTTGAAACGTAAGAACAAATTTCATAATGAAGAACATTTTACTGCTTTTCAGTTATGTAAAATGCTGCCTTCTTCCTCCCTCGAGATATAAAGGGAAAACCAACGAGGGCATATTCGTGTATAAAGTAAAGAAAATAGTGAAAGTGAACTAAGGGAAAATAGTGGAAGAGATAGAGCCGGAGCTCCTCTTGCAGTAATTAGGCGCACAAGTGTGTGTATTGGGGTAGGAAGGGCCAACCACCGTTCCGCTATGTTTTAATTGTAGCAGAAGCCTCATCCATGTTACACTGTCTACTCCTTTATGGGTATGAAATGGACCAAAAACTTCTTCTAAGTTGGAATATCTATGTCAGGAGCTTAGGGGCTGTAAATAAGTGTTACAATCAAAGATTACAGTTTATTGCGGGTTTCAAATCATTATGGATTTCTTGACAATTTGTAATTTTTATGGTAAAAGTAACTTAAAACAATTTAATGAGTTAATAATGAGGTTATTTTATCGCATTAGTGCGAAATAAGTATTGTGCATTTTTGAAGACCAAATATTAGTGTTTTGCTTCCTTTTCTGGCAAACTTATTGAAATAAGAGAAGGCAACACCGATTCGGTTTTGTTCGCTGCGGCAACTGTTAGTCTAGTGTCTCAGTTCCAATTCAGACTTCGCAGTGTAATAGATAAAAATAAAGTGAACAACTATGGGTAAAGTCAGTGACTTGAGTCCTCGTTCCTAATCGCCTTTTTAAGCTCAATTTAGCATGAACCTTATTTACTACATTTTTTTAACACATACACGAAATCATTAACTGATACCACGCATAGGATTTATCTGCAACTTTGTTTATTACCTTGCTGAAAGAGCGAGTGTTTATAATCATTATAATTTTTAATCAAGGATTTATGTTCAATTATTGATAGTTTTATCACCAATTTTCACTAATTTTAGAGGTTTTTCTTATTGGAGACCTATAGTTTAACGTGTGCTCCAAACAACGAGTTACTAGAAGGTATGCCAGCCTCCACAAAGTTACCCGAATCGTGACTCCACCTAGTGATAAATTTTAATTCACTGTGACTAACTTTCCTAAAATGCGGAGTGTTTTTTCCATTTGGTCACAATTCTGAAGTATCTTGCGACGTTAAGAGTATCATAGATAAAGAGGGAAGGAATGGAGATTGCATGGGTAGAAGTTATTTGGGAATCTTTTCAAACAATCCTACTCTTTGTACAATAAACCTCAAGAAGTAGATTACTGCGCCTGAACTTTAGACGATACGAAATTAGTTACTTCCTTAAAAAGTATTATCTTACGGTGATCTTAATTATCATTATTTCATTGATTTAATTGAAATTTTGCATTGATTCACTACGTAAAAGAATTCCTAAGTTAATAATTCCGACACAGATTAATTAAGTAATGTAGACATCTGCCTCGATTTGGGTTATATAGTCGACGTATGCGTGTTATCTTTTAAGGCTTCTTATAGGTAAATGCAGACTCATAGTGGGTTTTAGAAAGATCAGCAATAACGATGTCCACGATCTCGAGGACAACCTATTAAGACTCCAAAGAGAGTAGAGCAAACCTATATACATAATACCAAACACTAGAAAATTCGAGCGAAGAAGAAAACGACACCTTCATAGAGAGGCGAAGATAAAGTCACTCAACAAAATAATAGAAAAACGAGCCAGGTAAATCATAGAAAAGACAGAAATAAATAAGATAATCCGGATTTCCAGGCAAACTAGCATCTCTTTGCAAACCTCTTATTTCCTTCAGTTTTCAGCAATAGTTCTTCATTAACTATTACATTCACACAATATACACAGTTGATACGTGGGACAGGGGTTATGATAAACAGCAACGACCTAGAGTAGATACAAGCTACACATCATGGTTCGAATTCCACGTTAAGCTATCGGTCCCATGACTAAATAGGTCCACCATGTTGTCTCCTACTATATTTCCTCGCTGTCCTATCCTTAAACTTTCTTCTTCCCCTCCATCTCACTCCTTTCCACCTTACCCACAGTGCCTGGGGCGTACTTAGGTCTTGGACAATGTGGCTTCGGGAGACTACAAATGAGTCTCGCTCCTTGCCCCCACCCCCATCAGTGAGCCCTCTTTTGAAGGCCATGGGGAGAAGGCAGGTGTCCGGTGAGCTGTCCTTTGTATCCCACTTTGCTTTTCTTTCATTTCATTTTTTTTAAAATATACTCCTACACTCTCAGCCCGAAGGAAGCCGCTGTTAGGATGCATTCATCTTCCTCTTAATGCTTACGGAACTTTTGAGCAATTTACGCCCGAGCTTCCTTGAGAAAAGATCCCAGGTTTTCCAGGTAAGAAGACAATAGGTCTATTATTTTTTCCTTGATTTCTAAATACGACTTTATGCTTCCGATTTTATGTAATATTGTTAGGTAACTAAAGCACGAAACATTCCATTGTGATCGAATGAATTAGTGCTTGCAATCACCAGTGCAATTGTTCAAATAAGACTGATTTTTTTTGTATTGAAAATTTGGAAAGGGATTTTCGCAATGACTTTCCCTGCTCATTGCTTCGATGTTAGTAATGTGAAGATACGTATTCTCTACATTTGCAGTGAATTACAAAGTGAGTAAGAGGAATTTTAATAATTGCTGTTTTACTTCAGTTAAACTAATCGATAAATCCAATAACTTAAACGAAGGTTATCTTGTTTGGGAGTGACTTGATTAATTTCCAAACGAAAGTAGCTAGTTATGAGCATAGGTGGGCGTTATCGCGATAACGATATCGGGTTATCGGTTATCCGATATTTTTTTCCGCGTTATTGATTCATCGGTATCGCCTATACTTTTGGTTCCAAACTAGCGATAATCGATAATTTCAGTTTTTGGTTCCAGTTTAGTACAGGGGTGAGCCGCGCGTGCCTTGGAGGCAGAAATAGGTAGGTCCAAGCTGGGAGGAGGATCCTCAAAACCTATGAGAAGATGAAGGAGAGCCTTACCAGGTAAGAAACTAAGGAACAGTATTCAAATATTCTTACTATTTTATTATAAAATAACGCTATATATAGTCAATAATCAATATTGTATTATAATTTGGGATTTATCGATGTATCGGTTATCACTTTATCTGGGGATAAATTTATCACCGATACGGTTATCGGTTATCGTGATACATTTTTTTCGTTATCGCGCCCACCTATGATATATATATATATATATATATATATATATATATATATATATATATATATATATATATATATATATATATATATATATATATATAGAGAGAGAGAGAGAGAGAGAGAGAGTCGCACCACACTCATTAATTACAACTGACTAATTCTCTTTATTTTCATTGGAATACAATCTAAAAGCGCAGGTTAAATTTGGATAACGAATTTTTTAGTAAGGGTTAAAGTAACCTCAAAGTCTGAATGCATAAAAAAAATACGCCGACTTTATTTAATTAGATTTTTAAACTTCTATTACAGCTTTGGTAATAATTTACTATTACACATTTAGGTGAGAAGAATTTTTGGTCTTTTTTCATTTAATTAATCGCAAAAGAAATAAGGTTAATTTCCAATGGCTCTATAATTTTTTAACAAATCTCGTTTGCTTTCATTTGGGTGATAACACAATTTACTCATAATTTGGCTGCCTGGAAGTAAGGAGAGAAAGTGGAGTTGATTCACTTGACAAATATTCCAATTTCCACTCGAGCAACTACTCACTTTCCGTCCAAGTCAAGTTTATGTGAGAGAGGGTGAAGAAAGTTGTCGGTTCTCGTCTGACTTGGTGGATGCACTGCATACAGAGGTGCATTGGTGGATGAACTGCACACAGAGAGGTGCATTATTTTGGTGAGATGAGACCTTCCAACTTGAATTCGTTTAAGGAAAATATTTTTATTGTTGTTTTTAGCTCCCCAGGAACAAATTACCTCTGCTCCCTGCGACCGCTTGGGAGATTAAGGTAGAAAGCCAACGTTACCACCCTTAAGTGGGGCCGTGTTACTTGTGAGACTATTTTGAGAGACTCGGTTAGAGTAGAGGGGGGCTGTTGCATGCTGCAGGGCTTTTATAACAATTTCCATGTGCTAACGGTCCATGCAAAAGGTAAGAAGTGAATTTAAATAAAATAATGGTATCAGGTGATAAAGATATTTAAACTACTAAAAAAAGAAAAGGGATATAACGAATTGTGTGAAAAATAAATGAAGATAAACAGTAGAAGAGATGGACTTGGTGACAATAATTCAACTCTTAATGCTAGGGTCGAGGATCTCCTAGTTAAATCTTCAGGAACTGCTTTGGGATTCAGTAAAGATAAACGCTTTATTGGTCTCGCATCACCTTAACAAAGAGATAATTTTTTGCCGATAAGAGTCTCTTTTCAAGCCCATTTAACTTCCAGAACCTGCGGCGTAGAATCGAGCACAATAGGTATTTTCTTCTGAGGGGATCATTTCTTGCGTTATTGTGTTACAAAACTAAATTACCACGTTTAGAGTAGTTGTCTTTGTAACCCGCAACAACCATCAGAGTACCATTTAAGCCCTAATGATTTGTCCTACTTTATTGAGTATTTATTTGCTTCGACACCTAAAAGAAGAGACGTGGCATCCCAGCAGTGGGGTTTTGCTTGTATGGTGCTTAAGTGAACCGCACCTTTAGCCTCCGTCTCTCCTATCAACTGATCAACACTTTCATGCACAAAATTGTCATAACTTCTAAAACTCCATAAATATAACAACAATATGTACAATCACAATAAATACAAAAATAATCTACATTCTTAAATAGCAAAATAAACAACTATAAAAATTAGTATACAAATACATAGAAAGGTAACAAGGCAGAAGCCTGTCTCGCTAGCAAACAAGAATTAAGGCGCCCACATCGGCCCAGAGGATGAAATGATCTAATTGACCCGATATGTGAATGAGCGATGAAAGCCGATCGCGTTTTTTTTAAAGGAGATCCCGCACATGCTACCCCGGTTAAAATGCCCCACTAATGGCCTTATCCATGTCCCCCATAAGTGAAACCGCCACTGTGATTTTCTTTAACTACTAGCTATTTCTACCTGCCTTTAATCATATATGCTCCATTTTCATTTGCTTCCAGATTGAGGATGATGATGCCATTGGAGAATTGGTCAATTAGTATTTGAAAAGAGACGAATAAACAGGTTTTTAATCTTTAAATCCCTCTCCGATAGGTTAGTTTTGCCTATGTCTTGTTAAGTTAGGTCAAATTAGGTTACTTCAGCTGAAGTTAATCAACAAAGTTGTATAAAAAGTCGGGGAGGGTCTCGACTTTTGCCCGGACTTTGTTATCAATTGCTGCCCTTTTCAAGTCTGAACTTTAACATAGGCTTGGACACAAAATTTCAGCCTCGTCATGAGCTGACCGCCTATTCTCAGATGTGATATGTCTTCCCTCGTAGGTGTAGGTAGCTCTTATATATATACATGATCACCTACATAGCCAATCGCAACAGAACTATCATTTCCCTTCCCGTCTTCAGAGTCCAATACATGCACACTCTCCTCTGTTTCTCATCCCTGCCAATGGGGTATTCATAGTCACATATCACAGAGGATGGGTTGCGCTATTGATTGTTGTTGTCAAAAAATAAAATACTACCCTTTATACCCTCTCATTTCGGGCAAGATGAGCTGACAAACATTACTACATCGTCCTTTTCTCCCTCGCTGGATTACAAAATTCCTTTGCCGCCCCAATAGCAAGCAAAAACTTCTGATCTTAGGTTTCTGTTTCCAAAAGGACAACTAACACAAAGTTCCTCATGCAACAAATTAAGTATAAAAGCAAATATCTATAAATCTATTGCCTTTGTATTTCTTCTTGATGTAGTTAACAAATTCTAAAAGATAATGCTTTAGAACGTTTTAAATAAGTTTCCGGATCGTTAATTTAACAAAATCACTTCCATATGAAGCTTTAGTGCATCTCCACTTGTAAACTTAAAACGATAATCTGAAATTGTATTTACACACAAAGACTAATTTTCCTACAGTCATCAGTACGAGATTTATAATTATCCAAAATGTAGATCTAAATGAGTCAGTCAAAATAAAAGCGTTACATGAAATTTATAAACTAAGACCTCAAGATGACTTCATAGACTGTGGACGAGTTTTGATTTTATAAATGAGTCATTTTAAAAATATTAAATTTCTTTTAAAAAAATATATTTGATAATAAATTTATAACGCTACAGTTTCGAATGATACATATATTTGTGGTAGAATAGGGTCGAGTTCAACCCTTCCGGCATTTCTTAGCCGAGAGAGATAACGGCTGTGTGCGTGGGAGACTTATTTATAATACAGACAGTGCGAATTAACCTTATTTTGTCGGTTGGCAAAATAGTCAACTATCTTGTAGGTTCCGGGACAATATAAAAACGGGTACAAAAATAACTTTACTAATATGCAAATTACTATTCATTTTACAAAAGGTTAAAAGGGGAAGTACGGCAGGGCCAATAATTGTGCTACGCCGTCCGTCTCGATGTCCCACTGGTTCACCTCGAAGATCTTTTCAAAGTGGGAGAGATAAGACCCGAGGTCCCCACTTTCTTGAAAAACGGGGAGTTTATGGTCGTAGTCTGCGGTGCGTCAAGTCTAGAACTTGAGGGGTTTATGGAGAGCGTCTCGTTCCTTAGTCTGCCCATTTCCAGTTCGTGAGAGTGAATTCTCTCTTTATTCTCGTTTTTTATCATCTTTCTTCTAGCTCTCTTATTTCTGCTCTTTCTCTTCTCTCTTCTTCCTGGATGTAGACTATCAGATCTTTGCCACTGAGTCCGAGTGACTCACCTTGGGCACAAAGATGGGCACAACAAAAAGAATTAAATTGTGGATTTCTTTACGCACGAACGGGAGTGCGAATGGTTTTGCTAAACAAAACGAAAACACGAACAACAAAAGGGGGGGATACACTCACAAGAGAGCTGTTGGGGTGGAGATTTTACCTAAATCCCTCACTGTGATTGAAACGAGAGTTGCAGCACTCCCAGCACTGCAATACGATGAATAATACTATTTTTACTATACCTTCAACTTACGGCAAGAGAGGAGGCTCTGAAGGCCACAATTCTATTCCGTGGAGGAATAAAAATAATAGTTAAACACGGACCCTCGACAGTAAATTCACAAAAAAAAATAATAAATGGAAACGGGAGCAAATACACTTCGCTAGTAGGTATTCAATGGTTATTTTTCAACTTTTAAACTCCATAATGGGAACCAAGATTAGCTAACAATTAACAATTTAACCAAGGATAACCAATAGATTGATCAAATTTTAATCCATTGATTGACCAAGATTAACCCCAATAAACCTGACGCCAGTTTAATATATAATAGATTTTAGTTTATATGTCGTAGAATAGGGTCGAGTTCAACCCTTCCCGCGTTCCTCCGCCGAGAGAAATGACGGCTGTGTGCGTCGGAGACTTATAATAAAGATAGAGTGCAAATTAACAGAATCTTAGATTGGCCAAATAGTCGGCTATCTTGTAAATTCCGGAACAATAGAAAAACGAGTACAAAAATAACTTTACTAATATTCCAATTAATATTCTTTTTATAAAGGTTAAAAGGGGGTTTCGAAACAAGTTATGTATATAACACATTAGACGTACACGAGTCTCAGCGACTTGGCGGGTACAGTCGCCGTACACACAAACGAAATGACTGATGGGTCACTCAAATGATCTTGAGCGTGCCCGAAGCCGACGATGGAGGCTTACACTGGGGTGGAGGTGGTAGTAGAAAGAGCAACTTGCACAAAAGAGTTGCGTGTTGCTGTTACCTCGAAGAGGTTGGTCCGAGGGAGTAATCCTTGCCTTGGCGTAAAGTTCAAATAATAATCTCTTGACAATTACTACTAACGGGATGAACTTAGATCTTGCCTTCGGGTTTATAACACCAAGTCAAGACTGGCGCGTAGCGTTCTAGAAGCGGGTAATAATGAGTACGGGGTAGACTCACGCGAATTAACGAGAATACCCGGAGCTTGAGGGGTTCTGCGAGAAATTATGCAGAGTCCAACGGGACCCGAATATCGGGTACGAACGGAGAAGTGCAGACGGCAGGCACTGAAGGGGCGGGCAGACATCGGATACTGACGGGGCGGGCAGGTGGCGGATACTGCCTTCCAACTCTGGCGCCCGAAGATTTATAGTGGGGTCCAATGGTGGATTTACCCCCCTCAGTCCGAAAGGGATGGTTCCAGGGTCTGACGCATCGACAGGCGAGGGTAGTCTTGCCCTATTAGCTCGATGGCGGGGAGGTTCCTAATCCGGCGAGGCGAAACTTTGTCCGACTCCCAATGGGACCATCTTTTCGGGCTCTCAAACTTGTTGCATCTTTCTGCGATGGCGGGCTTTCAGGCCACCATGGCGTCTCATGATTTTGCCCTTCCATTAGCGCAGACAAAAAGGGTCGACCAGGTAAATGTTCTCTCTCTCTTTCTCTCTCTTTTCCCTCTCTCTCTCTCTCTCTCTCTCTCTCTCTGATTTCTGACAATATTTTTTTTTAGGAAAGAAATAAACTATTAAGAATATATGGCTTTCTCTTATAGATACCATTTTTATGGATAACCCAGTATTATAAAAATATATATATATATATATATATATATATATATATATATATTGAGATTAGTAAACAGTTACAATCAACGTAGCTAAAAGAAATTAATATAATTAAATAAGTTTCCTTATACGAGATGGTATAGAATTTTTGGCGGGTGAATAAACACTTATTCTTAGAATTATAAGATCTCCATGGCTAGGGAAAGTCAGCTGATCTAATGAATAACGATATTCGCAGGATATGTGGTTTCCATAGCTACACAAAGGGGGCTGAGTTATCTGATATATAAAGATATGCTTAGGCTATGTGGTTTCTATAACGACGGAAATTCAGTTGATTCTTTTAACTGGGTGCGTAGGCATATACTGACTATGGCAATATATATCTCTGCATATATGAAATTGCCATCACTTAGAAATATATAGGTTTGATTTTCCTGAAGAAATGTTAGTTTTTGGAATAAACTTTGTATACAATCCTCTAGATGGAAAGCACTCATATTTCAAAACGCCTTCCCTATAATTAAAACCTTTAGAATTTTTTCAGGCTAGAGTTCAATGAGCTTAGGGGCGTGATTGAGAAATGAATAAGAGAGGCTGGTCAGGATATTAGTTATAGATTAGATTGAAGTGAAGATTATGAGAGGAAGAGTGATAGGCAGTGGAAGGTGGCAATGAATGATTGCATGAATCTTGAAAGAGTAAGGGATTTAATATGAAATCCCCAGTGTTTTATTTACGAGAGAGCTCCAGTCGTTATCACAAATGTAGGATTGAATGATGGTAAGAGAGTGGGTTAATGTAAGTTAGTTGAAAGTTAGAAGGAGTTAATTGAAAATTTAAAAGAAAGCAGAATGAATGTTTTTTTTGTCAAATGTGCTTCTTAGAATGAATATTGAGATGGAATGAATGTCTCTTGCAAATGGATTGAATGAATATCTGAGCAGTGTATGTCATACGTAGGTGCAATGCTTGTTGATATGTAGGATATGTTTTATGGTTTGAAAGAACTGTATGCGATGGATGGATTGCATTTAAGTACAGATGGAGTAGATGTGTGTTTGAAGGAGTATTTACCATCAGTGGCGTGCATTCAATTGAAGCAAGGGAAGCTATCCTTCACCTATTTAAGAAGAAAGGAAACAAAAAAATTACACCCTAACAATTAATATGATATCCGAATCAATTTTCTTCTCACATTTATGCTTACCTATACTTGTATAGTGTATACAATACCGTTCACTTTCAATCGAATTGGCGTTAGACCCTGATGAGCCTGACTGCAATTGAAGATTGCAGTCAGTATGTCGGTCGATCGGTCCCCGTTTGCTTCTTTTCATTTTGGAATAACATTGTAACTATTCGGCCGATTCTAACGAAATTTGAAACCCTCATGTTGTTTTACATTCACTTTCGAATAATATAATTGCCAAAGTCCTTCCAAGTTTAGCACGGGAATTATTTTGTTTCGGCAATAACATCATAACTATTCGGCTGATTCTAACGAAGTTTGAAACCCTTAAGTTGTTTTACATTCTCTTTCGAATGGTGGAATTGTCTAGGTCTTCCTAAGGTTAGACCAGGATTTATTAAACGTTTTGAAGGTCGTGAGGTCATAAATCATAATAAGAGCGAGCACGCAACTTTTTGGTCGGCATACTTTGTTTCTCTTAATTTCAATAATAGTTCTGCTTTTTGGTGCATTGTATTATATCTATGAGGGAGGGACCAATAACTTGAAAGCGAACCGACAAAATGGACGGAAAACCAGGAGTTTAGACAGGCTGAGTAGCGAGAGAGTGCAACGAGGTCAGGTAAATTATGGACAATGGCAAAGCTCAAGGTTATTTAAAGAGACATGTGGAAAAATAGAATTTTATTTACACAAAAATAATGAGAGAATTGATGGTTAAAATTACCTCAGAGAATTAACGGGCAAAATCACATCAGTAGATGAAAGGGGGAATTGTAGTTATAAATCAGGCTATGAAGTTAGAACTTAAGGTATTCCCGGAGGAGACTATTCAAATGAGGGGGGGGGGAGATTAACTCAATTGGGTTACTAAAAGAAGGGGGAGAGGGGTTGGCTTACGGATGTCTTCTGCACTTGAGGTGAGGCCACTCGGACTTCAAAGCGGGAGGTTGGAGTGATTACGGTTCTCCAAAAGAAAGGAAGGGAGGTAACTTCCGGTCCAGGGGAGAGTATTTGGGCTACCCAAAATGAGGAGGGCTTCGACAGGAGTTGATGAAAGAAGTCGGGAAAATCACTCGGGGCGATCGTTCAGTGGAATTACCTCCTGGCTGGGGCTAATTCCAAATACACAAAATAGTCCAGTGGCACTTTGCTTTGTTGCTAGCACTTGACTTGGAACCATGGGGAAATCTTTTGGGTTCTGGGCGAGACTTCTCAACTCCGTGTCAGTTTTATGGGAAACAAGCAATATATATGTCTGAGGCTCTTCCTGTGGGGGGGGGGAGGGGGTAGTGGGAAACAGCTCTACTCCTCTCGAATGGCCTCGAATCTTCTTGCATAGGCTATTCTAGTCCGCGTAAGGGTGAATCGTGGCCGACGCGATTCGAGGCTACCGCTTGTGGAAGGGGGGTGGGGGCGGGTAGGCTTACCACTTTAGGCCTAGCCGAGCCTTCTGCTGCACATGGGAGTTCCTTTCTGCTAAAGATCTTCCACGTGGGGATTCCCTCACAGTGTCATTAGGTCTTTAGGGGCGGAAACTTTATAATATTAGAGGTAAATGCAATATTGGAAGGGAAATTAGAAATAATAGAGAAATACTAGGACGAAAAAGAGTAGATAAAGATATACTACGGGACCCTGAATTTAGTATACTAAAAGGTGTTTCAAATATTAAAGGGTTGAAGTGTTTTATTGCAGTCTTCGAAATTAAAGGGAAGAGTTATTTCGTTATAGGAGAGAAAAAGATTTGGTTGTTGTTTTAAGCTCCCCAGGAGCGGATGGCATATCTGCTGCCTTCGACCACTTGGAAGATTAAGGGAGAAAGTTCTCATCCTACATCCTGTGCTGTAGGCCCTGTCAACGTTAACACAATTAAATGGGGCTCATTAACTAGCATACTGATAGGATTGGAGGAGGGATAATTATTTGTGTTAAAAGTAGCATATAATCTAGTATGTTAGAGAAATATTTTTGATCGGTGGAGTACCCCTTCTCTCTTTCTTCGATTTGACCTTCTTACGTCGGTTTGCCACTCTTTGTTCGTCTATTTTTTGTGTCTGGGTATCCCTTTTCTCTGACAGAACCTGCAGGGAGTGTTTGGGGTTGAGTTGAGGTGGTGGCACATTTTGGCAGCGTGGGATCAAGTGAGGTGTTTCGTCGATCCTGTCCCCCCACCCCTCTGCTGGAGTTAAATGGGGCCATATTGGTCAGTTAGGCATTTTCAAAAAACAGGCAGTCAAGAGCCACCATTGGAAGAGCACACGCATTTTTAGGCTAGTACCCTTTTTTCCGCAGAGAGGAAGGAACCGTGGCGCCCGGGTCAATGTGCAATCTTATGTCACCTTTTCCAATTAATTTTTCTCTTGCTAGGTATAATATTGGTAAAGTGCTTGTGAATAAACACTAAGTTGATTTTGGCTCTTTACGGAAATGACGTAAGTGCTTTAGGTCATTATTTTGTCGTGGCGTAATCTTGACTATCAAATGATTTAGTTTGCAGAAAACTTTGGTTCCTTTGAACGCGCTCTCAAATCAATCAAATCCAGTTTAGACTTCATCGTGCAGCCTATTTTCAAATTCATTCTTCCTATCAAACATTGACGCCTTTCGAATATTTAAGTCTTCTTTCCCCCTTATCTACAACTAACTACCAAATAACGAGAAAATTTGGGACTCTACTCGTTCCAAAGCATCTCTGCGAGAGCAATTAACTTTTTCAAAACAACAACTCAGAGTTTGCGCGAATATCGATGACGTCACGACTCTCATCTAGTACGGAAAAACATCAATAATGTAGCCAAAGGCTCCATATATAACGGGCGCTCGGACTGCACACAGCATACCGATATGCCTTTTCATATCCACATATCCCATACTCATTCCTACATCACCTCTATATGACTACAAGAACACGAACTGGGTAGAATTCAGGAGTCACATATCCACAAATACACCACATAACCTCGACCTGGAGGACACCAATCCAGGACTAATAGACCACCACTGGTGCTCACTTCTAGACACCATCACCACCGCACGAAACCTACACTCACCACAAAAAACTACACCTGCATAAAACACTTCACATTCTCAATACACACACAGAGACTCATTACACAGTACAATAACCACTACACCAGAGGCCCACGACAACACAACATAATTCACCTTCGCGCCCGCATCCTTCAGTGCGTGCAACTAGACAGGAACCTGCAGTGGCGTGAGGTCGTCCGCATTGCGGACGACACCCGTTGCACGGTCCCTTCCTTCTTCTGGCGGCACGTAAAAAGGATGCTGGGCACTGAACCATGCAAACTGATCACACTCAAAATAAACAAATACACACTCACAAACACTAACGACATCCTCGACGCATTCAGGTCCCATTGGGACACAGTACACACGCACAACCCACCAAAACCACATGCGCAGGAGCACTTCCAGAAAATCCAGGAGTGGTGTCGGGCTCACGCTCACGAGCTAAGGCCTGCCCCCCTGATACGAATGGAGGTTCTCGATTACACGTCCACACTAACCACTCTAATCACCGTCGAGGAAACAAAACACTACATAAAAACGACACCAAAACGCACCCCCGGCCCCTCCGGCCTACCAACCACACTCTTACACAACCTCCCCACAGACATATACCCCACACTCACACACCTCCCCGCAGACATATACCCCACACTTACACACCTTTTCAACGCCTTACTAGCCTCAGGCCACTTCCCCAAAATATTCAAAGTCTCTCACAACATACTCCTACATAAACAGCAGAAAGACCCGAAACACCCAAACAACTACAGGCCTATTGCTCTATTAGAACACCTAGGCAAAATACTTGAACGTATGGTCAACTGCTGCCTATGGGAGTTCCTGGAAGAGAGGGACTGGTTCTCCCCCCCATCAATACCGGTTCAGGAGAGGCAGGTCCACTCAGGCGGCCGTGACCATCGTTCACGACAGAATACAAAAGAAACGACAGATACACCAAGAGACTCTCTCCGTCAGTAAGGACGTGGAGAAGGCCTTCGACAAGGTGTGGCACGAGGGACTCCGTTTGAAACTCGCCAACAACACGGAGTTACCTCTCTTCACCAGAAGGCTCCTCTCGCACTACCTCACTGAACGGTGCTGCCACATTAGATACAACAACACCCTATCAAGACCTTTCACACCACGCTCAGGCGTTCCCCAAGGAAGCGTACTGGCACCAACACTTTACATCATTTTCACAAACGACACCCCACGCCCACCAGTAAACTGCGTTCACACCTACATAGTGGCCTACGCCGATGACGAGACAATTCTCGTCAGCGGCAGGGCCCCAGAAGAAATCGCGCTCCATGCACAAAGAATAATAGACAAGAAGACAGATTACGAGGATATATGGCTGATTGCCACGAATCTTCAGAAGACACAGATGACACTCTACGGCACTAGAGACCAATTCATGCACAACCTACAAATCTACTCACACACACCAGACATGATCCACTAAAACTCAACAAGGCTCACATACACTCAACGCACCAAAATCCTGGGGGTAACTTTCGACAAGTCCCTCAGGTTCAACTTACACCAGAACATAATACAAGCAAGAGCCTCACGTACAAACACATCGCTGGGTAGGTTCTACCCTGCGAGCAAAAAACTAAAACTACACTTATATAAAGCACTCGTGCGTCTTATTCTTACGTACGCCCCGCTGTCGCTCGTAGCTGTAAGCGACACGTGGAAGCGAAAGGCTCAGCGCATTCAGAACTCTGCTCTGAAACGCGCTTGCCGTTCGCCACGGTACTCGAGAATGGACGCACTAGACAACAACAATAAACTAGCTCCTCTCAACACTTACGCTCACACCAGACTCACTAAGCAACTCGACAAACTCATCACAGACCCACTATACACCTTGCTACACGTGAGAAGATGCACGATGGCGCCGCGATATCCCGCGGCTCACGAACGCCCGCCGCCCGTACCGTTCTTCGCATAAACCAGTAAGCATCATGAATAGCGCGTTCCCGGGTGAGCAGTCAGCCTCCCCCTCCTGACCTACCCCGAACCCTTGCCCAGTCAATACCACATAACCTACGCCCCCACAACAACACAACGCATCGGTCTATAGCCACCGACCTCTCAACTCTCGCTGTCCTTTTCGTAAATGTATTCCGCAACGCTCCTCTCTGACTACCTGACTGCCGTATCACATACAGCGGTCCCTCTCTGTTCTTTATATACACAACAAGCAAAGCACACAGCAGCAGTATCACACAGGACTTCAAAGAATCTTCATATTTACGCTCTACGACAAGTCATAGCCGGCAAAGGAGGAAAATTCGAGGGAAGTCACCTCCAAAACTTTCCAATTTTCCGAAAGCCTTACCGTGGACGGTAATTTACAAGCAACCAGCTATGCACGGGACCTACGAGATCTCCGAGAGCCAATCCCCCCCACCCTGCCCCCACCCCCTGAATAAAAAATCCTTTATTTCCTTGGCACCTAATAGTGTTATGACGTGCTAACCCCCACCCCATCACTGCCTTGCCGTGATCTGGCTATGTGAATGTGACTCTACACATAGAGCTCCGTTGCAACTATGCCATTCTATTTACAGAGGGCATAATTGCAAACTTCGGGGAAAGGAGGCCTGAGGCTTAGCCCGCTGCGGAAAGCCCGCTGCGGAACCCAAAGGAAGGAGCAAACCTGGTTTGGGACTCAGTTACCAACGTGGGGAGTTTTAACACCCTACGCAGAGGCACCGTCCAAGACCACAGAGGGAGACTCTACCGTCCCTGTGAGATGTCAGAGGTAACTAAGAAATACCTAAAACCCAATAGAGGGGGCGGCACCCTGACTGGAGTCAGTTGATTCTGGCTTGAGTCATCATTAAGTCCGCCATGTTTTCACACTCTCTGAGGACCCCAACCAGGTCCATACTCATTCATCATCTATCACCACATCCGAGTCATTTTCCTAAGGTCGTTACCGGAGGGACGGGGGGGACCCCCATACAAAGAGAAAAAATAAAGTAAAGCAAAAATGG
The DNA here is from genome assembly GCA_963969495.1 of Ceratothoa steindachneri. NCBI lineage: Eukaryota > Metazoa > Arthropoda > Malacostraca > Isopoda > Cymothoidae > Ceratothoa > Ceratothoa steindachneri. The sequence goes on from OZ018322.1 coordinate 195,546,450, forward strand.
TACTCAGTACTTCATACCTCACACTCCTACACATAAAAGACAAAAGTCCCACCACGAACGATCAACACATACTTCTAAACTTAGCCGCTACACACGACACCCCCATCACAAACATAATAAAAACACATACAGGCTACAAACTCCTCTTCCGATCACAGGAGAATACAGTAAAATTCCATCTACAAGCATCTGACACACTCGCCACACTAGAATAACAAACAAAATTAGCCGACAGTGTAGTAAAATAACACCAAAAACGCATCACAAAGAACAACCCCCAATGGTTGCCTTCTCTAGTGATGTTTTTTTTTGAAGGGGCTATTTGGCGACTGCCCACTTGGGCATAACTCGCCAGCCTAGCTCTAGGCTACTTTGAAAATAAAAATTTGAAAACAAAACAACAATAAAAAGGGAAGATGACAACAATTAGAAAGCAAGTTCCGGCGTCAGGGGGAGGTCCCCTTTCCCCCGGCGAAGGAGTGTGCGACCTACAAAGAAAACAACAATAACAAGAAAAAAAACTCAAAACAAAACCTAATTAACAAAAAGAGAGAAGACCGGCCTCCGCCCAAAAGTCTATCAGTCCACCAGTCAAGGTACACGCACTCGTCCCGAGTACAAGGGACAGGCGGTAGCGACCTTGCCCATCCCGGTACCGGGACAGGTGACGTGCGCGAAGATCACCCAGACTGGGACATTCAACAAGAATGTGCCAAACAGTCTGGGGGACAACGCAGTCTTCACAGTTGGGCGCTGGAGAGGGGTCCATAAAATAGTGGTGGTCCGCAAGTGTGCCTAATTCGGAAACGACAAAAAGCAATCTAACGCCCTCGCGGCATTTTGAGGTAGGTCCATGGGAACAGTCGCGGCGCAAGGGCACGCAGCTTTAAGTTCCCTTCGACTGTCTCATATCTTCTTTGCCAAGCAGCCCGAAGAGCTGTTCGTATACCGGCCAAGTAGTCGGTGTGAGGAAGAGCGAAACGCTGGTCCAGTCGCAGAGTCCTCGCGGAATCTTTGGCGCCCTCATAGGCGTGCTTATTCCCCGCAATTCCTACATGTCCAGGAACCCAGCAGAAGATAATCTCGACATTCGCCCGGCTCTACAAAACCGTGGCGTCACGGATATCGCGAACTAGGAGATGCGGAGATTCCAATGCCCCGAGAGCACTTAGGGCGCTTTGTGATCGCTATAGATCACAATCCAGTCTCCAAACCGGGCACATCGCGTAATATATCGTACCGAGTGATGTATTGCCACCAGCTCGGCCGTGAAGACAGACGCAGCACCTAACAGAGCCCCACTGACTTCCAAAAGAATGGATACAGCGTGGAAGCCGACCCCTTCTTCGGACTTGGAGCCATCTGTATACACTGGCACGGTTCCAGCGTGACACGAGGTGTGCTCCAAAAAGGTCGAACGCAATACTCCCGGCGCAGTACAATCTTTGGGTGAAGAGGCGTGGCGACAAATAGCCAAATGTGGTACCCTACAGGGTGGTGTCCTAGGCAGAACCAGGGGCTCTCCCGGCCCGCGAGCTATACCTAACTCTCGAAGGAGTTTATTGGCCCTAAACCCAAAGGGCTTAGGGTATGACTGGCGTCTCTCGGCGGCATAGGCACCGTCAAAATCAATTGCGGATGCACTGAGAGCTGTTGGTGAATGAGGGGGGCGCTGAGCGTGTACGTACAGGCCGGTGATGCATTGTACGCGGCGTAGAGCGAGTGGCATCTCACCAGCATCTACCAACAGGCTCTCAATGGGGGAAGTGCAAAAGGCGCTGGTCGCCAGGCGAAGGCCGGTGTGGTGGATCGAGTCCACCTTCCGCAATAAGTGCTTTACTGAGGATCCATAACTCTCGGAACGTAGTCGAGCTTCGAACGAACAAAGGATCGATAAAAAAGTATGGCAGTAGCCCTATCAGCGCCCCAAGCGCTGAACGTCACAAAGCCGAGATTATTCATGGCGCGGGTACAAGAGACACTAAGCCTCCAGGTGAGGCGTCGGTCAAATACAAGACCAAGGAAACGGTGCGATTCAACCACTTACAGGCGCACCCCATTAAGAAAAAAACTGGGTCGGCGTGGAGCCGTGTATGGCGGCAGAAGTGCACCACCTTAGTCTTGGCCAAATAAAACCGAAACTTGTGCACTTCGGAATAGCGAGAAACGCGATTCAATGCCTGTTGGAGTCGACGCTCCAGAGTTGGCATCTGGGCCGCACCAAAAGAGATCGAAAGGTCGTCCACGTAGAGCGTAACGAGAACATTCTCAGGCAGCACCGAGGTGATGCCGTTGATCCTCAGGGCAATAAGTGGGACACTGAGGACACCTGCCTGTGGGACACCCTCTTCCTGCTCCATTGGGCCGGAGAGGGCTCTCCCCACCCGTACGCAGAATCAATGATCTCGCAAAAATTAAGATATAAACATTGGGAGGCGTCCCCTCGTCTTTATTGTGTGGAGATTCTCCATAATACCATATCGCCATGCGGTATCATAGGCCTTCTCCAGAACGAAAAACACCGTGACGTAGTGCTGTCTACGAAGGAAGGCCTCGCAGACGGCCTTTTTCAGTCTGAGCAGAGCATCCAACGTGGAGTGGAACTTGCGGAAGCCGCACTGTGCAGAAGAGAGATGGCCTCCGTTGTCCAAGAAGAATGCTAATCTAACATTTACAAATTTCTCCATCAACTTGCACACGCAAAAGGTTAGAGAGATTGGTCGGAAACCGGCAGAAGTAGAGTGATCTCTTCCCGGTTTGCGAAAGGTGAGCACAGTAGCAATTCGCCAGGAATCTGGGAAGAGACTCTCCACTCTCCATTGATGACCTCCGCACACACCTTAGACAGAAGTATGGGGAGGAGGTCATCACATACCTATATTTCAACCGAACAAAAGTATGAGCAGTGATCACACTGTCTGACGAAAACAACAAATCACTGAGGCTACTCCAAGGCATCAAGGTCTGCGGCACCCTAACATACCCACACAACTTCGAGTCACAACATAGCATTAACCCAACACAATGCCACCGGTGTTACAAAACCGGACACACAACACGAAACTGCCAAGCAGTCCTGGTCTGCTCTAAGTGCAGTGTAGTGGGCCACCACTACACCACCTTCACAGCCACCACACCCCTCTGCTCCAACTGTGGCGGCGACCATGTCGCCGTCATCCCAAAATGCCCTTACCCTAAGTAAGGCCCGCTCTGACGCCGTAGTTATCATACTGCGTACTCAAACCATCTACACAACCACACACTTTGCCCCCGCCCCCCTCCCCTCACAAAAACATTCGTCGCCACTGCCGGAGCAACGGCTTCCGCACCGTCCCTTGTCCCACCCGAGACACACCTAACCCAGCAGTAACCCAAATTCACCCAGATATTCCGTCACCCGCTCCCACCCTAGCACCTTACACCCAGAGACCCCCACTGCTTCCGACACCCAACCCACACCACACTCCCAACGAGACCACACACCCAAAGCTACCGCTGGCCACCTTGCTTTCAACGGTGGCAAACGACATGTCGAGTGGTGACTCCCCACTATACGCAAACATACTCAATACAAACATACTCATACGCAAACATACTAAAAAAAAGTAAAAGGCTATCTGAAATTTAGCTAGCACAGAATAGTAAAAATGATCAGAGAAAGTTTATTTTATTTATTAATGTGGTGGAGATGCTAGTTTATTTATACAGCAGAAACCGTTACGCTCCACATGGGCCAAGACTACCCCTATCCCCCTTTTCCCCGCTGCCCAAGATGTGAAGTCACTCGAAAAGAAGGATTTCAGTCAGCAGATTTCGTAGTCAGTTAATATAAACTTAAGAAAGTGTGAGAGCCTTTAGAATAAAAACCTATGAACAAGCTCACTGTCCCCTCCGATTGTTTGTCTATTTTTTTCGCCAAATAGACGAATCTCACCTTCTCCGGGCGTAAACTTTAAGGGGCGAAGTGTCACAATGTTGAAAATTTATGCCCTAGGAGAGAGGCTTAACTGTGGGCTAGTGAGGTTTGCCCCCCCCCCCTAAACTCCCTCGTCTCCCCTTCCTCCAGGGATTAATCAACGTATATATAGTTCGATCTTGAGAAATTTAGGAGAGAATCCACGTAGCACTCGAGAGAAGAATAAGAATCCCTGAGTCAAGCAGGGAATCAAGAAGATAAGTGGAACCGAGCAGGACTTTCCCTCCCGAGGCCGTTCCTTTTGGTCCCTTAGAAGAGCAGACCAGTGGTATCGAGACTCACTTCCATACCATGCCCTACCAGAGAAAATCCCTTATCTTAATTTTCTGAAAAAAAACAAAGATACCCCTCACCATTGAGGTATACCAACGTGAATTCCCATTAGAGAAAAGATTCACCTCTTGGTTGCCTCATCATCGAGAAGCCCGAATTTGTAACACATGGATCGGAATAACTTCCGTTCATCCAAGATCCCCTCACTTTCATCTTCAAGTCAAGAAGCCTCGCCACGCGCCCCCACCTACCCAGTGAAAAGCATCAGCTGGTTTTCCCGAATAGCCTCGTCACACGCCCCCACCTACCCAGTGAGAAGCATCAGCTGTTTTTCCAACCCTCCTCACGTCAGCGAGGAAGCCTCCAGTCCAACTCGCACGAATTCACCTCAGTGAGAATATTTACTTTCAAGGTCACACAACTGTCTACTCCCTCAGAGTAAAAGGTAAAAAGAATCCCAAACTTCTCCATTTTTTTGTTATTTCCCATTCCGTGCGAAAGTGTATTTAAAGATTTAATATTTCATTCTTTTATGTAATTAAAAGTATATTTTTGTCTGAGTTTTTTAATTAGATCCTCGAACGCTGCGATAGATATATAATAATACGAATCTTCCGTGGTTAAAGAAGTAAATTAAAGCACTCTTAGAGAAAAGTGGAACGGATTTAAACATGAACGTAGCAAACGTACATACGTATTCGGCCGTAAACTACGACAATTAATTTATATATAATGTGACTAATCAAGGTAGGATAGTGCCTCTTTAAATGGACTTGAACATTAAAGAAAACGGGGAGTAAATGGTTAAGGTGCTCAATGAGCATTTTATATCACTGTTTACTAGAGAAGCTTAGGTCAATTTTAATTTTAATAATGATATGACTCATTTGAATGTTTTAGACAGTATTAATATTGAAACAAAAAGTATCGGGATACTTTTAAATGGAGTAGATGTTAATAAATCTATGAGCCCTAATAATATTCATTCTAGGATTCTCGAAGATGGAGAGGAAAGTGTTAGATTTTTCTTAGATCACTTAGATTTGGGGAGATCTAGGAGCTACTGTAGGTTGAAGCATCAAAAAGGGAAGGAATGATGATCCTAATAAATATAAGCAAGTAATTCTAACCTCAATTCAATGTAAATATCTTTGAGAAGTTTGATAAAAACGGATAGCAGACTTTTTAGAAAGTTGTAGGTTGTTGAGTGATAGCATGGATTCAGGTCAGATAAATCTTGCCTGTTGGTTTATCTAAATTAGGTCAAAGAGCAATTGGATAAAGAAAATGACATATATGTAGTTTAGTTTGATAATTTTGTTAAGGTCCCTCATAAGACGCTAATGAATAAATTGAGAAAGTATGGAGTTTGTAGGAGTGTTTTAAAATGAGTGGCAGAGTGGTGGAGAAATATATGTAAATCCAAGTGTAGTACTTAATAGAGAGAACTCTCAATGGATGAATGCTATTAGTGTGGTACCTGGGTGTTCTGTTTCGGGCCTAGTATTATTCTTGGTTCACATTAAGGACCTATAAGTAGGTATTTAAAGCAGAATGTTAATGTTTGCTGATGATACAGAGAAAATTTAAAATGATTTAAATAGATTAGTTGCATAAGTACAAAGGTAGCAGATAACATACAACCTCAAAAAATGTTAAGTTGTTTAACTGGGCAACCATAACAGGGAATTCAGTTATATAATGCAAGGTTGCTTGTTGAACTCCGCATAAGATGAAAGGTTCCCTAAGCAGCGTTTAAAGGCTAGAAATGAAGCAAAGAGTGCATTAGGCTTAAAAATAGAAATATTTTCTATTGTTATTCTCAAGCTATATAACGCTTATGTTAGATCACACCTAGAGTATTGTATTCCGTCATGATGCCCACATCACAGTGAGGATATTAACATTCTATAGGCATTACAGAAGATAAAAAAATTATACCTTCTCTGAGAAACCTTGTTTATATGGGTAGGTTGAAGGCATTTAACATATTATCCTTTGAAAGGAGGTACTTATGGGAAGATATGATCCAGCTTTTTAAAATGTTTAAGGGCACTGTCAAAATAGAATTAGGAAAGTTCTTCGCTCTGGAGACAAGAGATCACTGTTTGAAAATTAAACAATCGTGATGCAGGCTAGACTTAAGGAAATATTATTTTACTAATAGAGTCGTAGATTAAAACGGTGACCAATTTTTAATAGCTCTAGATTGAGATCGTGCCAAGGAAAGCTAGACAAGCATATGGGGAAAGAACTATATAAAGAACTTGATTTTTGTAGTGCTTTCGTGTTTTATGGTATTGTACGAGTATTATAAACTCAATAAAGAGAGTCTACTGATTGATGGCTAATATCGCAGTCTAATAAGTGTAACTTATATTATGTTGGTGGCTTAATATATTTTAGTTATTCTGACTGGGATGACTTTGAAAGTCCACAATGGATTTTTTCATCCTTTAATTTTATGTTGTTATGTGAGTTTAAATATTGGTTTCAAACTGTTTAATAACCTTGTATTTGTGCCAGGGAGAATAAGGATATTGCCTTTCGGCATCAAAAGCTCTGCACCCCTAAGTTTTGTTCGTGCGCACGCAATGGAAAAAATAGGCGCGGCTCTCCCAATCCGTTTCCAGTCATTCCAGGAGCGCTCTAATGCACGCCAACCACACTTTTTTGGAAAGCGTTTGAAAATAATGAGAAATCCGTTATCGATGACACAAGGAATAACTTATGGTGCGGCAATAAGATTTAAGAGGGGCATTGCTCATTTTTTCTGCTGAAGTACAGCAGTATGTGTAGTTGCTTTAGGTATGTAGGATCATGCAGTTTTAGGTAGCAACATGGCCTTGAGTACAGACTATCCTGCTTTTGTTGGGAAAGAGTATGCCAAGAATGGTGAATTTATGATAAGGACGGATCATGCCTTCCAGATACGCTCTGCGTTTGGGCCTCATGATCCCATTCCGGATGGAAAAATAATTCGCTACTGTTGGATTTCGAACTTTAGACGAAGAGGGTCAACTTTAAAATTAAAAACTCCTGGCCTACCTAAGACCCAAACAAGGTCGAAAAATATGCAACTGAGAGAGTTTCAATGCAGCATTCTGCACTGAAATACGTGGCTGCCTTAGACGTGTCTGATCGAAGTGGCCCAAAATATTACACAAAGCAGTCCACGTGCATCCCTACAAAATTATAGTCAAGCAGGATTTGAGAGAGAGATTATGAAACGTATACAACTGTGTGTGGAGACATTCTCCAACGCGTTTCCTCAATAGCGATTCTGATCTGCAGTGATGAAGCTCATTCCCATTTATTGTGGATAGTCAACAAACAGAACTTTAGGTACTGATCTAACACTAACCTTCGGGAACTCCACCGGCGGCCACTCCACAGTCCGAAACTTAATGACTGGTGTATCCTTGGTGATTTCGGTGTGTGGGGTCCTTATTTTAATGAAGAAGATGGTGTTTCGGTGACGGTAACGTCAGTTCGTTAATGTCAACTGATCAAGAATTTCTCCGTCTAAAAATCAACGAGTTATTCAATGATCATGATTCGGAAGATGTATGGTTCCAGCAAGATGGTGCCAAATCGAATACTCCTCGACGTTCGCTCGGAATTCTCAGAGAATTTATTTCCAGATCATCTTGTCTCTTTACGAGGAGATATCGGGCAGTTCTCACGTTCGACGGATATGTTTCCTTGTGATTTTTTTTCTGTGGGGAGCTCTGAAATCACGAGTCTACCAACACCAGCCAGAAACTTTGCAAGACCTCACTATAGCAATAATGCAGGAAATAGCTGCGATTCCGCGCGACATGGTCCGCGGGTGAAAGGGAAAATTTCTGATATTATTTGCTGATATTATTTGAAAAAAATGAATCGTAATGGCATATGATGTACGTTTCCGAAATATTTTTTTCTGTATCTTGCATCTTTTCTTTTTTATTGCTATTCCAAATCGGGTAGGTCTTATTGCCACACGCTTTTTATTAATACTCGTAAAATCAAAACGTGAATCACGGCTAGAAAACGAAAATTGAAAAGAGTAAGATAGTTTATATCAGCGTTGCTCGGTGCAGTTAAAAATAATTATCAGATAAATTATATGAGATAAAATTAAGTGCATTAAAATTAAAAAAGCCTTCCCCTAATATATAGTTGGCTAGAAAGTCTAGCCTCACTTAGGAAGCGGAAAGAAAACCAAATTTTATGGACCACTCAAACATTTATTCTTGTTAAAGTTCGCTGATTTCAGTTCTCCTATCAAGCTGCTATGTTGCTACTTATCAGGCGGACGTCAGTCAGGGCAAGCCCCAACTGCCCACCTTGATGCCCAGTCACGGTGGTAACTTCCCTAGTAAATAATGTCAGTTTAAAAAGAATCCGGACGGAAATTCGAACTGCCGACTCAGCAATTGCCGGCCAAGCACGCTAACCACTATACTAGCAGGGAGGCTAGTATAGTGGTTTTGCAAGTCCATCATTCTCTAGGATCTTTTTCCAGCAATCAGTAGGCACCCGACTCTGTCACATATACCGGTCAGCTAGTTTTTAATCAAAAACTGTAAACAAGCTTCTTTCATTCCATCAAAAGTGTTGAATTGCTGGTCGTGGAGGAAGTGTGCCATTGAGCTGAGTAGCATCAGGACTGAATGGTGGATGTGGAAGAATCTCAAAAACATCCATCTGTTTAAACTTATCCATAGTCAACTTGGCAGTGTGTAGCCTCACATTGTGTGGCTGAAACAAGCATGACCTCGATTGATCAAATCAGGATACTCCTTTGTCATATACGCAGTCTAGCTGCTGGCAATCAAGTTTAGCGTTGATGGCGTAACCATGTGAAACAAGCTCGAAATTCAGTAATCCTTGGAAATTCCACCGGACAAAAATCATGACCTTCTTTTCAAGCCGATTCCGTTGTGGAACGGATGCCGGTTGTTTACCTCGCGGAACCCATTTCCATTCCAGATCGTGATTAACCAAGTACACCCACTTCTCATCTGATGTGGCAATTCGCCTCCAGAACCGGTCGTCTATTGAGCATTTGAGAAGTTGGCCGCAAATCTCAAATCTATGGGTAGCTTGTGCTTCGGTGAGGTCATATGAATACAATCGGGGCTTCTTGTGAACAAAATCCATTTTATGCAATCGGTTCAGCACAGTCTGATAGGATGACACTCCAACAACTTTCGCAAGATCACGGCTGCTTGCAGAAGGTTCAGCTTTCATTGCTGCCACTAAAGCCTTGCTGTCAAATGTTGATGTTCGTTCGGAACGTGGCTGATTGTCAAAGGTAAGATCACCGGAGTTGAAGTGTCTGTACTACCTCAAGACCTTCGCATAACTGACTGTGCCTTCTCCTTCAGTATTTCAAATTTCCTACACAGCAATTCTTGTAGAAAATTTTCGCTTGTAACTTTAGCGAATAAAAACTAATTCTCCTTTATTCTAAACTCATTTCTCTCAGTTGTGGCTTAAACAAATATAAATAAACTGTGCAGGAGCAACAAAAAACAGAAGCGTACGGAGGCCAAGAGTCGAATGAGTAAGGCTCACTTAACTAGTAGTTAGTGTTGCTCCATAAAAGTTTGTTGTTTTCTTCCTACTTCTTTATTGAGTCAGGACTTTCTGGCCAAGAAAGTAATCCTGAATGTTAACGAAAAAACTAAAGATAACTATATTTGAAATAAATTGCCAAAAATATTGATTTGGTCTATTAATAAAATACAATTGTGACTCGAAAATAAAAAAAAAAATTAGAGAAACGTAGCAATTTAATAACAACGTAGCTTCAAGCAATGATAATTGAGATATGAAGGAAAGCGCAGTTACAGGAGAAAAATGGGCCTAAAATGCCACATTAAACCCCGTGTTTGTGCGAACTTTAGATCTATTTTGGCCGATTTAAGGAGTTTTAATTGGAAAAAGAGAAGAAACCGTTTTATAAAACGCAAACATTTTGCGTTAGTGGAGATAACGTAAAGAAAAAATAAATGAAGAAAAGTGACGGGAAGAATAAAATAAAATGGATGGAGGAAAATTTACTGATGGCATATGAACGTCACAGCCACCGCTTTCATTTGCGTGGGGTTCACCGTCAAGAAAATGAAACAAACAGAAAATCAGAATAAGTCATTGGCAAGTGGGAGTGTAAAAGTGGAGGACCCCCGTGAAGAATTGGAGAGAGGGGCACGAAGAACGGTAGTATACTGTGTACTTGGCACCAGCCAGCTAGCCTTTGGAACTTTTGTGGCTCAAGGGAGAGCTACCCATACAACAGCAAGGAAGTTATGGATTAAAAACCTCCGGAATGTAGATTCATAAAAACGAACGAAAATGTGGTAAGTAAAAATGTAGTACTGAAGGTAAATAGACAAAGTAACGAAAACAGAGGTCTTGCAATTCTCTCGTAACCAATCCCTCCTTCCTCCCCATAAAAAAGGTACTGATTGACTCCTACCTTTTCTGGTTTCAAAATAGAAAATTGCAGGAGATGGAAGGGGTGGAGCTCCTTACTACTAAATGCGCGTGTGCAATTTGTATGAAAATGGGAGTTGCGACCAGAACATTTAAAAAATATATATTCAAGACACATACGACGTATCAGAAGAAAACAAAAAGAATAATAAGTACAAAAGAATACATTAAAAGAACAGTCATGCGAAACCGATGGAGAAAAGGGCTACAAAACACCTCGTCGCACCTTAACATGGTGGACATTTACCACATATCGAATCGTCTCAAAACAGTTGTACTTTAGAAAACTGATACCAATACGAACTAGCTCCCTTGGGGAGAATAAAAAAATGACATAATAGAATAAATCACATTATTAATCACAATAAATTAATCCACATCGTCAATCACTGATTAATCACCCTTTTACCAGGGATGCCACGGATCTGGAGGGTTCTGGGACATACGACTGAGAGGCCCTCCTCAGGGTCCTTGGATGCATCGGGGACCGAACCGACACCACTAAGGGGAAGGGGGGGTGCTTTCCTATGAGTGGGATCCCCTTACCTCAGCCAGAATGGATTTGAGAAAGGGGTTGATCGAGGGGGGACCTGGGGCGTCTTAGGATTGAATAGATGATTAAAGGCGAAACGGGAGGAAAAATATTAATGAATTCGTAGGAGCAAATTTAAGGAGGAGGTTGTCATAAGGTACGAACTTTTAGCGTCCTCAAGAGAATTACCACTCACACAAGCATGTCTGCGTCCGCGCACAGCGAATGGGGGAGCAAATGTAGGAGAGCTGCGCGCTTATCGTCTCAAACTACCTCGAGTAGTCTCTTATTTGGATACTCGAGCATGTACCTGCCATCCCTACATCTTCACTTCCTATATCAAGTAAATTTATTGGCAATATTTATTAAAAAAGTGGCGGAAATATCACGGTTGTTTTTCTTTTTAATAATTAGAGTGGCACTTATTCTCATTTTAATAAATCGGGAAGTGGCACTCAGTCTCTTGTAATAATATATAGAACTACGAGGGGCGATCAATAAGTTTTGCAATTCGGATATAAGGAAACGAGATATGAGGAAAAGTGTTTTATTATTTTTCAATATAACTACCCTCGACTTCAATGCACTTGCGCCACTTGTCTCTGAGGCTTCGAATTCCTGACAACCAGAAATCTCCCGACTGTTTTTCAATCCACTCCTGGACGGCAAGCTGGACATCTTCATCGTCCCCAAACCGGTGTCCACGCAGTGCAGCCTTGATGAGCTGGCGAAATAAAAAGTAGTTGCTAGGGGCCAGATCTGGACTGTAGGGAAGATGGTTGAGCTCCTCGAATCCGCACCCGCGCAGGGCAGCTTGTGCAACTCTTACCTTGTGGACTTTGACGACGTTAAAGTCGATCATGGGGTGTGAGGTTTCTAGGGACCCAACGGGCAGAGACCTTGGTCATGGCCAATTTGTCGTGGATGATGTTAATAACACTTCCATGTGATATTCCAAGTTCTCGCTTGATTTCTTCGACCTTCACCCTTTGATTTTCGAGGATCATCATCTCCACACAGGCCACATTGTCCTCTTTGGTCACGTCTAACGGGCGTCCTGGACGGGGCTCATCTTCAAGGGACTCACGACCATGGCGGAACTCCCTCTTCCAGCGAGCAATGGTTGCGTTCATGGATCTCTTTTGCATTCTTGCCTTCCTTAGTCAAAAATTTGATCGGTGCGCGGTGCTCAACCTTCTCCATTGTTGAAAAATTTGTGACTGACGATCTGCGATCAGCTACTGCTTCTTAAATAGACGAGGCAGGAGCGTGCGGCTGCAGGTTCTGACGTGTCATAACTTGTCCTAATACCCCCGCAAACAGCCATCCCCCTTCCTCTGTTTTGCCCTACCGATTTGCAAAACTTATTGACCCTCCCTCGTATCAAAGGTCTTGTAACAAATGACTAAAGTAGCACTTTATTTTTTCATCTATATATATATATATATTTATACATAGGTGTGTGTGTGTGGTTTAAATCACAGTGTGCAGACTGCAATGGCTGCAGAGTGGAACAAAATAGCCTACATTTCAAGCAGAGGATCTAGAAACATCTAGGACTCCCCCAGAGAACTCAGAAACCATTCTCCATTGTAGAATTATCTGGTTTTCGGAATCATTCGCACAGCACCATTAGATCAATTTACTATTCTGTCTTCTACTCCTCTTCTGCTCCATCTTCAAATATTAGAATCACTCTACATCAAGAAAACTAAACCATCACTTAATGAGACCGACTCCTCCATGCCCCTCCACATTATGTAACTCAGCAACAAACGAATTCCAATTTCAACTTAGTTTTCCAATTCTCCTTCCTCCATTCCCGGAATGGACGCCGCATTCTAAGGTACGTTGATCTTCCATTCATATCGGTTATAGTTTCTCCCACTTACCCTCTTGATCCTTTCACCTCTTGATTCTTTTTAAATCTGTATGATTAATTTAAATAAAATACTTCGAAATTTAATTAGTGCGATTACCCTGTAATTTCTTTGTAATTTAATAATTTTAAATAAGTATCTCATTAATGCTACTTTATTATGGATCGGAAAAAGAATGCGCGTTTGTATCATCAATACTGAATCCATATATATATATATATATGTTGCACTCTGGCACTTAAATAAAGAAGTGGTACTCACTCTTTGACTGTGAAGTAGAGGATTCCGAGTGCTGAGGCCACCACGGCCATCAGAACCACGGTTCCGCACAGCATGTTTCGCCATAGTCGAGATCTGTTCACGGCCACCAGCTCCTGAAAACCAAAGATGGATTAATGCTCGGAATTTTTCGAAGCGGATGCGCTTCAAACAAATTGGTTCACATTGATAGCGAGATCTCGCACTTGAATGCTAAACATAACCATTGTAAGTTTAGGTAACTGTAAGTATGTTGAGCAATACTAGTAGGTTTCATAGGTAGTTTAAGCAATGCTAGCAGCTTAGTATAGTAGTATTGCTTACACTAGCTAAAGTAACTTGGTAGTATTGCTTAAAATACCGTCATTAACGTAAATTAACCGCAATCTGGTTTGGTATGGTCACCTCTGTGAGTAATTACTATCAAAGTGTCAGCACCCTCTCTCACTCCCAGTTGGGTCTATTCACTCTGCCCCCCCCCAGCGATTAAGAAAAAACAAGCGAGGATGAAGATAACCGTTAAAGTAAATACCATCTCAAGATCTGGGGAGCTTATGGGGCGAGAGCTTAGTGGAAGGCTCCTGACACACGTTGGTACTCACTTAGTACTAAAAAGTACAAATGTGAAGGTGGATTTAAAACGCGTGGTTCCAAGTAAACAAGGAGTAATTGCTGATGGTATTAGTGTAGGGCAGGCGTGTGTAACCTTTTCCTCTCATTTAAAGCGGAAAACCAACGAGGGCATCTCCCGCAGAAAATTTGTAATGAAAGCAGTGACGATAGCGAAAGGTGTGTTGAAAATAACCGGAGATCTTCGTATAAGCATTGGGGCCGGAAGGGCAAACTACAGTCATCGGAGTTTGGATTAGAATTGTGCGTAATCCTCGAGATGTCAGGCGCAGCATGGTTGACCATGCTTCACCTTTGCATCGCTTGGCGCCGCAGATGAGTAGAGGAAAGATGGGACACTAAAAAGGAAAAGAGTAGGAAGAGTGCGAGCGATTAATCCCCCACTTGGGACCAAGAGGAAGGGGCTGAATCCCCCCCTCCTAGCCTTGATTCAGAGTGAGTAGATGGAAACTGGTTGGCAACTAGCCTGCAAAATTAGCCACGTGCCCCCCAAAAAATGTTGAAAGGAAACTTGTAAAGAAAATGTCGTAAAAAGGTAAAAGGGTAGAAGTCTAGAATGGATAAAACCCAGGTAGTTTCAATCTAGTTTGAGAATGCCGATGGTCTTGGGGACGGGAGGACCTGCCGTTTCTCCAGGTGTAAGTCTACACTTACGACCCTCTTGCGTGGCACTTAGGTAGGTAAGTTGCGCCATTCTTCCCTCAGATCGTGAGAGAGATCTTCCAATCAGATAATGAAATATGCATAAAGATCAGAATAACAATCACTGGTGAAAGCGAAGATACCGGAAGCTGGTCTTCGTTGGAGGTGATGGTGCTGGGTGGGATTGTTTAGAGTCCAGCGATCGCACTTTGATGGTGAATCCAAATGAAATCTTTGATTGAAGAGTTCGACAACTTGTTTAATGGATACGAGTACCAGTTTTTGAGCATCACGGTCCGTCCTTAAATTGAACGACCTGTTGCTCTAAGAACATTCCTGCGCTGGTTCTCACCATCAATAAAGTCTTGTTCTTCAACCAGAGCTTTTAGGATTTCGGAGCGAAAGGATTCAGTCACTTGGTTCCCTTTATTTCTACTCAGTTCTATTCCTGGCATTATGGAGGCACAGTGTTATGCTCTATCTTGTAGGTGGGGGGATGGGGGGGTAGGTTCGTACATTTGAGTATCTGTTCTCTTTATACGAACTTTTACCTGATGGGTGATAACCGTTTACTTTTGTGTTCTTTTTATTTATCTAACTTTTCCTCTCGACGTATTTTTTTTATTACACTATGGAACGAAATTTTTCCTTTTTTCTTCCTGGCTAGATTTTTTTTGTAATTGCCTTTGCTCAAATTTATAATAAGTAGCCATTATTCTATTCAAACTTTAGTTGCTTTTGTGACCTAGATAATGATATTTTGAACTACCAATCTTCCTCAACATTAGATAGATTCAATGGGTAGCATCCAGCTCCATCCTGTTCCTCGCTCTGACTACATGGCACGAATCAGGTCAACCCTTGGAGCGGCATAGCAAAGAAGCTGGCAGACGGCCGGCGAGAATCTAAAATTGCGTGCCATTGCACCGCAATTTTTCCATGGATCTACTTCCCAAGGCCTCATCGGCCTCAGGATGTTTTCTGCCGCCTCCGAAATGTAAACACTCGCGGGACGCATCGCTTTCTGAATGAGTGTTTCCCCGAAACTTACTGTGAAGACAATTTCGACCTCCAGAATGCCTGACACATTATTGTAGAATGTCCCAAGGTGGGGAATCTTCCCGCGCGCTACCTGTCCTGGTACCAGGACGAGCAGGGTCAAAACCATTTGTTCCTTAAACTCGGAACGAGTTCGTATACACCTGAATGTGGAATAATAGAATATTCTCGCTGGTTGTGTGATTTTTGTGTTTTTAAATCAATAAACCCCCTAAACATAATCATCCTGGATGTGGATTGCATGCCGTTCCGGTCCCAATGCCCTACATATGTATCTTCCACACATTTTCACTTCATCTATCTTCATTAGTTCATATACAGATCACCTTTTGCAAAACTTCTGCGGGAGATACCCCTGTTGGTTTTCGTTTTAAATTTATTTGCAAATAATCTTGATGTGTTGGTTAGTTCTGTTCCCTGAATTATTTTGTAGCTTTTATCTTAATTGAGATATTTTGAATCCTTCGAGTGGCCTATCCATTTTAATGTTGTTCTTCCGCAGTTATTTTATTAAAGTGATTCTGACATATATTAGTTCACTTTTATGTCTCGCCAACCATTGAGATCTGGGGGTCTATACCGTATTTTACATGGGATTTGGTGTTATTTATGTTACATGGTATTTGAGGTATTGATACTTTACATGGGATTTGGGATTATTTATGTTACACGATATTTGGGGTATTAATATTTTACATCGGATTTAGGAAAATTTATATTTTTTATGGGATTTGAGGGCATTTATATATATATATATATATATATATATATATATATATATATATATATATATATATATATATTACATGGTATTTAGGGGTATAATATTTTACAGGTGATTTTGGAGATTTATATTTTACCTGGAATTTAGGGGAATTTATATTTCGTATGGTATTTGAGGCTATTTATATTTTGCATGGCATTTATGATTTCTATTTTACATGGGATTTGGGAATTTATATTTGACATGGGATTTGGGAGATTTATATTTTACTTGAGATTTGATAGTATTTATATTTTACATAATATTTGGGGGATTTATATTTTACAAGGGATTTAGCTGATTTATATTTCACATGGCATTAGGGGGTCTTTATAATTTGCACCTAAGTAGGTAGCGCCATTCGACTCTAGCATCGTTGATAGGATTCTCTTACCTGATAAGGAAATGTACATAAAGATCAGAATGATAATCGCTGGTGAAGCCGATGGCACCTTGGGCAGGTCCACATCAAGGGAGGTGTTTGGCTCGTATTGCGTTTTTGGCACCAAACATAAAGGGATACTCACCCTCGTGGGGTCCGAGTATCAGCGTATACAACTAATATGCGACCAGCTCATCATGTCTGCGTTTGCGAGGGTTAACTCCCGCCTCGACGTCAGAAATCCAACGGCGTATTTAGTTTGCTATGTTAACATCTTTCATTATTTAAATAAACCTAACATAATCTTAAAATAATTAACCTGTAGCATAGAAACGCCCTAAAATCACAAAAAGGGACGAGATCCCTAAAAATAAACTGATCCAGGTTTTGTTCGTAGAGGGCCGTTTATAGAGACCTTCGAAAAAGCTTGGAGCATTTTAAGTTTGGCATTTTTCAATCAGAATTTGTAGGCATATTTGAGGTTTCGTGCGTGTGTATATCAGTGTGTGCCCGTCGCGTCTATGCCATTTGTGTGGGAATGGCATAAATCCTTCGTATCAATAAGGCAGTATTCAATCCATTTGTTTGTCTCGCTTTGTTCGTTTATTTGTTTATGGGCTCCTTACTAATTCGTATGATGGGGCGCTGTTCGTACTTATGCGTGTGCTCTTTTTGCAAATATGTAAGTAGTTTTTATACATCCTCACTGTTCCAGTACTTTGGATTAATTGAGTTTGCCATTGCTTTTAACTAATCTCCATCTCTCCTTTGTTAATGCCGTCGTCGATTACACTAATTTCTTCTCTTAATTAATATAAATCATGTTTAATTTTTTGGAGTCAAATAACGCTTGTAGTTGTTCTTTCTATGGTAATAAATGAGTGTAAATTGAGTGGTAACAACTGAAGATACAAAATAAAACGCTGTCTAAAGTATATGGCACATATATATATATATGTGTATCTGAGGGGGCGTAATCGGTCACTGATGAATTAAGGATTCGCGTTATCATCCTCATTATCAGTTTCCCATCAAAGTATGGTCGTCGCCAATATCCCCACTAAATCTACCCTCCCCACTTTGCGCCTTATCAGGCACCCAGCCACCATTTTTTTTTCTACGTCAAATAGGCTCACCATAGCTATTGGATGGTACATATGTTTAGCTTCAGAGTCTTGGCCAATATTAGTTTGTAAATGTCTATCAATATTGTTAGTTAAAGTCTTCAATATCATTTTAGTGTTATTAAAAGAAAACTCCATTACTCGGTTTTCCTTTAGTAAATCTATTTTCAATTCATTAAAAAAAACTAAATGTATCCTTTATGGTATAGTTGAGAAAGATGGCTTTAATCGCACAGATCTTATTTTGAGGTACTCCTTGTCTTTCAAAGCTGGAAAATAAGATGGTCTGAGATATACATTTTGTGCGTGCAAAGTCATGGTTTTCAATGTGTTTTATCTCTCATAGGAGAAAGTGACTGAAATAGTGCTTTAGGTTGAACGTTTAGAAAGCCTAAAGAAAGGCCTTGTTTTTACTATAAGAAGATAAAGGTTTGTATGGTTTTAAGTATAAATTCACATCGTATGATGCTTATCTCAGTAGTGACGTATAATTTTGAGTGGGTCAGAACCGAGGAAAAGAAAAGAACATGGTTTCATTTGCCTATAAGCACAACCCTTGGCCATGTATGGTCGGAGGTACTACATCAAAATTCTTGTGGTGAAAACGACCCTCTATTTTCGAATGGATTTCAGGAATTAGATAACCTTATTCACCTCGAGTAATTCGTAGAAGGAGTTAAAAACAATGACTTTCATGAGCATAACAGTTCTTCAATTCATGTTATATCTACAATACCAGAAATTAAGGATGACTTGCACTCAAGAATATTTGCAAGTAAATAACAAAAGCAAAATTACGGAATTAATACAATGAATATACAAGACGAAACATTTTTTTTTGAAAACAGAAAAAAAGTTAATGGTTAAAGGAGGAATAAAGGATAGGGTTAGAATTGCATTTAGAACAATGGTTTTACCAAATTTTCGACATGACGGAAAATGTTACATATTAAACTTAAATTTTCTTGAGAAACGAACTCAAACAGATCGTAACTATTTTTTAGAATAAAATCTACTGTTTGAATTATGTTGTTATTTATCCACTTAAGTAAAAAATATCCACGGAGGTTCCTGAAAATAAACAAATTTAAAGAATGATAATCGGATTTTGTATTGATGGTTGCAAATTCACTAGAAGCACTCAAAGGAGGAATAAATCACAGAGAATATCGCTGTCAAATGGAAATATCAGAAAAATAAGTCCGTTAAACGAAAATCTCACAGATGGCCATTGAAGTTAAATCCACTATATTATTAATATTAGAGGCAAATTCGATGAGAAAGGCATAATTGTGGATGACGGGAAAATCAGGTTTGAAGGCTAGCCCACTGTGCAAGCCGGCACCAGAGGTTCCTGGACAAGGCACAGACTGCAATCCCCGGGGAAGGGGTCTTCACCCTCACACCCTAGGAGCCCAACTAGAACTATAGAGGGAATTAACACCCATCTCTGCCTACACCCGAAGTAGTTCTGATACCCAAACTCTCGAGGGGCGGCACTCTCGGTTAGCAATGGCGGATTTCGCGCTAACCAACAAAAAGTCCGTACCATTTCACACCTCAATAGGAACCCCAAGGTTAATCCCTATTCGCATCAACTCCTCGGAGTTACCCCAGAGCAGGGGGTTATCATATATCTAATCAAAGTTAAGGTCAAGCTATCCGACAAAGGCTATGAACAACTCCGCAAGGACCATGTTCACAGCCATGGAGCTCACAACCGCAACAAGGATACCACTCAGGACACAAACCGGGCAGGAAATATTTGAAAAGGGGAAGGCGTTCGACGTGCTATATTTATCTTGAAATATCGCAATAGTGAGACTTCTAAGACGTTGCTACTGAATACATCGGATTATTTACAAAGGAAAGTGATGTCGAGGCTCTTTTACTGCCCTGAAAAGAACCAATCTACAACCTACGATCCCACCACACTACGTACCCGCTGGAGTGTAATCTGAAGAAGATTAGATCCATTGGTAGGGCAAAAACCCAAAAAGATAGAAGAGGAGGTAGCAAGAAATCATACTTGGGCCAAAGTCCCCCAGGTGATCATGTTCAAGCACAAACGAGACAACGCCGAATATGCACACGTATTCAAAGCTGTCTTCTTGGAGACTGCAATAGCGCAAAAGGCCATAAAAGGAGGGCTCTAATTATTTAAGTGAGAGTAGGCAGCGAGCAGAATGAAAGGGAAGATTTCATCTGCATTCAGATATGCTTCTTTTTCTTTATAATGAAGCATCTCGCCACCAAGAAGGGCCCACAGGAGTAGGAAACATGCTCAAGATGCAGAGACTTGCGGCACAGTTGGAGAGCCGGCAAAAGTCCCGGTAAAAAGTGAGCCAACCTTTAGATGGGATATTGAATAATGGTCTTTGATTGCCTGCTCAGGAAAGAACTCCTCAGGTAGAATTCAAAGCAGATGTGACAAGAAAACCACCCCCTACGCCCAGGTCGCAAAGGCGGCATTTATGGAGTACGAGGGCAAGAAAGTATATTTGAGCATCGATAATGAAATGTTTACACGACTTTGAATTATATATGCACAGGCGAGGAATCTGATGAGCCCAGGGATGTCTCTCGAAAGAATTTAACCCCACGTTAGCGGCAAATGGGATTGGCCAAATGGTCTTTCCCAATACTCCCTCTTCCGAGGATGTACTTCGGAAGAATTAGACCTCTAAAACGCCCCATGCTCCCCAACAAAAAATAAATAACCATAAACCGCCAAAAACTAGTGGAAGAAAGGGCCTTGAAAGAACAATTTCGTAATAGACCTAACCCCAACATCGAGGCCATAAAACAACGGGAACTCGCCCAAAGAAGAAAAGGTAAGTAGATAACAATAAACGATGCGACGACAGACACAGATATCTCAGAGAACGAGATAAACCACACTCACATAAACAAAGTGAATGGAGATAAAATTGAACTCAAGAGTTAAATTAGTGAAAACGCACACTTCCTTAAGAAAACCAAAAGGTTGGACCTATACGACGGTATCAGTTCCGACGTATAAAAGTGTGAAATCGATGCCGATCAGAAGAACAAGAGGGTTGAAGAAGCTCTCTACCTCGCCGACATCGACATATATGGGGACACTTGATGAATATTGACACCTCTCGAAGTATCTAAGAAGAAAGAAACGTAAATAAGACAAAGCAGGACAACGCATCAATACAACACGGAACGCACAAACAACAAACTGATTATATTAACGATAAATGTAGGTGGATGGGCCATTAAATCGACTGTGTACGGAAACATTTTTAGAAAACTGACCAAGGCATAATTCTAATAGCAGAAGATGGACTAGAAAATAATATAGAAAAACTACACGACTTTGATTCAAAATTGCCCTCAGTAAATGTATGACGGAGTTGCGATCGCGGTAAAGAGAGTCCTAAGGTTCAAAATTCTCCTGAACTTGAGGAGTCCTCTATAACGAATGGGATACCGTCCAGTGTAGGGGATCTTCTTGTGGCGGCAGCGTACTAGTTTCCTAGATGAAGGTATCTACTTCAACATAATTTCAACGTTCTATTTGGTCACCAAAGAAAATGACTTCCCGGAAGTAACCTAAATGCAAACCTGAGAGAAGCAAGAGAAACAAAGAGAAACCAAGAGAAACGAAAGGGAAAGAAATCTGGCACTCTTATTGAACTGAAACGGGCTCGAAAGAGTTGCATCCGACATCCTCACTTATGTGACAGACCTTGTTGCTACGAGGCCGGAGATAATCTCGACTAGCTGAAAGTTTCCTTTCAATTACCTAATCAGGCACCGATTATACAAAGGTCTTTTGCCTAGGTAAACCTGGAAAGGTACAGATAAGTGCTGAGCGACTATTAGACAGTGGAACTGACTGAGGATAATCTCAAAGAGATAGACGTTGAGTTATAGACCCTAACCAGCGTAATCATCAGGCCATACAAGGAGAGCGTTTCAACGACATCCTACAGAACGCACATCTAGCCCAGATGGACTAATGGGATGAGAGAGATAGCGAATAAGCATATGGACGTATAAGCCCGACTAAGACGAACGGGAACTAGCGGAAAGATAGTAAGCAGGATTTGTCTCCTCGAAGCAGAGCTGACCCAAAGTATTCGAGACAAAAAGACAGAAATATGGGACCAGTTGATAGACAAAATAGAAAACGAAGACAATCCGACTAAATTTTGGAAACAAGAAATACATGGACAAAATACGTATCAAGGATGACGAATCGTGCAGCGCAAGACAAGAAGAGCTAAAAGCACGATTCATGAAACACGAGTGTGAAGTCTTCTCCATAACACCAGAAGACAATGAAGACTTCGACGTAGAGTTTGAAGACAAGGTTATTGGCGAGCTTAATGCAGTTATTGAGCGGACCTACCCAGGCTCGCACGTCTCCAATTAAAGGGAGATGACGGGATGCGATATAGCAATAACTGCGCAGGAACTCACCGATACCATCGAAACCTTCAAAGGAAAGGCGCCAGGTTGGTCGGGAATAAACAAGGACAAAAAAACACTTCGCCACCGCAAACGCTACAGGGAATATCAAACATAATGTATGCTGCCTTAAAACCGTCTACTTATCCGATGTATTCAAACTTGCAAAGGTTAAATTCATTTCTAAGGGAAACAAACCTCCTGACTAGTTCCTGAATTACAGGCCTATATTTCCCCTTGATTTCGTTGGCAGCCAACAGACTAAAAACCTACTAGCAGAGAGCAAAACGCACAACTACCAGCAACACGGTTTCTGGAAAGGAAGTAGAACCGACATCGCGCTTCCTCTCCTTACCGAAAAGTTAGCTAAATCCAGGGCAGAAAGGAAGTATGTCGACATGGTCCTAAGCGACCTACAAATGGCATGTGACAATTTTGGTTGAGTGGACTACAATACAAGATATTAAACCGTCAGCTAAACCCAGTCATTTAAAGGAATCTCTCTTACTACCTGGTTAATAGTAGCGCCCAAATACAGATAGAGGGACACAGGGGTCCAAAATTCAGCCTTGAGGCTGGAGTAGTGCATGGCAGTTGTCACAGTCATCTTCTGTATAATATCTTCACCATCGACCTAATTTCACCAGTCAAGGATGACGTGATGTATCTGTAGTTCGCAGACAACATCACTCAGATTATTCCAAGTGCATACAATAAAGAAAGAGTGCAGGCAGGAGAGCCGGGAGCGAAGATCGAAAACATTAACTCGTTCGAGCGGAAATGGCAGATAAAGACGCGCGCTAAAAAGTACACCGTTATCCCCATTCACCACCACCAATTAGCAGATATTTCTGTTTGTTGGGGAACAACGCTTCCGTTACTCTAAGAAAGCCACAGTACTCGCGCTCAATCTGTGCACCGATGTATATAAACAACATATCAAGAACAGGATCAGCGCAGCGAATAAAGAGCTTGTTAAGTTGTTGCGCTTCTGCAAGCTGAACAGCGGTAACCTAAGAAAGCTAGACTTTTGCTACGTTAAATCCCAGTTGATAAACTTGGCGGTGGTCACCCAAACCATATATATATATATATATATATATATATATATATATATATATATATATATGAGATCCCCTCAACACCAGGGCAAACTAATTTTTTTAATATCACGTTTTTCTTCCACTATCCATCTCTTTCATCACTACTTTTTCATTATCATGAGGCAAGCTTTCAGTAGTGAGGAGAGGTAGAGAGTGGCAGTGCGAAGCAGTGAATGCGTAAGAGATCAAGATACCAAAGCTATGTTGCGGTTAGGTTAGATAAACAAAGACAACTTCAGAGATAAGCATGTACCAAAGGTGAGATAGACTCCCAAACTTGTAGCATAAGATTCACTTACAAAATGGTGTCCCAAAAGAGAGTGGCGAGTTTTCTCGATTTCTAGTGCTTTAACTAGTTTGATTTCTAAGCCTTTCGCATATCTTTTTAAAAAAAAATTCAGAAGGATTTTATCGTTAGTTTCTACCAAATATATTTACTCGAGACAATCTAATTGGGATAGCAGGCATAACACCAATTTAGACTTCTTTCCGAAACAGACAGAACAACACAATAGACTTCTGGTCTTGCAAACAGATAGAACAACGCATTATAGTTCTGGTCTGACAAACAGACAGAATCATTTATTTTTTTTTATTTTATGGAGCCCATCTGGCAACTACCCACTTGGGCATAAGTCGCCGAAAAACACGACAGCCTAGAACTAGGCTACTTTAAAGTAAAAATATGAAAACTTAACAATAATATAAATTGGAAAAACTTAACAATCGAAGCAATCTCCGGCAGAGGGGGGAGGTCCCCCTCACCCCGGTGCAGGAGAGTGCAACCTACAAACAAAACAATAACAAAAAAAAGGAACCTTAAATAAAGGGGAGAAGGCCAGCCTCCCCCAAAAAGTCAATAAGTCCACCAGTCATGGTGCACGTACTCGTCCCGAGTACAAGGGACAGGCGGTAGCGACCCCGCCCATCCCGCTACAGAGACAGGTATCGTGCGTGAAGATCACCCAGACTGGGACATTCGACAAGAATATGCCGAACAGTCTGGGGGACGACGCAGTCGTTGCAATAGGGCGCATGCGAGCGCTCCATCAAGTAGCGATGCGTCACACGAGTGTGTCCGATTCGAAGACGACAGAAAGCAACCTGAAGCCGCCGCGGCATTGGGGGATAGGTCCATGGGAACAGTCGCGGCGCAATGGCACGCAACTTTAAGTTCCCTTCGACCGTCTCCCATCTTTTTTGCCAAGCAGTCCGAAGAGCTGCCCGTATTCCTGCCATGTAGTCGGTGTGAGGAAGAGCGAAACGCTGGTCCGGTCGCAGAGTCCTCGCGGACTCTTTGGCGCCCTCATCGGTGCGCTCATTCACCGCAATTCCCACATGTCCAGGAACCCAGCAGAAGATAATCTCGACATCTGCCCGGCTCGCCAAAACCGTGGCGTCACGGATATCGCGAACCAGAAGAGGCAGAGATTCCAATGCCCCGAGAGCACTCGGGGCGCTTTGTGAGTCGCTATAGATCACAATCCGGTCTCCGAACCGGGCACGTCGCGTAATCTCCCGTACCGAGTGGTGTATTGCCACCAGCTCGGCCGTGAAGACAGACGCAGCGCCTGGTAGAGCCCCGCTGACTTCAAACAGAGGGGATACGGCGTGGAAGCCAACCCCCTCTTGGGACTTGGAGCCATCCGTATACACTGGCACGGTACCAGCGTGACACGATGTGTGCTCCAAAAAGGTCGAACGCAATACTCCCGGCGCAGTACAAGCTTTGGGAGCAGAGGCGTGGCGACAAATAGCCAAATGTGGTACCCTCCAGGGTGGCGTCCTGGGCAAAATCAGGGTCGCCACCGGCCCGAGAGCGAT
This sequence comes from Ceratothoa steindachneri, assembly GCA_963969495.1. Lineage (NCBI taxonomy): Eukaryota > Metazoa > Arthropoda > Malacostraca > Isopoda > Cymothoidae > Ceratothoa > Ceratothoa steindachneri. The sequence goes on from OZ018322.1 coordinate 195,571,825, forward strand.
ATCTACCTCTCGAAGGAGTTTCCTGGCCCCAAACCCCAAAGGCTTAGGGTATGACTGGCGTCTCTGGACGGCATAGGCACCATCGAGATCAGCTGCGGATGCAGTGAGAGCTGTTGGCGACTGAGGGAGGCGCCGGGCTCGCGCGTACAGTCGAGTGATACACTGCACGCGGCGCAGAGCGAGTGTCATCTCCCCACCATCGACCAACAGGCTCTCAATGGGGGAAGTGCGGAAGGCACCGGTCGCAAGGCGAAGGTCGGTGTGGTAGATCGAATCCACCTTCCGCAATAAACGCTCGGCTGCCGATGCATAAGACTCGCATCCGTAGACGAGCTTCGAACGAACAAAGGATCGATAAAAAAATAAGGCAGCAGCCCTATCAGCACCTCAAGCGCTGAACGTCACGGAACAGAGAATGTCCATGCTGCGGGTACAAGAGACCCTAAGGCTGCGAATATGAGCCTCCCAGGTGAGGCGTCGGTCGAATACAAGACCAAGGAAACGGTGCGACTGAACCACATCCAGGCGCACCCCTTTAAGAAACAAATCTGGGTCGGGGTGAAGCCGTGGATGGCGGCAGAGGTGCACCACCTTAGTCTTGGCCAAAGAAAACCGAAACCTGTGCGCTTCGGCATAGCGAGAGACGCGGTTCAATGCCTGTTGGAGTCGACGCTCCAGAGTTGGCATCTGGGCCGCGCCAAAAGAGATCGAAAGGTCGTCCACGTAGAGCGTAGCGAGAACATCTTCCGGCAGCACCCAGGTGATGCCGTTGATGCTCAGGGCAAAGAGTGTGACACTGAGGACACTTCCCTGCGGGACACCCTCTTCCTGCTCCTTTGGGCCGGAGAGGGCTCCCCCACCCGTACGCGGAATCGACGATCTCGCAAAAATTCAGATATAAAAATTGGGATGTGTCCCCTCGCCCCCATCGTGTGGAGAGTCTTCATGATACCGTATCGCCATGTGGTATCATAGGCCTTCCCCAGTTTGAAAAACACCGTGGCGTAGTGCTGTCTACGAAGGAAAGCCTTGCAGACGGCATTTTCCAGTCGGAGCAGAGCATCCGACGTGGAGTGGAACTTGCGGAAGCCACACTGTGCGGAAGCCAGATGGCCTCTGCTGTCCAGGAAATAGGCTAATCTAACATTTACCAATTTCTCCATCAACTTGCACACGCAAGAGGTTAGAGAGATTGGGCGGAAACCGGTCGGAGTAGAGTGATTTCTCCCCGGTTTGCGAAAGGCAAGCACAGTAGCGATTCGCCAGGAGTCTGGGAGAAGACCTTCCACCTAGATCCTGTTGAACAAATCTAACAGAAAGGCCATGCCTCGCTCACCTAGGTGTAGAAGCATGGCGTACGGGACATCGTCCGGACCATGGGCGGTGTCCACGCACGAAGCGAGAGCGGAACGCAACTCGCTTACAGTAAACTTGTCGTTGAAGGGTTCTCCACCTCTGGAGGTAAAGTCCAGCCGGCGGCCTTCCGCGACATCACGACGTGCATTGAATGCTGGCGGAGCAGCATCACGGCTAGAGAATGCGGAAAAAGCGGTCGCTAAGGATTCCGCCACGGACGCGGGGTCCGAGATTGCGGTCCCATTCTCCTGGAGAACAGAAGGGGGGTCCTGCGAGAACTTGCCCCGAATCCTTTTGACTCGCTTCCACACCTCAGCTAAAGGGGTCTTCCCGTTAAGTGAAGACACGTATGCCCGCCAAGAAGAGCGGCGGGCGTGCTTCGAAATATAGCGGAACCTAGCCCTAGCCCGACGAAATTCAGCGACAGTGAATTCGTTCGGGCGGCGCTTATAGTGCATGTAGGCATAACGCTTCTGTTTCAGGGCCGTCTCACACTCGGCCGACCACTATGGGAGTGATCGGCGTGCAAAACGGCCAGACGTTCTAGGAATAGTCGTCAGGCCCGCGGCGAGGAGGTTACCGGAGAAGAACTCAACGGCCTCATCTACCGGCCTAAACTCCTCGACTGAGATAGAGAATTCAGTCATTTCCTGAAATGCAGGCCACCGCGCAAAGCACCAGCGAAGTGGGCTCTCAGGCGGCAGTTGCCCTGAAAATAATAATTGAATGGGAAAGTGATCATTACCATGGAGGTCATCGACCACCCCCTAATCAAAATCAGGCTGTGAATCCGAAGAGCACAGAGATAGGTAAAGGCAAGAAAATGAAGCGGATCTCGGACAGTGATGCGTAAACTCATCCACGTTTAGGACACCCATCTCAAGCTCTTCGATCAGATCGGCAAGGACTTGTTCCCTGGGATTTATTGAGTAATCTCCCCAGAGAGGATGCCTGCTGTTCAGATCTCCAAGCAAGAGAATGGGCCTCGGCAACCGTGCCACGATGCGGCGGAAGTCCCCCACGTCGAAGTCAGCTGACGGTGGAATGTACGCAGAAATGATAGTATACCTCCTATCCAGGTGCAGCTGCACAGCCACTGCCTGAAAGGAGGTATCTAAAGAGAAAGGAAGAAAGGAGACATCATGCCGGGTGTAAACCGCGCATCCCTCAGCCCGGCCATCCCGCGGTGGTGGGGTCGCAAGACCCTTATACCCCGGGAGGGCAGGCAGGGGGCACGCGCCTAGCATGGTCTCTTGCAAAAAGATAGCTAACGGGGAACGGGACGAGACGAGCCTCCGCAGCTCCTCCCAGTTGGCCCCGAGTCCACGGCAATTCCATTGAAGGAATATGCCCTCCAGGCCTAGCTCGGAGGAGACGCGGGGGCCCTCCTCGAACTGAAGACCCTCACGGGAATGGCCGTACGCTTCACGGGGGCAGAACCCCGGGCTTTGTTGGCCGGACAAAGCGCTGGAGGCGCTGTCGCCTTTGAGGACTTATTGGGGGAGGTTGGGCTCGCCATGCGAGTCTTTTCCTCCCTCCGCCTCGAAACCTTAGGCGGGCGCTGCGGCTTCGGAGGCGGGGGGCCCTCTTTTCGAGGAACAACCGTCTCGGAGCCACTCGCACCACCTCGGGGCGTGCGCGAAGAAGCCGAAGCTCCTTTGTTGCTGTCCTCCTTTCGGGGGACAGCATTAGGAACCCCGGAAGATGGCCTAGCGACCATCTTCAGGGGTGTTGCGTCCTGTGAGTCTAACGACTCGATGGAGGCGCGTGGCCGTTTCGCCTTGCGGGAAACGGTCACGCTGGGGAAAGAGGGGGGAGCCCTGGTTTTAGCCGGGGCTGGGTATGAACCCTTTTTGCCGCCAGCTTTACCAGGGAAGCACCCGGGTTAGGTAGAGCCCGCAGAAGGGCTCCGAATAAGCGCGGAAACAACTCTGCTCGTTTGCCTGGATGGGCCAGGAGCAGAGGGTGCCTTTCTAACTATTGAGGCATATGACGTCCCAGGCAGAGCTGGGCGCGCCAGGACCAAGTCCTTAGCCACGCGGAGTGAGAGTCTATCCTGGGCCTGAACGGCCAGGATTTCTTTCTCGAGGAGATATGCACCACATTGCTTCGAAGAAGCAAGGTGCGGATCTCCGCAATTGACACACTTGGCCACACATGATTTGGACTTATCGTGTGCGACCTTGGAGCAATTTACACAGACTTCGGGTGACCCCCGATTTTGCACGTCTACATGATCGATTCGCATGGCCGAAGCGGTGACAGTAATAGCACCGCCGCGGCAGTGGCACGAATGCCTTAACGCGGTAGCGGTACCAACCGGCACGCACCGACTCAGGGAGCTTGTTACAGTCGAACGTGACGAAGAGTGTAGGGGTGGGTCTCGAAGCCCCTCCCTGTTTTCTAATCACACGTTCGACCTTGACCGCCCCATGGTCGGCCAGCTCTAGGGTGATGCCCTCAATGGAGTAGTCAACGAGTTCCCTCGCATAAACTACTCCTTTCACAAAGTTCATGGTAGAGTGCGGCGTCACACTCACCGGGGTGCCATCAAGTGTCCGAAGAGCACTTATCTTGACCGCCTCGGCGGGATTCGCCGCATTCGCCAGAAGGCTGCCGTCCGAGAAACGGGTCACCTTCGGCTCTCTACCAATTGCACTAGCTAATCCTCTCCTCTGATGGATCATGTTGCCCTTGGACAACATGGTGCCATCAGTGGAGCAAATAACGAGGAAGTGTTTGAAGCCAGCAGGCTCGAAAACGCCAGGTAACCTCTGAATGAGGGGCCCCGATGTCATCGAGGCTCCGCCCTGTGCACTCTTGGTGTTAGTCTTGGTCAGGGGCTCCGCACACGAGGGGGTAGAGGGGCCGGATGTGCCGATCTTGGCTTGGTCGCCTATCAAAGTCTTAGCAGACCCATCCGTCCCCGCAGCCCCCGCGGATGGAGAGGAGCCCCGAGTCTTTTTCGTCTTTTTAGACTTTTTAGTCTTTTTATTTTTTGGAGAGGAGGGCGGGGAATGAATCCGCTTCTCACCTACGCCGGCAGAAGCCCCCAGGCCGGATGGACCGGCCTCAACCAGGTCCCTCTCCGGAATGGAGAAGGTCCTGGTTGTCGTAGGGGCACCTGTCGGAGGAGATCCCTCCCCTCCTTTTACTGCCTCGGAGCCCTCAGCTATTTGAGGAGGACCTTGCATAGGGGCGGATTCGGGTTCGGTGCTTGGCGCCGAGCCCGAATTCCCCCCCATGGAAGGCCCTACCGTTTGAGGCTGGGTCTCCTCAAGGACCATGTCTATCACAGGAGGGGCCTCCAGTTGGCCATCCCCTCCCAGGACATCGCAGGTCCCCTTGGCAGTGTCGCCAGTCTTGTGTGGGGAGGCACAGGCCTTGACCCCGGCAAGGTTTAAAATTCTTGCCAGCAGGTCTTTTGAGGGAAGCGACTGAAGGGGCCTGGCTTCCCTCTCCCCCCTAAGGGGGTTTGCCCTACCGAGCCGCTTCGATGGGGAGCGGCTGGCTAAGGGCTGCCTGCTGGCTTTCTTGGCAGTCCCCTTGGAAGTAAAAGAGGGGACTGCCGCTGGGAAAAGGGAGGTGCCCGAAAGCACCTCCAGAGAAGGGGGTGAGGGGGAGTCCCCTGCACCCGTAGGCGAAGGAGAGGAGTAAGCCTCCTCTCCGTTAGAGAAATATGGAGGGTCCCCTGTGCAAGCACAGGGGGGGGGGACCTCTATTTTTTTGGTAGAGCTGCCCGAGGGCGGCTCCGTTGATGTTTCAGGGAAAGTTAGGGGTTGAGGTTTTTTTTTTTGGTCTTCATCATTGGGCATGATGACCCTTTTTTTAACACGGGATGCAATAGCGCACACCTCTCGCAGTAGCCCGCACTGCGAGAGGTGCTTACAAGCCCGGCAGAGCCAGGCGCCGCCATTTGGGGCCACCCCTCCCGCCTGGTGGCCTGGCAGTCCATCGGCATGGCGGCTCCACCTTGAACACGGCGTAAAATATATAGATTGTGAAGAGGAGAGGAAAAGGGATGTGAGGAATGTATGGGTGGGGATGAAGCAGGTTGTTATAAACCAGGCACCCCAGACCGGAGCTCAGGGGTTAGGGAACATTGTCCACCACCCCCTCAGCCCCGATGCAGGACGGTTGGCTAAAAGGAAGGTCAGCATCTACCCTGTGAAATTAGAGGCTGACCAGAGAAAGTTGTGGGAGAGGTTGTGTGAAAAGAGAGGAAACAAGTGTTTTGAAGGAAGGAAGAGAGGCTAAGCTGGGGCCGGACGGAGCGCTGGATTTGTCAGCACGGCGGCCAGGATGGCAAATCGCCGCGCCCCTTACGGGGCAGACAGAATCACGCATTAAAATTATCTTCTACTAAATAGACACGACAACGCATTAGATTTCTGTTCTGTCAAGCAGAGAGAGCAAAGCTTTAGACCTGTGATCTGCTGAACGATGAGAGCAACGCATTAGACTTGTGCTCTGCTGAACCGAGAGAGCATCGTATTAGACGTGTGCTCTACCAAACAGACAAAACAAATTATTAGAATTCTGCTCTACCAAACCGACGGAATCACGCAGTAAAATTCTACTCGTCCAAACCGACAGAACAACGTACTAGACTTCTACTCTTGCAAAAGCCAGAACAATGCATTAGAGCTCTGCCAAACAGACAGAACCGCAAATTAGATTTCTGCTCTGCCGAACAGATAGAACAACGCATTAGATTTCTGATCTGCCAAAGAAACAAAACAACGCATTATACTTCTGTTCTGCCAAACCTACAAACACACGCATTAGACTCCTGATCTGCCAAACAGACAGGTCCAAGCTTTTGACTTCATAAATATTGAAGGTACTGGAAGTGTTCAAATTCACTCTCTTATCATGTGAGCAAACAAATCAACCAAAGGTCAAATGCGCAATTACTGACTGCAGAGTGACTATTCTTTCTCTTCCCTGCTTGTTCTTGTTTTATTAGTTGCCTTTGTTTATTTTCTTTTTATTCCTTCTTTTATCTTTTATTTTGTTTTTATTTGTCTAAACGAATTTCGCATTGGTGTACTTTTCCCCCTATGTAGGGGGAAAATGACATTTAGACTTAATCTGGCTACTTTCATACGGCTTTTGTGTGTTATTATGAAAGACTCCTAATATTAGGAAAGCACAAACTTTATTAAACAGCTGGTTAATTTTGTGTTTAGACTGAAAAATGGTTTCGAAAAAACATTTTAAGCATGAAGGGGGGTAAATTTCTCTTTCACTATACACTAAAACGTTAATTTGAATTGTAGCAAGATATCATACTCTATTCCCATACTATTGAATGATTGTACATTTAATTAGCATTTATTAACCCAAGTACAGTGTGATTTACATATTTCGAAACAATTATGAAAGTACCTTCACTCCTCTTATGATGAAAGAGGATTCAGACAGACCTCAGGCCGTAAACGAAGGAGGGAACTCCATTAGCATATTGCGCTAGTGAAACACGTCCGTCGGTCGGCTTGTCGTGAAGGAGTTGAGAAAGATTAAGTATAGTTTATGGCTAAACAAATGTGATTTCGTGAAATATATATGAATGGAATGCACGTGACCATAAATGAGAGCTCACTGCCTATAATCCCATTAGTGAAAGGTCACTGCCCTGGTAGAAATCGTATGATGACCTCTGTTTTTTAATTTATCCATATTTTAATTTGCTTTCAAGTAATTCCGTTATGAAGATTTTTTTTAATGCGTTCTGCTTATAGAAATTTTGGGTTTTCCTGTAAATATCACTGAATTCGGTAACGATAGTAAAATTCTAAATGTTCAAAAATTGCCAACAAAACGATCGACACTTTTTGCAACGGAAGGTAACCATGATTGAACCACTGTTCAAATCTTGTTCGAGAAACCGTGAATATATTCATGTGTTACTTAATAGAGCATTGCGTTAGTACCATTCAACGCTAGTGAATGGGTTTCAGCTTATGAGATGCTTCTTATAATTCACTTCCGTGTGAACTAATTTGAAAAAAAAAATTGTTCAGTTAGAATAAATACGATACGTTTTGGTGGCATTTTTCACACAAAACTTGTAATTCATTAACAAAACAAAGTCAGATTATAACAACTAGATTCCACCGCTGAAGAGTTTTTTCTCTTCTATCTACATTTGCCCAAAATAGTCATGTCACATTGTTCAAAAAACTTCTGACAAGTGTAAATTAACTATGATATAATTATTTATGTCTTGTAGAAATCCTTGAATAGTTTGGGATGACTACCACTAAACTTTGCTGTGGTGTTGCCAAGAAATAATATTTTTCATAAGACGTTAGGTTGAAAAATTAATTATAGGAATATAAATAAAAAAAATAAATGTTAATGCGAATATTTTTGCTAAATCGATGACTAAAAATGAAATAAATATACAAATTTAATCTAACTGTAAGTGGGTAAAAAAGAAGGAAATATGGCACTTATGTTTTACAACAAAAACCTTTCAAAATGTTTCGACAGAACTGTTTGAAATACGGTAATAACGTGAAATATTTCTTAAATACAATTTATATTAATGGTAAATATCTTATCTAGTTTATTTACAACTAAATATAACACAAACGCTCTCTTTTATCAAATAATAATTTATTAAATCGTCAGCCTCTGAACATAATTTAGCGTAGAGTGTAACATCAGTTATTGTGTCAAATGTACATATTTTTATTTCCCTAATTTCACCACTTTTATTTCTATATATAAATATCACTCGATTTGAAAATATCGACATTTCAGATAGGCACCAACTAATGAAGGCATAGGTCACCATCCCATTAAACTTCATGATGAGTGCAGAGGCCCAAACCAACAGGGACATCTCAACTAGAAAATTCTGATTCGAAGGTTCATAAGAGTGAGGTTAGGGGATGTGAAAATATGAGCAACTTAAATAGACTGAATAGCAAAGTTAAGGGATTAGGGTAACACAACTCTCATATATATGCAAGGGGAAAAGTGAATCTACAAAGGAAAATAAAACTAATATAATCCAATGAGGAAATGTAAAAGCAAGACAGAACAGTGAATGCAAGATTGGAAATGAGAAAATCCGCAATAACAAAACCAAAAATGCTGTTGTTTTTTATTTCAAATAAAGATTTAACTGGTGAAAAAATTGGCCTTTTATGGGAAATTACGAAATCAAACCTCCAATATAGTCAACAATATTTAACAAGGGTTCATATTTACGTGTGCGAAACATGTTTCCGCATATCACGGAACAGAAATTACGAGGTTATTGTCCTCTAAGCGAAGAGTCACTGATTCATCAAATAAGAAAAATAGAAGGGCTCAAATCAAAATGTAGAATGGAGTGTTCTCTTAAGTTCTAAGTTCTATCTCTATATTCCCTCTCTTCTCTCTCTTCCATTCCTTCTCCCTCTTCCCTCTCTTTCTCTCTTCCATATCTCCCCTCTCTTCTTTCTCTCTTCTCTGTGTTGCCCTGTGTAGAGTGTTACACCATGTACCTTGAAGAACGACGACACGCCATTTCGACCCCAGTACCCTAAGAGATCCTGCTGCTCTCTCCCCGATCATCCATTGCACCTCTTTTTATATCTTCCATTATTTTTTTCATTCTTCGACATATCTTTTTCTAGTTCTTTAAGTGGGAGATGCCCATGCTACAACTGAAACTACCAAAACCGCACGCCCTCCGGCACCCTTGCCCGCACTTGTGCCCCCTGCCGTCCTCAATGCATTCAGGAGGACCTGCGGCTCCATGACTTCCACTATTTTTACTCCGTCTACCTTCTTTCCTATTTCCTCTTCCGATTTATTTTTTATCACTTTCCACGTGATAGAGCCTCGGTGTTATTGCACTTTAAATTTCGATTTTTGTTTACTTAAATTTATCTACCTACGGAAACATCGATGAAATAACTATCTTGGTCAACTTTATCGACGAATACTTGCCAGAGCCTTTACCATTCGTGCCAACACCATCATGACACCACGAAACACCAAAACAATGGATCCATAAGAACCCCTTATCGGAGATTGAAGCTAGAATCTCACCAGGTTTACCAACGTGACATTCTCCTAGAAAGTTATGCAAGAAAAGTGGTGAAATTAGGAGAATAGATAACTCTAAGTGCTACTAACCTGAATGACGGGCATCTCTCCATCACCTGCCTCTATTCCATGTCATAGAAACATCCCTTTTGAAGGGGGGGGGGTAATAATTTAGTGTTATTGGTTCTTTAGCTTCAAATTCTTTAAGTGATTTAAAAATTTGAAGTTATGTTACTGTTTGTACCCCTGACGACATTCTTCTCTCGTCTTTTCATTCCCCTTTCACCATATATAAAGGAGGACCAATTTAAATAGTTTAGCTACCGCATGTTTACTTGATACACACTCGGGTCAATATTATATCTCTCAATATCTTCCAATATCTTTCATCTCATTCATTAATAAATTTGCTGTGAGTAAAATTTTCTCATGTGATGTTAAGCAATTCATATTTTCTATAATAAAGGTTTGGTCGACTAGCGAGGAACGGGAAACCAATGACGTCATCGAAATATGCTGGAATCTTTCGAGAAATTGGCATTGTATTTCTCTCAGGTAGGTTTTAAGGTAATTTATATTTTTATTATTAAAAAAAATTAAGGCAAACATAAACCATACGGGAATATTAAAAGAATTAACCCCAAAGACAAAAAAAGAATTAATGAATGGAAAGTATCTGCATATATGTAGTAAATAGAACAAGAATGGGAAGAGATATGATAGAAAACGTAAACGACCATAAAGGTTTCAGGAAAAGAATCGTGTGAATAAACAAAGGAAATCAAAATTAGGAACTAATTTCCTGCTGTAGGTAATATAAAACAAATACATCAATGCAAATGTCAAGAAAAACAAAGAACACACATCGACGGAGAATGCATAAATAAGGAATTGTCCTTGATCTATTTAAAGGAAGACTTTAATATTGCATTCGAGACGACCTTCTTATGGCCTTCTATGACGAGGAATACCTTTGCCCGAACCACCGGTAAATAGAGCTTCGTAAATAAATGACTTAAAAGTAAATATATGTGCACGATACATATGTAGCTCATCGGACGATAGGCAAAGGACTTCGGTAGAACAGGAAAGAAGAAAAACTTGGTACGAGGGGCGATCAATAGGTTTTGCAATTCAGATATAAGGAAACGAGATATGAGGAAAAGTGTTCTATTATTTTTCAATATAACTACCCTCGACTTCAATGCACTTGCGCCACTTGTCCCTGAGGCTTCGAATTCCCGACAACCAGAAATCTCCCGACTGCTGTTCAATTCACTCCTGGACGGCGAGCTGGACATCTTCATCGTCCCCAAAACCGGCGTCCACGCAGTGCAGCCTTGAGCTGGCGGAATAAAAAGTAGTCGCTAGGGGCCAGATCTGGACTGTAGGGGGGATGGTTGAGCTCCTCGAATCCGCACTCGCACAGGGCAGCTTGTGCAACTCTGGCCTTGTGGACTTTGACGACGTTGAAATCGATCATGGGGCGTGAAGTTTCTAGGGACCCAACGGGCAGAGACCTTGGTCATGGTCAAATTGTCGTCCATGATGTTGATAACACTTCCGTGTGATATTCCAAGTTCTCGCTCAATTTTTTCGACCTTCACCCGTCGATTTTCGAGGATCATTCTCTCCACACGGGCCACATTTTCCTCGTTGGTCACGTCTGACGGGCGTCCTGGACGAGGGTCATCTTCAAGGGACTCACGACCATGGCGGAACTCCCTATTTCAGCGAGCAATGGTGGAATAGGAAGGGGCGGTGTCGGTGTACACTGCAACCATGCGTTCATGGATCTCTTTTGCATTCTTGCCTTCCTTGGTCAAAAATTGGATCACTGCGCGGTGCTCAACCTTCTCCATTGTTGAAAAATTTGTGACTGACGATCTGCGATCAGCTACTGCTTCTTAAATAGACGAGGCAGGAGCGTGCGGCTGCAGGTCCTGACGTGTCATAACTTGTCCTAACACCCCCACAAACAGCCATCCCCCTTCCTCTGTTTTGCCCTACTGATTTGCAAAACTTATTGACCGCCCCTCGTAAGATATTTACGATAGATCTGCATTGATTTAAGATGGCTTTTATTTTTAAATTACGATTTACATCTTAATGAGAGATTCGAAACATGGATATTACAAGGGAGCTCCATCCAAGAACTTGCCACACGTGATGTGGCTTAACTTCACTGTAAGCGGAAGAAGTGTTTCCACTCGGCTAAGTCGTAGCCGTAACTGGTTCGTCAAGTTGATTGAAAAGCGAGAAAATAATTTCTTAGGGATGACCAACGTGACTTGTAGAGTTCATGGTACGCGTGGTCTCATCTTAGCATGAAGGAAGGTCGCCAAAAGTTACGACACGAAAGTTGAATGGATTTCTATTATCAGGAAATAGGAATAAGTGATTTCTAATATTCACTAAGGGTTAACACGCCCCGGTTTACAAAAAGATGTAGATAAAATTTAAGTAAATTTCTATATTTTTATTTATATTTCAACAAGCCATACTTCGTACTCTTTCTTACAGAAAGAACTTGGTTCCACAGGCACTCCTTCGGCGTGTGGCCTACGGCCTATTTGCTATTCTAAACCGCTTTTTTTAATCCCCGTTATAGACTTTATTTTAACACCCTGAACACCTTTTTCAACATAGATACCCTCAAATATTTTTTGAAAGTTATTTCACCTTTTATTATATTGTCTTTATCCCTTGAAGATTTATATATAGTTGAGAATTTTCCAAACACTTTTTTCAACATAGACACCCTGAAACCTTTTTTTAAGTTATTTCACCCGGTTTGATATATAGTAAAACCTTCGTCAGATCTCTTTTTTCATCTAAATTTGTTTTATATACGAAATGATAGTAAAAAAGCGCCAAAGCCCTAATTTTAATAGATTTTTTGAACTTCACGATTTGTATGTTCTTTCATTCCAAATCATTCAATAATTATATTTATTTTTTTCTGAACTCTTAGAAAGAACTTTGATAAAAGCTCGAAACATACAAAAAACAGCCCTGCGAATAAAAGTTTCAAATAAACCTAAACTCAAAAACATGAACGGTTACTTGTCCACTAAGCAAAAAAAACATTTTCAAAAATTTGAAAAATTCACAAAGTTAAATTATAGAGTTAAGGATAAATTGCAAAGCAAACTATAGATATAATTTTGCATTTTTGCGATATGGTGGTAGAATCTCAATGGAACATTAGATAAGCTATCTGAGAGAGAATAAAATGTATATTTTTATGGTTGTATATAAACATAAAACGCCTTATAAGAGGAGAATAACTATAAAAATAAATTATCGTAATGTCAAGGTAAGCAAACTGTTAGGAATCTAGTTTGGGAAGTGGATGGACTTCCATTTTCAGTTCAACGATAGTTGAGATTCGTTATGGGTGGGCTCGTATCCCTAAATCATAAAAATATCTTTCACTATTCATATTTGATACAATTGTGATTGGTCAGAGCGTAATGGCCATGGCAATACTAAAAAAAAATAAGGAAGCAACAAAATTATAAGATAAATGAATATGAAAGTTGAAAATTATGTAGGCATTTAACTTAGACCAGTTGCCTAGACAGCGTGGATTGAAATTAAATTGGGTACAATTAAGTTTTGTAGAATCCGCAATTATTAAAGAACTTCCAAGTATCAAATGATAATGCTGCGTAAATAAATCTTGTGACAACAATTGTTGGTGAGTATCCTTCAAGAATTGTCACCACCCTATAAAAGGAAATAGTTGTTTCCCCGATTTTGCTGAGGAGAAAATTAGTCTCCGAGAGGAGTGGAATCGGGCAAATTACAGGATGGAGAATTTGGCCTTACTTTGTTAGCGGAATTACAGTTGGAAGACGACAGGGTTTTATCATTTTGGGGGAGACTAATTAAATCATGATTCCTTGGTTGTTTCAATGCAGAGTAAAATTTTTATACAATGATCTCTTTTAAAAGGAATTAGAATCAGTTGAATAACACTTGATGCATTACACCAATTACCATCAGACTAATCTTTATGCGGGTTGAATGATGCTTGGAATTATGTTAAAGTTAGGAGCAGTACTTTAACAAATCAGAGTTCCTTAGAGAGAACGCGCATGGCAAGGATTACAGGGAGCGTTGGGACTCGCGGCAGAGTACAGACCCGAAAGAATAGTTTGAAGCTCTATTTTGATTGTAAAATAATTTACACTGTACACCAAATTTCAGTGTCAAAAAAAAACATAGACATCATTTGCATCTTATTATGAAATTGAGTGTTCTGAATTCGGATTTGCTAACAAAAAATTCCTATCGTGGAACATCTTGTAAATTGCCGATATAATAATTATGCAATTGATACCGATTTCCACGATATTATAAATGTATTTCACTCCCAAAGTCAGATTAAATATGTCCATTGTAATTAATTTATGAATATATAATGAATCAGCATGTTTGTTAGCATTATATAATGTATTAACATACATTTTAGTATTTACTTCTTCGTTTGTAAGACGTTTCAAGTGTGTCACGCTTCAGGTTACAGCAGAAGTCAGCCAGCTTAGTAGGTCTCCATTTTCCCTTATACCTGTTTTCAATTGAAGCTATAATTTAATGGAACTTCTCTCCAAGTTCATCACTCACATCTCCTACATGTAGGCTCTCCACAATTCGCTCTTGCTGGGCCCCTTGGTGCTTTCCCAGAAGTCCTATGCATACATCTTTGAATGCATGCCAGGCCGCAAGCTCAGTTTCATCCATTGTCGCCTCGAAGTCCTCATCAGCTATAAGTTGACGAATGCATGCCAGGCCGCAAGCTCAGTTTCATCCATTGTCGCCTCGAAGTCCTCATCAGCTATAAGTTGACGAATCTGAGGCCCTAAGAATATGCATTCTTTAATCTTGGCATCACTTATTTTAGGAAAGATCGCTTTGAGGTACTGGAAACGTGACTTGTGATCTTTGCAGTTCTTTGGTAAATTGCTTCATCAGGCCTAATTTTATATGCAGTGGAGGCAATATGATTTATTTTCTTCTTAACTAGTAGCTCATGAATTACATTATGACGTTCAGACGTCATAATTTACCGAGGTGACCATTCTAAGCGTATATAATGTTCTGATATGGCCCTACTGTTCCACTTCCAAAGGAAGCATAGAAATTTGGTGCATTCAGTTTGTAGGCGATTAAGTAGGGCTACTACGTACAAGTCCGCACAAATTAGCCACTCATGCTCGTTGCAACTTATACGGTCTAGAATAAAACAAAGGTTCTCATATATCTCTCTTAATATGTCTGAGTGATCAACTGGAACTAGGGGCATGGTGTTCCCAATGTGCAACAAAACTGCTTTTATGCTATTATGGGAGGCATCTATGAATAACCTCCAATCATTTGGTTCATGGGTCAGTTCAAGGGCATTGAATAAGCCTCTGATGTCATTAAAATAAGTCAAGTTGTTTTCAAAAGTGAAGAATTGCTCGAGATTTGCATAACGATTTCATAAATACTGTAATTCGAGCATGTTCATCCAATAGGTTCCATTGTTGCAGACGTTAGGCCAGAAGTTCACTCTGTTGCATAGTAGGTGTTAGATCACGAACTAAATCATTGAGTTCCATTTGGGTGATGAGGTGTGGTTTCTTGTCAGATTGAAGGTGTGCCACATATGGTGTATCTTGAGATTCTGAATCGTCTTAGTTGCTCTTGTCATCGCTTGGTAGTTCCGAGGGTGGCTGTGGTACAAGAATTGCCCTTGAATGTCGAACGGGAAGAATAGCAGACTGAAGATCTGGATACATGATAGATTTCTTGCCTTTTCTGTTGCGACCTGCAGTGAAATAAAACTAAAAATGGATATTAGTGGCTGTGATCACTTGCAGAAATAATTAAGTACAACATAGTATGTATTTTGATCTTTTTAATTGATACATGTATTGAAAATATGTTAAAGACCAGGAAAGAAAACACATTAAATACCCACCTTTAATATCTGTTTGGCAGAAGTAGCAATCCGTTGAATGGTTCTTTGGCTTACTCCTGACCATTGTTACGCTAAACATGAGGCCAGGCCCTTTGCTTTTCACACAAGCTCAAAGGGAACTATTACACCTGACACAACATATGTGAGATGGCCAGCGTTTGTCCTGGTCACCCACTCTACATCCAAAGTATAGTTCATAAAGTTTCTTCACATGTTTAGTCAACTGTCTCTTGTATTGTCTTAATGTAACCGATCCACATATATAACTGAAACTGCCTGGTGAATTTTTACATTCTCAACATTTTAGCTCTGTCTTCTGTAAAGAAAAAACATTGTAGTATGTGAAAAATAATATAAATAGTAACAGCAACAAATATTAAATAAACGAGTAAAAATAGAAAGCATTTATTGTAAGTTACAAAATTATCAAGCGTTACGTAAGAGTTACCACTGATTTGGACCCATAAAACTAAAAAGATATTGAGTATAATTTCATAAATCTCATAAGTTAAATTGACCAATAAAAGAGAAACACATCATTAAAATTATATCAAAATCCGTTTGTAACTTTTAGAGTTATCAGTCTCGACCAAATCCTGCTTTCATTTAATCCCTATACAAAGCCATCAGTGTATTTAACATAAGTAAAATGTTAATTTACGAGAAGCTAGCGGGTCGCAGAAAGAGACGGATGTTATATTTGTGATTAGCACAAAAAAAAAACACTCCTAGAAAAGGTTAGTCTCATTTTCGTTTTCTTTTTCATTGTTGTACAGTGTATTAATACATATAAAAGACTCCCATTAACCCTTTATATCATAGCTCCCCATAGGGGAGATGACCTTTGGCTGATCTCTCCCACGCAGAGGAGGTCGTACTTGAACAGGAACGCGTGGGAAAATACTGTTTGTCTTGCAGGGCGTTTAGCTCGGGGCGAAACACCTGCTGATAGTAGCGCATTTCCAGAGTCACTCGATTAATTATTATTGCCCTGCGTTCGTGTGACTATATGTTTAATGAACCCATATTTCATTTGCCCTTTAAAACGTTCTATTGTGCCTTTTCTGGACTTCCTTAGCTGTGAACTTAACCTTTTCTGTTAACTTCAATCCCGAATACCAAGAAGTAACGTACCTTTTTAAATAACAAACGTGAAACGCCCCTATACTAAGACATCAACCTGCTAGAGTCAGTACAAAGGAGGGCAACAAAAGTAATAGCTCTCTGAAGCACCTTGAATATGAAGATAGACTGAGGGTAATAAATATGTTCTCATTTGAAAGAAGATGTGTGAGGGAAGATAGGATTGAGCTTTTTAAAATCTGTTCTGGGATGGATAATTTGGATTTCAGCAAGTTATTTGAGTTGGATGGTAGTAATAGGACTAGGGGGTGCCGCTTGAAAATTTAAAAAAACAGAGGTGCAGATTGGTGTTAGAAAATATTTTTTCATTAATAGAGTGTTAGATTATTAGAATAGTTTGCCATCTGAGACAGTAGACAGTCCAAAGTTGAATGTGTTCAAACGTAGATTAGATGATTATATGGTGAGGGAGGGTTTACTTCTGGATGGGAAGGGGGGTATTCTGGACTCATTCCTGTGGATACAGTTTTTTATTATTGTATATTAGGATTGATTTTGATTTCGATGGGTCTTGATGATGATGCTTTTCGTTTTTGACACATTCCTATGGATGGTTCTAATTGTGTATTGGAGATGCACGATTTGACACAATCCTATGGATGCATTTTGTGGGTGGGTTTTGACAGATGCGGATGACCTTTGATAGGCCTTTGTGGTTTTTGTTATCCGTGAAATTATCTTATGTTATGAAATTATACTATTAGCTTCCTGGGTGACATGTGGGCAAATAGATGTGATGGGTGGAGAGCCTACATTCAGAAGTTTCTTTACAGCTTGATACGGTTCTGCATTCCCTCATATTCAGCGCATGTGTTTGCCGAAGAAAGATCATTAATCCAGGAATTTTAGGTTTCTTTGACGAACCGTAGATGACGGCAGATTCTATAGAAGCGGAAATGAGGGTCACAACAACCTCACGCATTGTGGTGTATGATCGTGGAAGTAAGAGAGAAACTAACCGTCCTATTGTGGGTACAAAGCAAATGAATGTTTGAAACCTGTTCAGAAGAATAGCGTGATCCATCGTATTAAAATGGGCCGAGAGGCCTTGAATTACTACAATGGATATGAGCTTATGTACAGCTGCGCGATGAAAACGATAAGACACTTGCAATAATGTAGATTCAGTGACGTGAGTAGACTTAAAATCAGTTAGGAGTGAATGTTGCAAGTTGCAGGAATCAGTGTGTTCCTACGACTCGGGAACAGTTTGTAAAGTCTGAGGGATCAGTATTTCCTTTTTGTTAAAATAGGATTTAATGTTTAGTGTTTAGAAAAGGATAGACCCCCACCCCTCTATGAAATAGACTATTTAATCGGTATTGCAAGATGCGGAAAAAACTCACCATAGGAGGATTGAATATCAAGCAAAAAATCAATTTAATCCCGACTCGAGCAAGATGGGCTTCCTGATAAAAATTTGAATCTCTGGTAAAGTCATTTCTGGCCAGGAAGCTTTAAAGTGGCAGAAGACCTCATAGTTTGTGTGAAATTAAGGAGGTATACCTTTTAACTATAATAAATATTAAGAGGATGTATGAGATATCTAAGTTGATAATCAAGTCTGAAATCGTAGTACAAGAGAAATATAATTTACTGAATGTCTCTGGGAAAACTTTTTGAAACAAAACTAAGGTGTTACAGATGGATATTCACTACTGAACAAAATAAGAGAATAATTTTCCTTTATTAAATTACTTTCAAAATTATGATGTGTAGGTGAATGAAATTTGTCAAATTTCCATGTTACATTAAAGCATGCATTTATTAAATTTTATCGCATATTCAAGAAATTACACTAAATTATCTAACAAAATAAAATATTGACGTGAGCAAAATAACAGAACAATTTTTTCAGGAACATTTTAAAAGTTACTTTAAATTATTTGGCAACACTTTGTTTCATAGCTAAGAACTGTACAACTGCTATTGTTATCGGATTCACTTTGCCGAGATGCCACAACCGACGAAAGTGACTCCTGAGCTCCGTCAAAGAATTGTTCTCTTGAAGACTTCGGGGAAGACTCTGCGACTACAATGTAGGTAGGTCCAATAGTATGACTTGGCGATTTTTTATATTATACAATGAAAACAAAACCTTTAAATCTCTTGCAAAAGTCGGTCGATCTCGCCGATTTGTTGTGGCCTGTTCATCTAGGTAACTCTATGTAACTACCATCCGAGAAGACAAAGCTATTAGGCGCTTCCCTATGAAGGATCCTTTCGTGACTAGGTAGGAGTTTCTCGAAAAAATAAGACCAATAATGACAAAGAAGTAAACAGTTTCACAGCTTCCCCTCGCCTCAATGCAACTAGTTTAAAAGCTCCTTTTCCACAACCAAGCCAATCATCAGTAAATATAACCAGAATGCGAGACTAGAATAAGTTGAAGCTCATGTTGTTTGGGAGGGTAAAGATTCGGAAAGAATTCATTGCAACGATGAAAGGAAATTTAATTTAGTTGGATCTGATGGCAGAAGATTTGTTATACATGTTTCAGGTGACAGAGAATACCCTAAATGTCCTAAAAATTATGGCAGGCATGCCGAAGGGAGCTTCCTGGTATGGGTTATTTTTCTCAACTGAAGGAGTTGGTTGGCTAGAGTGAATAATTGAAAGGATAAAAGCGAATGTGTAACTAAGGATCGTATAACATGTTATACCTGAACTTAAAGCATCTTTGAACCAGCCTAGCAGTAGTTATTTAGGAAAGCGCGCCATGCCATACTGAAAAGCGAGTAAAATATTATTTCGAAGTGGTCACTAATGAAGTGGTCAGCTCAGAGCCCGGACCTGAGCCCAATTTAGACAAAAAGGTAAGCAGGAAGGGAATAAAATATCACCAAAATTTGCTAAAATATTGTGAGGTTCTGTAGTCGTAGTTGCGCCGAAGTAATAGAAAAAAAAGCTTTAACTCCTCATATTGTGTTAAGTTTTACCGTATTATGTATTATTCAATATTTTACCCCCAGTTTATACGTGATTCAAGTACCAAGGATTAAGATATCAGTATTTTAAGCAGGTAAAAATTTCAACTCAATTTAAACTTTCAGGAATCCCATCCTAGTCCTAAAAATATATACTCCTAAAAATGAAATATTGTCGCCGCCAACCTCTTGAACCTTATCCCATCACAATCTGAAAATCTTATCAGTTAGAAATGACGAACTTCAGTACAAAATTTATATATATATATATATATATATATATATATATATATATATATATATATATATATATATATATATATATATATATATATATATATCAGTTTGGTCGAGAAAACAAAATTCAATCTAAAGAGTGGCATCCGAAGGGAACAGCTGGACCTGTTAAATTCGAGACAGAAAGGTCTGTTAAGAAGGTTATGGCCACAATTTGGGGGGATGCAAATGGAATTATATTGATAGACTTTCTAGAAGGAGGAAAAACTGTTACTTCTAGCTATTATCAAGGTTTTTAAAAAAGGTGAAGACAGCTTTCACCAAGAAACGTCTAAGAAAGCTGCACAGCCAGATTTTGTTTCACCATTACAATGATCCAGCGCAATCTAAGAAAGCTGTCAGGGCTATGCTACGCAAGTTTCGATGGAAAACTCTTCCACATCTCCCTAATAGCTCTGATTTAGCTTGCTTCGACTTCGTCTGTTCTCAAAATTCAAATAACACCTGGAATGCACTCGATTCCAGTCGTTAGATGAAGCAAAAAATCAGATTATTGCTTGGTGTCAGAAACAACCCCAGCAATTCTACAAAGCGGGAGTTTACCGGTGGAAACATAGACTGAAAAGGTGTATAGACAATAATGGAGTTTATGTAGAAAAAGGATTATGTTATGTTGAAAAATAGAATTTTAATCACATTTGTCTGAGAACTTTTTGATTCCCCCTTGTATTTACAAATATGCTGCAAGTTGTTTAAAGATAACTGTAATAAGGCTGTGGCAGTTTTAAAAGCTGTAGTAATACTTGGAAATTTTAAGCTTCAAAGATGGTGTTTTGGTCACATGAACTGTCTAAAAGACAAGGTTCTCAACTTGGGAATATTACTTAATCTCTATTGGCTCGTAATTCCCGTGAGCCAAATCTGGACAGAATTGTTACGGGAGATGAAATGCGAGTTCTTTCCTGCAATATTGAGAGCAAACAAAACAAAGTCCTACATTTAGACGTGGTCGGATGTTAATGGAGCTATTCATTATGAGGTATACAATAATAATTAATCAAACTGATACTGATAATCTGTTTTATGATGACAATGCGCCCCAATACGAGGCTGGAAAAATATTTCTTTAGGTTAAGAAGTTTTTCCTCATGCTCCGTATTTACTGGACCTTGCACCATCTGATTACCATAGAGTTAAGTCATTACAACATCACCTAAATGGAAAAATTGCTTCCGATAAGAAGGAGGTTGAAAAGGATATCAAATCATAAATTTCATCAAAACTGAATGAATTCTTCAAAAAATGAATCCAATGCTTAATTAAACGATCAGAGAGCCTTAGAAATAATAAAGGAAACAACTTTGTTAAAAAAATGTATTTTTTTATATTACAAATGATTTTGCTTTCAATTTAACAAACTATATTCATTTATTATCAACCTTGTATTTTACATACAAAATATCTACATCTCAATTACCAAATGAACAAACCAAAATAATGTTAATCCTCTCTAAATAATAATTTATATAAAAACATATTTGCAGTAGTGTGTGTTCTGAATTCGTGTTTGCGTTTCTTTTTATGTCTGATTAAAGGAACGTTAATTTTTTCATGTAAATTCCAAACGCATCTTTGGTAACTTATGTTTAGAGAAATAAAGAAAGAAACACTAAACAATGAATTTGAGGATGAAAATCTAACCAATTATCTATTTCTGCCGATTATAATTTGGAGGTTTAAGAAAATATTACTTTTATAAAAATATAGGTGGAGTAATTTTTTAAAATCAGAACTTTCATCTAATTAGACAGAATAAAAATTGAATTCCTCTTATTAAGAATTATAATTTGTGAAAGTGAACGTCGAGACTATGAAGTAAAGAATGGATGGAAATTAAATCAATTTATTGAAATAGAAAGAAAATTGGTGTAGAAAAATGGTGAAATTCAATTAATACAAGGGAAGAGGAAACGCTTGTAATTTAAAGCAGGTCGGTTTACTTAGAAGATACGGTAAACAGAAACAACAAAGTCCAGCAGTTGAAGGAATATAATTAGCACGAAATTCAAGAATCAAATTGACTTTTTGGACATTGGACAAAATAAGAGATGAAATATAGGTAGAATTAGAGAGAGAATAGTAAGAGAGTAAAGTGGTTAAAGGGTGAGTTTAAAGAATAGATGATGTGTAGGAGACAGAATAAAAAGGTCCCTGGTGAAAGGGTAGCTCTGTCAATGTGTTAGTTTTGCGTGTTTTGGGGTTGTTTTTTCATTATTTAATAAACTATAAATTATAAATTTACATTTTATTTAATTAAATTGATCGTGGTTAATTTAATTATTATTTTCTATCTTATTGATCTTTAGACATTCAAGCCTTTATTTTTGGCGGTTTTTTATTCCCGCTGTGAGTTTTTGAAAAGTTTTATGATTATCATTTTAAATGAATTTAAATTAAAATTAAAAAAGTGAATTGGATTTTTAGTTTGCGTTTTGCAAATAGTTTTTAATTTGAGATTTAATTTCCTAAAGGAACCTGCGCATTACATTGGATGTTTTTTGTTAGTTCTGTCATGTGTATTTCGGAGTCACGTCATTGTCTGTCTGTAACTTGCTACTTTTGAATGGTCTTACTTGTCGGTCTACTTCGATTTCTAAGTGTGTACGAAAGAATTCAGTGGTCAAGCGGGCGCCAATGGCTTACCATATCCTCTTAGCTCTCTCGTGGAGTGCCACGTTGATCGGAGATAATCCAACCGAGTCGTGGAGCTCCCTCTATCGTTTATGTTCTCTTCTTCGGGTGTTTGTAATAAGTAAAACGGCTTTTTTTCTGGATGACTTGAAGTTTCGCAATGTGGGTCTTGGAGCTTGTGTTCAACGGCACCGGGGGGTATAAGAGTCTCGAGCGAATGCACGCATTGAATATCTTGAGTTTATTTGAGCGAGTTAGGTCAATGAACCTATAAAACTCCCTCAAATCTCTCTTGCTATTCGCGACTGTCCGCCCGATATGACTCTTGTAGCCCCCTGTGGTGATTTTGAGCCCCAGAACCGTCCCTTCCGGGCAGTAAGGGATTCTCTCCCTCTCTACCCGTATATCGTTGAAGGCCTGGCGAAACATAGGAATTATTTTGAATTTTGGGGCATTGGTTGATATCTTCCATTTCCTCTCGTAAGAGTTGATGTTAGATATCTCCCTAGCCGTGTTTCTCGCCATAAATTCCCTGTGAACGTAAGTGGCGGTACAAATTTGCGATATATCTTCAGCGAACTTGACGTATATCGTACCTTCAGAGAGAGGTTGTGGTAAGTCGCGTGTATAAATGTTGTATAAAAGGGGACTGAGACAGCCCACTTGTGGGACCCCTGATTAGAGCTGGAATTCGGGGCCTTTGTGTTCTCTGATTTGTATATATGCTCTCCTCTCCATTATGTAATCGCATAGAATTCTCTCAAGAATGGGGTTGAGGCCTACTTGAAGGATCTTAAATTGCAGGCCTCTCTTCCAAACATTATCAAAAGCTTTTTTTTCACATCGCGGAGCACCAGGTCGGCATGCTTTCTGCTTGCCTTGATGTTTGCAAGTTTTTCCATAATAACGGCTAATGCCGTGTCAGTCCCTCTTTTCATTCTGAAGCCGTGTTGTTGCTCGTTATGCAAGTTGGTTCGTCGAGAAAAGAGTTGACCCTATTCGCCAATATCTTCTCGAAGACTTTGCCAGCAAATTCTAAGAGAGATATCGGCCGGAAGCTGGCAGGGCAGTCCGGGGGCTTTCCCGATTTGGGAATGAAGATCATTTTGGCCACTTTCCACTGATTGGGAAAGTAGCTCGTGTTCAGAGCAGCATTCAAGATTTTAAGAAGCCCACTCAGAACATTAATGAAATTCTCCCTGGTCAGCCCTGTGGTACCCGGTGCTGTTTGACAAAATTATTTTAGTGCAACGGAGAGCTCTTGGGCAGTTATTTTACTCCCATAGCCCTCCATCACTCTTTCCTGCGACACACAATGATGAGGGGAGGTTTTATGTATTTGTGTGTTTAGCTGTTGGATTATGACATTTTGTAAATCGATGTCATAATTGTCATTTCCCTCGGGAGTAATTTTAAAGATTGAAGACCAGAAAATCCTAAACATTTCCCTAATCTATTTAGTTTCGTCAATTTGAGTGTAATTTTTTTCTGTGGGGGTTGTCCTTTTAATCGTTTATATGTCTGCCAAAATGTGCGTGAGTCTCTTTCTATGTCGAGTCCTTCAATCAGTCTGTCCCATACCTGTAATTAGTGTCTGGAGTTCGTCTTTAATCTGTCTTATTCTTTTATGGGCATTGTGGTTGGGGCCTATCAGCGCTACTACAGGTCCCTATATTCTTGGGCCAGGGCTTTCATGGGAGGGGTCCAAACGGGAGCTGGAAGGGTTTTATATTTGAAACGGGGAATGCTATTTTCGTCTGCTTTAATTAGGAGGTCGGTGATTTTATCCAGCTCTTCATCTATCTCTTCTAAATTGGCATCGATTACAGGGTCTGGGATATAATTTAGAAGGTAATTTTGGTAGCTTTTCCAGTTCACCTGCTTATAGCTTTTGCGTTCTGGGATTGCAATTTGAATGGGATTTACGCCAATTGTAATTTTAATAGCCTGGTGGTCACTTGAAATTATGGGGCCCGGTTCAATGTAGTAGTTGTACGGAAACCTGATACTGGATAAAACAATATCAGGATTCGTTGCTGCATTTCCTGTAATGTATGTCGGGAATTCTGGTCCGATTCTGGTCACGTATTGTCTTTCAAGTAAGACTTCGATGTCTCTGCCTGCATTGTTGTAGGAGGTATACCCTGCCGCTGCACACCTTGCATTCAGATCGCCAGCAAAGATTACGTTTTTCTTATGGCTGAAGATCTGTAGAAGGTTGTGCATGGGTACATAGCCGCGTCTTGGGGGTTGATACCCCGTGGCCACGACCAGACCCCCCAGGGTAGGGCCTACCTCAATGATAAGGTAAGATTCATCTAAGTCGGGAAGTTTTTGTATTTAAGTCTTTTTTTGACGGCTATTGCGCAGCCATCATACCGTTCCTGGCTATAATTTTTGCTAATGACGTCGTATTGAAATATTTTTAATTCTTTTTGTGTGGTCATTCCGTGTTCGTTGATAAGTATAATGTCAGGGTCACTTTGTCGCAGAATGTTGCCATAGATGGAACCTTTACCGTCCACCCATCGACATTCATTTGTATGATCGTAAGTCTATTGGTCATTTTGTGTAATGTTGTTTTTTTTAGTGTGTGGGATTAAAGTAAACGCTTATTCGCGATCTACTTTAGCCCCATGTGGTGTACTGGGCAGGGTGCGCTTCCTGCCGTTTCTTTTCTTTTGAAATTCAGTATCGCTAATTGTGTGAAAACAATCCGTGGTCAATTTTACCTTACTTTGTGCGAGGGCCTCCTAAACTTGTCGTTCCGGAACCTCGTCTGAGCATTCCCACTTGTATCGTCCGGTCCTAAGACCCTCCGATACTTCGCGAGAATCGATTTCAGTTGGGAACGGGGTCGATTCAGGGGAGTATGGTTTTAGGTTGAAGCCTCTTGCGTGGTATTTCAACTGGTGTTCCCTTCCCCGTGATAAGGAGGTAGAACTTGGGCCATGAGTTTTGGAGATTTTCCTCGACCTACGAGACTTGACCTCCTTGGTTAGTGTGGGGGTGTGTGTTGTTGTTTTTACTGGTGTGCTTTTTTCGGTGTGAGTGAAGCTTGTTTTTGTTTTTGTGTCTGCGTTTCTTTAGGCTTTAGTCGGGGGTTACGTGAGATGGCTGTGTTCTGTGTCGACACTTTTTGGCACTTGTCTTGGCATTGAGGAGCTACGGTTATACGCATAACCTCCTTTGAAGGAGGGTTATCAGGGAATCTCATCTCCTGAAGCCCGTTCTTTACGAGCATGCGGTTGACTTCTGTAGCAAAGGCACCAGGGCGAGTTATGTTTGCAATGTGTGCATAATAAATGCAACACATTATTTTGGTGGAGTGCTCGTTTTCGATGTGTAGGTATGTCTTTTGGTTGTTAGACTCGGCGATGGCGGCTTTTGCAACTTTAGCGTAAGTTCAATTGGCTTTTAACTCCTCTGTCTCACGTTTGAGTCTGCTTTTCTTGCTCATCTCCTGCTTTTTGATTGGACATGCCATAGACATGGTCCGGTGCGGGCCTTCGCAATTCAAGCATTTGGTGGTGGTATTCTTGCAGTCACGCCAAAAATGGTCGCGACCGGTGCAGATAGAACATAGCTTAAGGTCTTTGTTTTCAGGGCAGATGGAAGTGGGATGTTTGTTGTACTTGTAGCACCTAAAGCACATCTGAAAGTCAACAAACTCCTCACGTTCCATCTGTTCTGGGCAGACTCTCACGTTAAAAAGCAGCAATCCGTTGTCCTTAGCCTTTTGAGCCATAGCTGTGTCTTCAAATACAACCTTGATCACGTGCGTGTAAGTTTTGAATTTGATGACCTCAGTTACCTTTGCCCATTTGTGGTTCAGTTCGATTCCCTGTTTTATTGTGTCCGGTGAGTGGCTCCCAACCCAGGGGTCGAGGCACCTGCAGATCAAACTGCGGTGAGTCCTAATTTGTGGCGGTGTGGTCGGTTTCAGGTTAATTGTCTTACGGCATTAAACAGCTTTTCCGGAGGTCAAGGCTTCACAGTCGGCCTCTTTCACGCAGATAGCTGAGTATCCATTGTTTAAGTCAATTAGTCTAACAAGGGCAATGCGTATGGTTGCATATACCTTTTAAAAAACTTTTTATCAGTCGGGTTTCAGGCCCTCCGGGAGGACCCGAAGATTTATTCGTAAGGTTTCCCTCATCTCACCTGCATCATATGATGCGTTAGGGAGTGTATGTGTACGTGTGTGTATGTACTTAAGGTGTTTATAGAAGGGAAGAGGTAAGAGAGAAAAAGGGGGCCAATGTCCCCCCTAAATTTTACTTCACCTTAGAAAACTTCTTTCAGGTTAGCGTGTGGGCCAGGTGAGGCTTCGGTCTCCGTCTCCACGAAGGAGTGAAGATTCTTCCGTAACCTAAGATCTCAAGCCAGTGGTCCACTTTTCGAGTGCGTATCCCGCTTTATCGCTATCCCGAAATTCACTACACGAAGAGAGTATCACAAATCACTTTTATGCAAAATTTGCTTTACAATTTCCGAGGTTGTCACAGCGAGGACAAAGACTTACTCAGGCAACCAGAGTAGTCATCAAATTGACTATGACTGCAAAAAGCTTGGCTTTATATGAACGACCTAAAATGGGGCAGGTAAAGATTACTGGAACAAATTTGTACTCAGAACCCAGTTACTCATAGGTAGGATTTAAATTTCCTACGGCAAGAGTGTATCGTTGGTCAAAAATAGGATGTTAATCAGGGATTAAAAGCAATAAGTAAAGGAATAAACATTAAATAAACACCAAAAAAATATAAATTCTAAGACCGTAATTACTGGCCTTTTATCTCATACTGGGCTTATTTATTGTCCTACATCTTGGCCACATTGGTTGAACAAAGGTCTAATCTTAACCGTAATAGATCAAATGCCTTATAGAATTTTTTTAATACCACTTGCAATTTCTACTATTAACTCTAAATCACCATTGTTGACGTAATACATACCATCATTTCGCCCATACCAGGTTGATTTGGCTAAAATGACGTTCAGACGTGAAGACCTAATTTTATCCCTCAACCAAATTATTTTTAAACATAAAATCAGGTTTATTCCGTAGATATAATTAAGATGTTCTCGTGATCAGTTCAGCCTTGAACGCTGGAGATGTAAATTTTTGCTCTACCTTGGATATAAAAAATCATGCATCGAGAGCCTTACGACGAAATTTTATTGAGCAAGGCTATTATTCTTGAGCCTGAAGAATCTCAGTAGGCATTTGCCTTAGGACAATGGCTTTAGGCCTTTGTTTTCGTTGGTTCCTTAAGAGAGAAAGAAGCAACATTATCTCATACCATTCAAAGAAAGTTGTACTACACCATATCTGGGATGGCAGATGCATTCTTTAATTGGAGCAAAGTCATTACTGAGGATTGGAGAATAATGAAACTTAACAAATAAAGACAAATCTAGCGAGGATTGTGGAATATGGTTTACTTCATGACCTCTCTTCAACTTACTGATGAAAACAGTACAGTACAACCAACAGAGCAAAGTACAAGTACGCAATATTTTAATAGGTACTTAAATTATCTAACAAAGTTCTTAAATACAAGTAAAGGTATATGCCATATCCTTATTAATCAAGATCGTAGAGGAAATCATCGAGGGCATTAAGTTAAAGATGAAAATAACCAATAAAACATCTATGTAACTCTCAAAATGGGTTCATGAAGGTGTATTTATGCCTCCATGAAGAAATATCTGGTGATAAGAATCATTCAAAATGATGAAACTGAACCCCGCGAAGGGAATTCTAGCACCTAGTTGCCAATACCAATTCTACAAATAGATTCATGATCCATCTAGATACCCTAAGAACTCTCCAATTTTGTATAACCCGTCTACGAGGGGCGGTCAATAAGTTTTGCGAATTGGTAGGGCAAAACAGGAAGGGGGATGGCTGTTTGTGGGGGTGTTAGGACAAGTTACGACAAGTCAGGACCTGCAGCCGCACGCTCTTGCCAGGTCTATTTAAGATGCAGTAGCTGATCGCAGATCATCAGTCACAAATTTTTCAACAATGGAGAAGGTTGAGCACCGCGCGGTGATCAAATTTTGACCAAGGAAGGCAAAAATGCAAAAGAGATCAATGAACGCATGGTTGCAGTGTATACCGACACCGCCCCTTCCTATGCAACCATTGCTCGCTGGAATAGGGAGTTCCGCCATAGTCGAGAGTCCCTTACAGATGACCCCCGTCCAGGGCGCTCGTCAGACGTGACCAACGAGGACAATGTAGCCCGTGTGGAGAGGATGATCCTCGAAAATCGACGGGTGAAGGTAAAAAAAATCGAGCGAGAACTTGGAATATCACATGGAAGTGTTATCAACATCATCCAGGACAATTTGGTCATTCCCAAAGTCTCTTTGCCCGTTGGGTCCATAGAAACCTCACGCCCCATGATTGACTTTAACGTCGTTAAAGTCCACAAGGCCAGAGTTGCACAAGCTGCCCTGCGCGAGTGCGGATTCGAGGAGCTCAACTATCCCCCCTACAGTCCAGATCTGGCCTCTAGCGACTACTTTTTATTCCGCCAGCCCAAGGCTGCACTGTGTGGACGCCGGTTTAGGGACAATGAAGATATCCAGCTCGCCGTCCAGGAGTGGATTGAACAGCAGTCGGGAGATTTCTGGTTGTCGGGAATTCGAAGCCTCAGGGACAAGTGGTGCAAGTGCATTGAAGTCGAGGGTAGTTATATTGAAAAATACTAAAACACTTTTCCTCATATCTCGTTTCCTTATATCGAAATTAAAAAACTAATTGACCGCTCCTTGTATGTACCTCCTATAGATTTTTACTTCTCTATTTTCTTTGTTAATCCATTTTCAACGTACCTAGATGCTTGGTCCTAAATTTTGCTCCTAAATTCAACGCAGATATCCTGTAATTATGGTATCCATGGCAACGGAGTGTCAGTTGATTCATCTAATAAAAAACGATATACTTAACTTAGGCTGTGATCCCTATGGCTACGGGGATTTGCTTGATTCATTTAACCCTATGCGTAGTCTAGGTGATTAATTTTAGCATCTTTCTACCACTTAAGATTAATTACCTGGTTTTCTTAAATAAATAATATTTATGGAACAAAACTTTATGCAAAATCCTGTAAAACCTATTTTAAAAAATCCTCATAGATAACTATTTAACAAACTAAACATTGAATATCACCTTAGGCTAACCATGATAATTAGAGGGTGGTGTTTGCCACCCATAACTTCTTAATCTTATACTAGCCAACATTGGTTGCCACAAGGCGATTTTGAACTTCAAGGCCATGCAATGTCTTCAGGCTCCAGTAAACAAGTTTCCTAAGAGACCAAGGTTTTTGACCTCAAATCTTGTTCCGAAGAGGGATTTTCCTTTTTCTTGGACCTACATAACGAAGAAAAAACTATTTAACGACATTTTTCATTAATTTTCAGTTTGCCGCTGAATTTTGTCTAGTACCGCAATCAGCAACTCAATTTACTTTCAATTTTCTCTGATTCTCGCCACACCCCGTCTTGATGGCTGTTCAAGCAGTTAAACGAGTCAAAGGTCAACTTCTATTTAGAAAGTTTCAAATTTCATTTCCTCGAAATTCCTTGGGTTTTTATTTAAAAAAAAACTCTCGACAATGTACTTGGAAAATGTCGCGGATATAAGTTTTTTTTTAATTTACAAGCGATAGCAAATCGGTTCACTTTCAAAGGACATGTTGGTCGTAATGAAAAATAGATCACCCGTAAAAACTGTCAAAGTAGATGTTGTTTACGTCTCTCATACTGTTTATAAGTACAGTCACAACCAAAAGATTTTTTATGTGCAAATTTCGTAACAAGAACACTGGAATCAAAAATGGCTAAAAAAATGGCCATTAAGAGCAACATGTACGAACGATCCCGAACATTTTGGTGGTGATTCGTGGGTTTTCCAGCATGGAAGAGACCCGGGTATCATTGGACACAAGCAACAATGTGGCTAGGACACTACCCCCACATATGGAGAAACAGCTTGGAAACTCCCATGATATTAATCAGATCTAGAACTTAATGCTGTTCATCAGAGAGATTGGTTGAGAAGCGGAAGACTGCTAAGTATGGTAATACTGGAGAGCCATCGATGAGGATTTGGTTCTGAAGTTTATATCTAGTCAGAACAGATCCGAGAAGTCATTCATTTTATTGAGATGTAAGCTACCCTAAGAACATGCACATGTATTATGGTGTAGTTAAATAATCTGAAGCAATAAAGCTTAAGAACAACAAAATTTATTTTGGTGAAAACCTGTGTCCATGACTATACATTTCCTTAGGGTTGTTAACAAGGAATTTTCATTCTTGTTGTTTACAAGGAAAATTTTATTGCCTATATATACAAGTACATTTCATTCTTGTTATTTCCACTTAGATTCCCTCGTATCGTTTACAAGTCCGTATCCCTTAATTTGTTTACAAGTACATTTCCAATATGTTGTTTACAAGTTCATTCTCTCTATGTAAGTTAGAGGTACATTTCTTCTATGTCGTTTACAAATACATTTTCTTCACGTTATTTACAATTACATTTTTATTACCTCTTTAGTTATTTACAAGTATATTTCAATCTTGCTGTTTACATGTAAATTGTCTCACGCATTTTACAAGTACAGACATATCCTTAATAATGTTTAAAAGTACATTTCCATTAGTTTGTAGAAGCGCACTTTCCACGCTAATCAATATAAAAATACATGCAATGTGACGATAAAGTTTTATTCTACAAATTTTTAATCGAGAAATTTTTATTCTACAAGTTTTACTTGAAAAAAAATTAGTCGATAAATTTTTAACCAGCAAATGTTTATTTACCAATTTTTAATAGACAAATTTTTAATCGAAAAATTTTTATTCTACAAGTTTTACTTGAAAAAAAATTATTCGATAAATTTTTAATCGGCAAATTTTTATTTACCAATTTTTAATAGATAAATTGGAAATCAAATTTTTTTTTATTCTACAATTTTTACTTGAAAATAAATTTGCTAATTTTTAATCGAGAATTTTTTATTCTAGAAGTTTTACTTGAAAAAAAATTATTCGATAAATTTTTAACCGGCAAATTTTGGGGGCCAATTTTTAATAGACAAATTTTTAATCGAGGAATTTTTATTCTAGAAGTTTTACTTGAAAAAAATTAGACGATAAATTTTTAATCGGCAAACTTTTATTGGCAATTTTTAATAGACAAATTTTTAATCGAGAAATTTTTATTCTACAAGTTTTACTTGAAAAAAAAATTAGTCGATAAATTTTTAACCGGCAAATTTTTATTTGCCAAATTTTAATAGACGAATTTTTAATCGAGAAATTTTTATTCTAGAAGTTTTACTTGAAAAAAAATTAGTCGATAAATTTTTAATCGGCAAACTTTTATTTGCCAATTTTTAATATACAAATTTTTAATCTAAAAATTTTTATTCTAAAAGTTTTACTTGAAAAAAAATTATTCGATAAATTTTTAATCGGCGAATTTTTATTTGCCAAATTTTAATAGACGAATTTTTAATCGAGAAATTTTTATTCCACAAGTTTTACTTGAAAAAAAATTAGTCTATATTTTTTAATCGGCAAACTTTTATTTGCCAATTTTTAATATACAAATTTTTAATCGAAAAATTTTTATTCTACAAGTTTTACTTGAAAAAAAATTATTCGATAAATTTTTAATCGGCAAATTTTTATTTGCCAATTTTTAATAGACAAACTTGCAATCGAAAATTTTTTAATTGAAATATTATTCGCAAATTTTTATTCAACGTTAAAACTAGTTTCGAGTCTTTTCGCTTCATCCTTCTGCTCTACAATGACTTATAAAATTAACTACTCTGCTTTAATAAATGAAGAAGCAAAATAGCTCAAGGAAAAAGGCGAATAATCATTGTCCCGACGAAAGATGAGTCGAGAAGCTTCGAACTAGTACTATAGGTAATAGTCCCCTAACAATGTTTACAAGTAGATATTACTCGCATTGATTACAAGTACATTTACTTTATCCTGTTTGTAATTATATTTCACTCATGCTGTTTCCATGAGGATTTTAGGGAAATTTATTTCACGTTTACAAATACAATTTCTTCATGCTGTTTGCAAATCCTTCCTACTGTTAACAGTTACATATATCTCCCTGAGGTTGTTTACAATTACATTTTACAAACGTTATCTACATTTGCACTTTCTGTTTGCATTTACATTTCCTTCACTATGTTTACAAGTATATATTCATTACGCGGTTGACAAGAACAATTTCCTAATATTGTCTACATACTATTTACAAGTAAATTTCACTCACATTGCTTAAGTACATATTCATTGCGCTGTTTACAAATATATTTTATTCACATTGCTTACAAATGTATATTTATTTTGGGTTTTACAATTACATCTCCCCTCACATCGTTTACAAGTTTTTCCCCCATTCTGTTTTGAAGTAAAGTTACCTCAATTTGTTTACAAGAGCATAACTATCATGGTGTTTTGAAGTACACTTCACTCACATTGTTTACAAGTACATATCCATCATGGTGTTTACAAGTATATTTTAATCACATTGTTTACAATTAATGTGCATAACGTTGCTGCCAAGTATATTTCAAAACCATTGTTTACAAGTATATTTCCATCACATTGTTTACAATTAATGTGCATAACGTTGCTGCCAAGTATATTTCACTCCCATTGTTTACAAGTATATTTCCATCACATTGTTTACAATTAATGTGCATAACGTTGCTGCCAAGTATATTTCACTCCTATTGTTTGCGAGTAAATATTTATCATGGTGATGGCAAATAAATTTCTCTGAGTTTGTTTACAAGTAATCCATCATCCTTTTTACGAGCACATTCCCTCATATTGTTTATAATTATGTGCATCCATCATTGGATAAAAGTACATTTTGCGATTATCGTTTACAATTAAATATTCATCACGCTGGTGTCAAGTACTTTTCTCTTAGTTGCGGAACAAAAGGTAGGTAGAAGAGAATTGCGCACCATCTTATTCCCTCCGAGCCAGAAATGATCCAGTTTATCTTCACACATTTCTACTTCACTACTGAATTTACAACTTTCTGTCCATTCCTTTCCCAGGGATATGCTCCAGTTGTTTTTCCGTTTCAATAAAATAAATACCTCAATTTGATCAAATTTAAATTCGTTTCCGGCAGCATCAATTTCAATCACGCATACATACTGTGAGCATTACTTAAAACCACACAGACAATCAAATGTACGCACGTGCACATAATCGTACACGAGCATGTGCACATATGTAAACAAAGAACGCCCTGAAAGATAAAATACCGCCGTTGTATTGAATTGAAATAAAAATACTTTGTTAACGAAACACCTCAAATAGGAAAGATTTTGAATAATTCTCCTCAAGCTCATCAGGGTTTCTCCCAAATCCCTTCGGATAAATTTCGGACATTTTTCTAAGAATAACCTTTTTTTTAGGAGAACATCACTTAGTCACGTGAAACAGACGACTAGCAGCGATGTTTGGTCAGTTAAAGGAAACTGGGAAATGCTAAGTGGGAAACGGAAAACAACAACAAATACATGAGGAAATAAGGAAATTAGATGAGAAAGAAGACGAGGTGTTATAACAAAACATCTTAACCCTAGATACTGAGGTCCACTAGAAGCAAACTCACAATAAGGAGCACATAGTATCCTTAAATACCTGTTCGCACCATAAGAAAAGGGTTTTCTTTCCATAATCAGCTTGGTATAGAACACGGTATTTAATCGCCCCCCCCCCAAAAAAAAAAATTGAAATGAACTTGTTCCATTGCCTGGGGATCATTTGGTATCAATTTTGATATCACGAAGACGCGAGCAAAATCCCTATTACAAAATTAGGTTTAAACGAAAAAATACTCATTACCCGGTTAATGGTCTAAATGAACTGCGCATACGTAGTGTTGTTAGAAGAAAATGAAAGATACTAATAATAAAAGACCTTCAATTTGAGGAGGGGCAGAAGGTGATCATTCTTGACCTTGAAGTAGTGGTAAAAAATCTTTGTGTGGGAGTATTCGAACTACCACATCCACCGTGTGGGAAAAAACATCGAAAGAAATAGCTTAGACATCCCCATGCATCTAGCAATATCATTGTGATCATACTCTATCACACACACGCGCACCTACACGCAAATACAAAGTCAACCTTAATTTTGTTTTATAACTCCAAATCTGCCCTTCTTTGCACATTGGGACACTACTGCCTAAATCCCATCAACACACATTAGGTCATATCCTCCTATAAACCCTTATTTATACCATAACTACCTCTTATCCAGTTGTTCCTCACTTTATTTTCTCTCCGCCTACCAAACATCCATATCAAATACTCCATTAATATGCTCCCCTTTAAGATTTCTCCTTATTCTATACCATAGTCTCACACCCATACACTAAAGTTAGCACCATCAGAGTCTGATGCACATTCTTACATGTTTCCATCATAGGAGAGGCATTGCTCCTGCTACACTGTCTACACCCTTACGAGGAGTAGAAAAGACGTAGAAGGGAATGAAAAAGAGAGCTGGAGATTTAAAAGTGGTTCAAAAAATTAACCGAAAGAGAGAAAGTTTCTCTGAAAGAGAGTGTGTGAAAGAGAGTATGTATATGAGAGAAGGGAGGAGAAAGATGGTGAGAAATATCTTAGAGTGAGAACGTAGAGAACGTAAAAAGAGAGAAGTAACAAGAAGTAACAAGGAAAATAAGTACCCTAGAAGACCTTACGGTCCATTCAATGAAGGTACCTTTGGACTAGACATCGAGCGGGCACATAGCTGCTCAATTGCCTTACGTCCCACCTAAACTGACACTTTTCAAGACTTTGTCTAGTCTTGTCTTGGACTGCTCAACAGGATTGCTGTTGACAACCTCCATCGGAAGTGCGTTTCAGCTACCGCAGATACTGTACGTGAAAAATTTCGTACACAGATCGCGGTTGTAACGCTTCGGCTCAAGTTTAAACCGTGATTTCTTGTTCTGCTTTCATTAAGGCTGAAAATATCCCTGTCGAACCCTCGAAGTATTTTGAAAACTTTGATGAGCTGACCACGCAGTCTACGGGTTTCCAACGAGAACAGATATAATTCCCTTAATCTATCTTCATAACTCTTATGTCTGATAGAGGGAATCAGTTTCGTTGCCCTGGCTTGCACGCGTTACAATCTCGCGATGTCTTTTCAAAATGAAGGACTCCAAAATTGTACGGCATACTCCAGGTTCGGTCAGACAAGTGAATTGTACAAACAGAGTACTATTTCCTTGTTCCGATATCCAAACTGTCGCTTTATATAACCTAGCATTCTTTGGGCTTTCTTCTCCGCCTCAATACACTGCCTCGAAAACTTGAGATCACTAGTTATAGTTACACCCAAGTCCTTCTCAGTGTCGGTAGATTCAAGAGCAGTGCCCTTAGACATATAATGAAATTAAGGGTTTAGTTAGCCTTTATGCATCACTTTGCATTTGTTCACGTTAAAAGGCATTTTCCACGAGTTCGACCACTCCCCAATCTTCCCGAAATCATCCTGCAGCGAGCAGTATTTCCATCCTTTGCAACGTTTATACCAAGCTTGGTATTGTGGGCAAATTCAGAAATCTTGGCAACCATGTTACCGCCCATGTCATTGACGTAGATGATGAATAGTAGTGGTCCCAGGGCAGAACCTTGAAGCATCCCGCTAGTAACGGGCACCCACTTAGAAGCCTCTCCATTCAGCACCACTCGTTGCTGTCTGCCACTTAGCTAGTTCTTTATCCAGCCTGCTACTTTTCCATCTATGCCCAGCGCTCGCACTTTTCGGAGAAGGCGGCGGTGTGGTACATTATCAAAGGCTTTGTAAAAGTCTAAATAGACCACATCCACCGCCTTGTCTCAATCGTGCTCACTGAAGACGAAGTGGAAGAATTCCACAAGGTTCGTCAGGCATGACTCTTGCCTTTGGAAGCCGTGCTGGGAAGTCCTTAGTAGCAGGTTTGACTCTAAATGCGACGTCATTTTGTCCACTATGATGTTTTCCATGAGTTTACCGACTATCGAAGTCAGACTGATAGGTCGCTAGTTCGACGGTTGGCTACGGTCTCCTTTCTTGAAGATAGGAGTCACCTGCGCTTCATGCCAGTCTCTAGGAACGCATTCGATCCGGATCGACATGTTGAAGAATGCAATCAGGTGTCGTGACACTTGATCGCGCACTTTTTTCAACACTTTAGTTAGAAACCCATATGGGTTAGGTGACTTATTGGTCATTAGGCCAGTGATCTTCTTTTCTATTTCTTCTTCGGTGAAGTCCATATCCGCCAGCTTTTCCCCCGAGTAGGAATCCGTCGGATGGGGGATGGGACCAGACTCTTCTGTAAACACTGAAGAGAAGTAGTCGTTGAGTAGGTTAACATTTTCTGCATCTGAGTGTTTTACTGTCTCCTCTTCATTCTTCAAAGGGCAAATCGTTTGACGGATTGGTTTACGGCTGTTTACATATCCAAATAACTACTTGGGATTCTCTTTACAGAGTCTCGCCACTCGGAGTTCCGCAGACTGCTTAGCCGCCCTTATGCTGGACTTCACTCTTCTGGATAGCCTCCGGTATTCGTCAAGGTCACCCGAGATCTTTGATTGCCGGTACACATTTCTTGTCTCCCTAAGCAGTTGGCCGATTTGTTGATTAAACCACTTTAGTTGAACAGAAGACAGGGGCATTTCAGAAGGATGAAACGCGATGGAAGACTCATGAATGTAGTTTTGAAACTGTTCCACGAGTCTTCAACTGCCTCGAACACTTCTAGCCTCGCGTCAGTCAGTCCATCCAGCACGAAGACCAATAAAGTCTGCTCTTCTCAAATCAAGTTTCCTCGATTTACTTTATATCTCGGAATACTTTGTGACCACTCAATAAAAAAGAAGGGTGGTGGTAAGTTCGCCCCGCGTGAGTCGCTCGCGCCTATCCATCGGAGACGTTTCGGATTTTTCAGAAGGCACGCTCATGTGCTGCTGTTCGTCCGACGGAGTCGTCAAACCTCGGCGTGCCGTGTCTCCCAACTAAGCAGTATTGACGGTCCCCGGAGGGGCCATCGATTTGTCACCAGGTGAACAACGAAGCACGCCCCGTACTAAACTCCTACTAGTTCGCTTCACGACGGCCAGGATCTCGGAGTAGTGTTCAATGGATATCCCACCACACCAAGAGACTCGACCCAATGCTTTTGATTGGCCTGGCAACCAGCCTGGGAACAAATAACCGTCACCTCGGACCGATGCTACCAGAGGCACCCGTCAACGGTTACTGGGAATGGTCAATAATTACGTGCCAGGGAAGGGGTTAACGGGGCACTACCCTCATCCCATTCATCGTGCCCCAACGCTTAGGACACCTCTAGTCCTAGTCCTTCGCAACCAGTGAGCGTCGATTTGCATTGTTTATAGAGGTTCTAAACCCTCTCTTCTGACGCGTGAGGTAGCTGCCAGGTCCTTATATGTAGATAGAGGGAAAAAAGGGAAAGAGTGACATGATAGGAGTAGGCCTTTTTTCGTGTTTTTTTTCCTTTTTGTATAAGTGGGAGATAGGATAAAAGTTAAAAAAGAAGGATAGAGTAGAAAAGGAAAGAGTGGAAAAGGAAAGAGTGACGCACTTAGTCTCAAACCTCGTTTCCGAGAGAGAGAGAGAGAGAGAGAGAGAGAGAGAGAGAGAGAGAACTACAGAACTACAGAAATAGGAACCATCAAAGACCCTATGGTCCGCTCAAGGCCAGTCCGCTTACACATTCTAACGTTAGTGTATCATGCTCTTTTTTTTGTTATATATATATATATATATTTTTTTTTTAACTATTTTAACTCTACGGTACGCACTTATCTACATGTGTACCCTTGACATGCAGGCTTAGCTATCCCTCAAATACACTATCATAACACGCTTTTTCGAACCAGGCGGGGGAAGGGGGGGGGGTGATAGGACAGTACTCTCTTCTCCCGCAGGCGTCGCCTGCTAGTGATGAAAATTATATACTTATAGGTCAAACAGAAAAAGAAAAGGGGAATTCACATTCACTCCATGCATGGAGGTGTCGCTGGCATCTTTCTATGCATCATTTCATTTTAATCCTCAACTTCTTATAATATATGACGTTTTAATCTGTGCTCCTACTACGTTATATTTACGCTATTGAAGTACTCATCAAGTCGGTTTTTGAACATATTAACTGACGTGCTTTCAACTACACGGTTGGGAAGGCCATTTCACGTTTGCGTGATTTTAAACGTGAAGTAATTTGGGGCTATAGTAGAGTTAAAACACTTGTTCACTAATTTTAAACCATTTTGGCGTGTGTTGGCCCTTTCGTCCAGCTCGAACAATAGTCTGTAATCAATATTAGTAAATCCTTTTAAGATTTTGAATAATTCTATCAATTGTCCTCGTAATGTCTACTTTCAAGTGATAGTAGGTTTAATAAGCGTAGTCTATCTTCGTACGGTTTGTTTCGGATTTCAGGAATTAGTTTCGTAGCCCGACGTTGCACTCTTTCTAACTGCGCTATATCCTTATTTAGGAAGGGACACCAAAATTGGACCACGTATTTGAGGTGTGGGCGCACGAGCGATTTGTATAGTGGCATGATTATATCTTTCGATTTGAAAGTAAAATTCCGAGCAATATATCCTAGCATTCAGTTTGCTTTTTTGCAAGCTTCTGCGCATTGCTTTGATACTTTAAGGTCCTCTGAGATTAAAATCCCTAGGTCTTTTTCTAAGTTGT
This sequence comes from Ceratothoa steindachneri, assembly GCA_963969495.1. Lineage (NCBI taxonomy): Eukaryota > Metazoa > Arthropoda > Malacostraca > Isopoda > Cymothoidae > Ceratothoa > Ceratothoa steindachneri. Next base: position 195,611,011 of record OZ018322.1, read on the forward strand.
CGGATTCGAGAATTTGGTCTTTCATATGGTATTCTACTTTTAAGTTCTGACATCCTAAATGCATGACCTTGCATTTACCTATGTTGAAGCCCATTTACCATTTATCCGCCCATTCCACAATTTTATTAAGGTCCCTTTGCATTTGCTCTACATCGGGTCTCGCAAGGGCACGGCTTCCTAGCTTTGTGTCATCTGCAAATTTAGAGATCCTACTAAACACTCCATTATCCAAGTCATTAATGTACACAATAAATAATAATGGGCCCATGACTGACCCCTGTCGTACCCCGCTGGTCACTGGGGCCCAGTCTGAACACGCCCCATTTACAACAACCCGCTGTGAACGATTTGATAACCAGTTTCTAATCCATTTAAGTATGTTTCCCCTCACCCCAATTGCTATAATTTTCATCAATAGCCTTTCGTGCGGGACTGTATCAAAGGCTTTTTTAAAGTCAAGGTAAATTATATCCGCCGCTTTAGTTTCATCATAGATGCAAATCATGTTATGAAAGAATTCGAGTAAATTGGTTAGGCACGAGCGCCCCCGTCTAAAGCCAAGCTGGTAGTCTGTAATTAAATTATTTGTTTCACAATGGCTCACCAACCTATCTCTAATTATCGATTCTAAGAGTTTTCCAATTACAGAAGTTATACTGATTGGACGGAAATTAGTAGGCTCAGTTTTATCCCTTTTTTTGAATATCGGCGAAACATTAGCACGCTTGAACTCTAATGGAACTAGGCCTTCCTCTATTGATCGATTGAAAATCGTGCAGAGCGGTCTTGCTAATTCATTTTTTAGTTCTTTAAGATGTGTTAGGTACACCCCATCGGGCCCGGGTGACTTTAAATTTTTCATTTTATTAATATATGAGAGAATCTCCCTTTCATTCATATTTATTTGGATAGGGTATTTTGTCTTTCAAAATTTATATCCTCGCCTAGTGTTTCTAATTGCGTCACGTCTTCAATGGTTAAAACGCTCGAGAAGTGCTCATTTAATATTTAAGCAAATTGTTCTGGGACGTCCGTCATAAAACCATCTTTACCTCTGATCGGCCCTATTGAACCCTTTATGGGCTTTCTACTGTTAATTAACTGTTAAACCGTTTCGGTTGGTGTTTTGAATTTATAGCAAGGTCTTTTTCATATTTCAACTTAGATTCTCTAATGGCCCGCTTTACCAGCCTTCGAGCGTCTACGTATTTTTCCCAATTTGTTGTCGTTTCGTTCTTTTTTAAACTTTGATAGTATTTATTACGCTCCCGAACTAAATTAATTATTAAAGGGCTAACCCACGGTGCTCTCTTTGACTTTCCATTATTTCGACGAACGTACTTAACTAACTCGGAATCCACTGTGAGCACATTTTGCTGTAGCTCCGAGTACATTCCTTGTACTGTCTTATTATCAAAACATCTCCCTCAGTCTATCTTTTTAATCCGGTTAAGGAAGGTTTCAAAATTACAACTCCCAAATCGTGGGATTAGTTGTGAACTCTCTTTTACCTCAACGATCGTATTAATTTCAAACATAATTAAATTATGATCACTCGTCGCCAAATGCTCACCCACACAAACGTTTTCTACCAAAGTTTCCTCTGTTGAAATAATCAAATCCAGTATATTTTGTTCACGCGTAGGTTCCTCTACTTTTTGCACAAGAAAATTATCCTGGATAAAATCTACTAATCTCTCCCCAACTTTATCCTAAGTATAGTTTGTAAAGTTAACGTTAGAGAGAGAGAGAGAGTAACAACAAGGAGTAACAACAAGGAAAGAAGGTACCCTAGGAGACCTTACGGTTCATTCAAGGAGGGTACCTTTGGACTAGCAATCGAGCGGGCACATGGCTGCTCAATTGTTTTGCGTCCCTAAACGGCCACTTTTCAAGACCTTGTCAAGTCTTGACTCGAACTGGTCAACAGATTCACTGTTGAAAACTTCCACTGGAAGTGCGTTCAACATACCGCACATACTGTAAGTGAAAAAATTTCCACACAGATTGCGGTTGTAACGCTTCAGTTCAAGTTTGAAGCCGTGATTGCGCGTTCTGTTCTCACCCAATGTGAAAATATCCCGGTAGTCAACATTGTCGAAATCTTGAAGTATTTTGAAAACTTCGATGAGCTAACCACGCAGTCTACGGGTTTCCAGCGAGAACAGATCTAATTCCCTTAGTCTATCCTCATAACTTTTATGTCGGATAGAGGGAATCAGCTTGGTTTCCCTGGCTTGTACGCGTTCCAATCTCGCGATGTCCTTTCGCAATGAAGGACTCCAAAATTGTACGGCATACTCCAGGTGCGGTCAGACAAGTGAGTTGTACAAGCACAGTATAATCTCCTGGTTCCGATAACCAAACTAGCGCTTAATGTAGCCTAGCATCCTTTGGGTCTTTTTCTCCGCCTCAATGCACTGTTTCGAGAACTTGAGGTCACTAGTGATTGTCACACCCAAGTCCTTTTCAGTGTCGGTGGATTCAATAACAGTAACCTTGAGGATAAACTGAGATTGTGGGTTTCTGTGGCTTATATGCATCACTTTGCATTTCCCCACGTTGAAAGGCATTTGCCACGTGTCCGACCACTCCCCAATTTTCCCAAGATCTTCCTGCTGGCGGGCAGTATTTCCATCCTTTGCAACGTTCATACCAAGCTTGGTATCGTCGGCAAATTTGGAAATCTTGGCAACCATGTCACCGTCCAAGTCGTTGAAGTAGATGATGAATAGTAGTGGTCCCAGGACAGAACCTTGAGGCACCCCGCTAGTAACGGGCACCCACTCAGAAGACTGTCCATTCACCACCACCCGATCGTGCTCACTGAAAACGAAGTGGAAGAATTCCACAAGGTTCGTCAGGCATGACCGTTGCCTTCGGAAGCCGTGCTGGGAACTCCTCAGTAGCAGGTTTGACTCTAAATACGACGTCACTTTGTCCACCATGATGCTTTCCATGAGTTTACCGACTATCGAAGTCAGACTGATAGGTCGGTAGTTTGACGGTTGGCTTCGGTCTCCTTTTTTAAAGATAGGAGTCAACTCCGCTTCACGCCAGTCTCTAGGAACGCATTTGGTCCGGATTGACATGTTGAAGATTGCGCTCAGGTGTCGTGACACTTGATCGCGCACTTCTCTTAACACTCTAGGTAGAAACCCATCCGGGCCAGGTGACATATTCGTCATTAGGTCAGTGATCTTCTTTTTGATTTTTCCTTCGGTGAAGTCCATATCCTCCAGCTTTTCCCCCCGAATAGGAATCCGTCGGCTGGGGGATGGGACCACACTCTTCAGTAAATACTGAATAAAAGTAGTCGTTGAGGAGGTTAGCATTTTCTGCATCTGAATGCTTTAATGTCCCCTCCTCATTCCTCAAAGGTCCAATCGTTTTACGGATTGGTTTACGGCTGTTTACATATCCAAAGGACTCCTTGGGATTTTCTTTACAGAGTCTCGCCACTCGGAGTTCCTCACACCGCTTAGCGGCCCTTATGCTGGACTTCACTCTATCTGTAGACTTTGCATATTTTGCAGGTTAGCTTTCGAAACGGAGGACTATTTTTCTTCGCCATCTTACAAAAATCTGGGACCATACGCATTGAAAAAGGGTTTTTTGGTTGTGATTTTCTCTCGCACTAATCACATCTACCTATTTCCAGGAGGTTTTCGGTCGTTCGGCGAACAAAAACACTTTGACCAAGCACACCAACCCTAAGGTCTCTCCTGGGCCGGACGTCCCCAATCGTGCCGCAGCTCCCAACTGAGCAGCACGAGAGCCCCAGTGAACTGGTTCTCTGATTTTTCGACAGGGGTGCTTGAGGTGTAACTGTCTTCCTACTAAGCCCTACTAATCAACTAAAAACGGCCAGACTTAAATCAAATAGTAAAGCTAAGTGCCCATGACTTCATTCGAGATCTTTAGCTGATCTGGCAACCAGCAAGGCACCAAAGCTCTCTCACTAAAGATCAGATGAGCCTTTATTCACCAAGTAGCGGTCACAGGGAGCTGGTCAGGCAATTACATGTTAGGAGAAAGCTTCTAAGGGGTACCTAGAATTTCTCCATTAATCGTACCCCAAACGCCTGAGATCCCTTCGATCTCAGTCTCTTGTAACCTATGAGTGCTCCAAGGCGTTATTTAAAGAGGTTCCAAAGCCTCTCTTCTCACGCTAAATAAGGGAGCTGGTGAGGCCCTTATTAATAAACAACTTATGTGTAATAGAGATGAAGGTTTGTTTCTTGTTATTCGGTTTTTGTTTTGATTTTCTGACAGTTGAAGAGAGTTGCTGAAACTTTGTACTAACAGAATCGAATAGGTTGGTAGGGGGAGGTAGGGAAACGCATCAAAGAAGTGGTAGAGAAGTTTGACAACCATAAGTCTGGATCCTACTACAGCTACCTTACTGACATGGGTACCCCTACCAGACTAAAAGTCCCCCAGCTTAGCTAGCTTAACTCAGGCAGATCACGCAAGCACTCTCAGAGACGACAAGGTGGTTGTGTTGAGAGGGAGAGAGAGAGAGCGAGAGAGAGAGAGAGAGAGAGAGAGACTTACATAGAGTTACCTAGATACACAGATCACACGGGCCTCACGGCCAAGACTAGATGATCTGGCCTTAAATCTACTGCCACTTACACCCATAATAATAGAAGTAAAGGATAAAAAAGAGAGAGAGAGAGAGAGAGTAACAAGGACAAGGAGTAACAAGAAAAGGAAGTACCCTAGGAGACCTTACGGTCCATTCAAAGAGGGTACCTTTGGACTAGCAATCGAGCAGGCACATGGCTGCTCAATTGTTTTGCGTCCCTAAATAGCCACTTTTCAAGACTTTGTCTAGTCTTGACTTGAACTGGTCAACAGAATCACTGTTGACAACTTCCACTGGAAGTGCGTTTCACTTACCGCAGATACTGTAAGTGAAAAAATTTCCACACAGATTGCGGTTGTAACGCTTCAGTTCAAGTTTGAAGCCGTGATTGCGCGTTCTGTTCTCACTCAGTGTGAAAATATCCCGGTAGTCAACATTGTCGAACCCTCGAAGTATTTTGAAAACTTCGATGAGATAAACACGCAGTATACATGTTTCCAGCGAGAACAAATCTAATTCCCTTAGTCTATCTTCATAACTTTTATGTCGGATAGAGGGAATCAGTTTGGTTGCCATGGCTTGTACGCGTTCCAATCTCTCGATGTCCTTTCGCAATGAAGGACCGCAAAATTGTACGGCATACTCCAGGTGCGGCCAAAAGAGGGAGTTGTACAGACAAAGTACTATCTCCTTGTTACGGTATCCAAACTGGCGCTTTATGTAGCCTAACATCCTTTGGGCTTTCTTCTCTGCTTCGATGGCCTGTTTCGACAGCAGTGCCCTTAAGGATATACTGAGATTGGAGGTTTATGTGGTCTATATGCATTACTTTGCATTTGTTCACGTTAAAAGGCATTTGCCACGTGTCCGACCACTCCCCAATCTTCCCAAGATCTTCCTGCAGGCGGGAAATATTTCCATCCTTTGCCACGTTCATACCAAGCTTGGTATTGTCGGCAAATTTGGAAATCTTTGCAACCATGTCACCGTCCATGTCGTTGTCGTAGATGATGACTAGTAGTGGTCCCAGGACAGAACCTTGAGGCACCCCGCTAGTAACTGGCAACCACTCAGAAGCCTGTTGATTCACCACCAACCGTTGCTGTCTGCCACTTAGCTAGTTCTCGATCCAGCCGGCTACTTTTCCGTCTATGCCCAACGCTCGCACTTTCCAGAGAAGGCGGCGGTGTGGTACCTTATCAAAGGCTTTCTCTTAGTCTTATTACACCACATCCACCACCTTGTCCCGATCGTGCTCACTGAACACGAAGTGGAAGAATTCCACAAGGTTCGTCAGGCATGACCGTTGCCTTCGGAAGCCGTGCTGGGAACTCCTAAGTAGCAGGTTTGACTCTAAATACGACGTCATTTGTCCACCATGATGCTTTCCATGAGTTTACCCACTATCGAAGTCGGACTGATAGGTCGGTAGTTTGACGGTTGGCTTCGGTTTCCTTTCTTGAAGATAGGAGTCACCTCCGCTTCACGCCAGTCTCTAGGAACGCATCTGGTCCGGATTGACATGTTGAAAATTGCACCCAGGTGTCGTGGCACTTGATCGCGCACTTCTTTCAACACTTTAGGTAGAAACCCATCCGGGCCAGGTGACTTGTTCGTCATTAGGTCACTGATCTTCTTTTTTATTTCCCCTTCGGTGAAGTCAATATCCTCCAGCTTTTTCCCGCGAGTTGAAATCTATTGGCTGGGGGATGGGACCACACTCTTCAGTAAACAATGAAGAGAAGTAGTCGTTGAGGAGGTTAGCATTTTCTGCATCTAAGTGCTTTAATGCCCCCTCCTCATTTCTCAAAGGGCCATTCGTTCGACGGATTCTTTTACGGCTGTTCACTTATCCAAAAAACTCCTTGGGATTCTCATTACAGACTCTCTCCACCCGGAGTTCCTCGGACCGCTTAGCCGCCCGTATGCTGGACTTTACTCTCCTGGCTAGCCTCCGGTATTCGTCAAGGTCGCCCGAAATCTTTGATTTCTAGTACACAGTTTTCTTCTCCCTAAGCAGTTGGCCGATTTTTTTATTAAACCACTTTGGTTGAACAGAAGACCGACGGGGACATTTCAGAGGATTGAAACGCGATTGAAGCCTCATGAACTTATTTTTGAAACTGTTCTACGAGTCCTCAACAACATCACACACTTTGAGCTTCGCGTCAGTCAGTCCAGCACGAACATCTGCAAGGTCTGTTCTTTTCAAATCGAGTTTCCTCGATTTACTAGTTGCAGGCCCTGCCTTCGGGACTTTGACTCCAAATCTAATTAGTCGGTGGTCACTGCCACCGACCTCTTCGCCAACAGAGAGGTCCTCAACGATGTCATCCTCAGAGGTGAAAACCAAGTCGAGGATATTGTCTCCTCTCGTTGGCTCTCTCACCCATTGAGTCAGGAACTCGTTGTTCGCGAGCTCCAGCAGTAGTGCGTTCTCGCCACAGGGTTCTCTGGTTTCCCAGTCAACTTGTGTGTTGAAATCCCCCATGGCAATACACACTCTGTCTTCGACAAGTTCTCCTAGTAGCTGGTACAGATCTCTGTCCTTTTCAACGAGTTAGGCAGAAGGTCTATAAAGCACCAGGGTCCTGTATTTGGCAGGACCTATCTCTAGGTCAACACCTAGTAGTTCATGGTCGGATAGGATGTTGCAATCCGTCGAGTTGAGAGTATCCTTGACATACAACATTACACCGCCACCCTCTCTGTCTGGCCTATCTTTCAGGAAGAGCTGGTAACCGGAAATCGTGAATTCACCTTCAAAATTTCGGCTTGAGGTTTTTTTCCACGACTCCGATATGGCCACCATCTCAGGTTCCTCTGTTACTACGAGGCCACGGAGCTCAAGAAACCTATTTCTGATTGACCTCGCATTGAACAGAAGAACTTTGAGGGAATCCCCTAGTGTAGGTTTCAAAACGCTATTCCGTTGCCCGGCTTCTCTGTTATTGTGGTCACACCCTTTTTGACGACCTTCGAGAAGGTCGTTCCAGGAGTGACACGGGCGTGCTGGCGCACGTCCGCTTTCGCTCTGTTTCGAACGCTCCTTTGGGTGCGTTTCACGACATCTTGAATTAGGTTGGCAAGAAAGGCCTTCCCTTTAAAGGAGAGATGTACCCCGTCCCTTTGGTAGAGGTCGTCTCTACAGATAAAGGTACGATAGGGGTCCACGAAGAAGACTCCTTCTGGAGTGAAGAGATCCGCCAACCTTCTGTTTACTGCGACGTTTTTTTCGTGAGCGCTTCGTGATGGACCTCTTCTCGGAAGCATCCCAACCACCACACGTTTGCAGGTATTAAGCCCTATGTCATCCACGGCTCCCATCACCATTTGGATGGTCTTACCACTAAGGCCAACCTTACCCTCTCTGAGGTAGAGGACGTTGCCGCTCACCATCAGAGCAACAACTGAATTCTCAGAAATCTGAGCTTTCTCTGCATCTACTCTGATGTTGTGGTTACCCCGTCCTGACAGGCAGCTTACCTTACCGCTAGTGCGAAGGCGGGCCGCTAGCAGCGGCTGCAGATCCCGTGCTTGCGAGTCACCAATGAGGGTGACCTTCGGACACTTGGTCTCTGAAGACGGGGTCTTCCCTTGTGGAAGAAGCCTTCCCTTTTCCTCTTTACTCTCCACATTCTTATCTTTCTTTTTCTTCTTGTTTATCTGTTTTTCTTCTATTTTTGGTTTTACTTTTGTTTCAACTTTATTCTTTTTTTCTTCGTTTCTCCTTTCTTCTTTTTCTCTCGCCTCAGCTAGCTTAGCTTCAGATGATGCCGGAATGTCCGCTTGGGTATCAGGGGATTCCGACACGTCAGTGGGCGGCGCCTCTTCTAGGCATCGAATCTGAGCTGCGTTAAGGGCTTCAAGTTTCTCCAACTTTCTTTCAAGGATTTTAGCTCTCTCCTCTGAGGCTCTATAGAGGTCTTTTAATTTCTCCACCTCTCGCGTCAATATGCAAGTAGTGCAGATACTTTCAGGGCTGCATTTTGAGTAGCAGCGCTCCGGAAAGTCAACGCATCACTTTTCTAACTGGCATATTGCACAGTTGTGTTTTAGACGAACTGGTCCTTTTTTGCCTGTCGTTTGAGTGCTTTCTCTCTCTTTGAAAACTCGTGACCAATCAATGATAAAAAGGGGGGTTGGTGAGTTCTCCCCGCGTGAGTCGCTCCCGCCTATCGATCATAGAGGTTTCGGATATTTCAGAAGGCACGCTCCATGTGCTGCTGTTCGTCCGACCGAGTCGCCAAACCTCAGCGTGCCGTGGCTCCCAACCAAGCAGCACTGACGGTCCCCGAAAAGGCCATCGATTTCTCCACAGATGAACAACAACTAAGCACGCCCCTAACTAAACTCCTACTATTCCCCTTCACAACGGCCAGGATCTCAGAGGAGCGTTCAATGGATATCCCGCCACACCAAGGAACTCGACCCAAGGCTTTTAATTGGCCTGACAACCAACGTGGGAACAATGGGACGTCACCACAGACCAATGCTAACATAAGCACCCGTCAACTGGCACTGGCAATGGTCAATAATTACGCGCCAGGGAAGGGGTTAACGGGGCACTACCCTCATTCCATTCATTGAGCCCCAACGCCTAGGTCACCTCTAGTCCTAGTCTCTCGCAACCAGTGAGCGTCGATTGGCGTTGTTTATAGAGGTTCCAAAGCCTCTCTTCTGACGCATGAGGTAACTGCCAGGTCCTTATATGTAGATAGAAGGAAAAAAGGAAAAGAGTGACATCATAGGAGTAGGCTTTTTTTGTTTTTTTTCTTTTTCTATGAGTGGGAGATAGGATAAAAGTAAAAAAGGCGAGGGATAGAGTATAAAAAGAAAGGAATAACGCACTTAGTCTGGAACCTCGTTTCCCACCAAATCGACAAGGGAAGCCCTACCAGGGGTACCCAGAAGAGATACGCCCGCCGACATAGCTCGAAAAGTCCAAGGTCCACGCAAGTTCTCTTCCTGCGACAAGGAGCATCACCTCTCCCTCTACATTCGTTATGAAGAGAGAGAGAGAGAGAGTGGAAGTGTAACAAGAAGTAATAAGGAAAGGATTACCCTAGGAGACCTTACGGTCCATTCAAAGAGGGTACCTTTGGACTAGCAATCAAGCAGGCACATAGCTGCTCAATTGGTTTAAGTCCCTAAACGGCCACTTTTCAAGACTTTGTCTAGTCTTGACTTGAACTGGTCAACAGATTCCATGTTGACAACTTCCACTGGAAGTGCGTTCCACTTACCGCAGATACTATAAGAAAAAAAAATTACACAGAAATTGCGGTTGTAACGCTTCATTTTAAGTTTAACGCGTTGAATGCGCGTTCTGTTCTCACTCAGTGTGAAAATATCCCGGTAGTCAACATTGTCGAACCCTCGAAGTATTTTGAAAACTTCGATGAGCTGACCACGCAGTCTACGGGTTTTCAGGGAGAACAGATCTAATTCCCTGAGTCTATCCTCATAACTTTTATGTCGGATAGAAGGAATAAGTTTTGGTGCCATGGCTTGTACGCGTTCCAACCTTGCGATATTCTTTCGAAACTAAGGACTCCGAAATTGTACGGCATACTCCAGTTGCGGCCGAACGAGGAAGTTGTACAGACAAAGTACTATCTCCTTGTTATGGTATCCAAACTGGCGCTTTATGTAGCCTAACATCCTTTGGGCTTTCTTCTCTGCCTCGATGCACTGTTTTAAGAACTTGATGTCGCTAGTAATAGTTACACCCAAGTCCTTCTGAGTGTCACTCGATTCAAGAGCAGTGCCCTTCAGGATATACTGAGATTAGGGGCTTCTCTGACCGATATGCATTATTTTGCATTTCCCCACGTTAAAAGGCATTTGCCACGTTTCCGACCACTCCCCAATCTTCCCAAGATCTTCCTGCAGGTAGGCAGTATTTCCATCCTTTGCAACGTTCATACCAAGCTTGGTATCGTCGGAAAATTTGGAAATCTTGGCAACCATGTCACTATCCAAGTCGTTGACGTAGATGATGAATAGAAGTGGTCCCAGGACAGAACCTTGAGGCACCCCGCTTGTAACGGGCACCCACTCAGAAGCCTGTCCATTCACCACCACTCGTTGTCGTCAGCCACTTAGCTAGTTCTCGATCCAGCCGGCTACTTTTCCGTCTATGCCCAGTGCTTGCACTTTCCAGAGAAGGCGGCGGTGTGGTACCTTATCAAAGGCTTTCTCTTAGTCTTATTACACCACATCCACCACCTTGTCCCGATCGTGCTCACTGAACACGAAGTGGAAGAATTCCACAAGGTTCGTCAGGCATGACCGTTGCCTTCGGAAGCCGTGCTGGTAACTTCTCAGTAGCAGGTTTGACTCTAAATACGACGTTATTTTGTCCACCATGATGCTTTCCATGAGTTTACCGACTATCGAAGTCAGACTGATAGGTCGGTAGTTTGACGGTTGGCTTCGGTCTCCTTTTTTAAAGATAGGAGTCACCTCCGCTTCACGCCAGTCTCTAGGAACGCATTTGGTCCGGATTGACATGTTGAAGATTGCGCTCAGTTGTTGTGACACTTTATTGCGCACTTCTTTCAACACTTTAGCTAGAAACCAATTCGGACCAGGAGACTTGTTTGTCATTAGGTCACTGATCTTCTTTTTTATTTCCCCTTCGGTGAAGTCCATATCCTCCAGCTTTTCTTGCGAGTAGGAATCCATTGGCTGGGGGATGGGACCACACTCTTCTGTAAACACTGAAGAGAAGTAGTCGTTGAGTAGGTTAGCATTTTTTGCATCTGAATGCTTTAATGTCCGCTCCTCATTTCTCAAAGGGCCAATCGTTCGACGGATTGGTTTACGGGTGTGCACTTACCTAAAAAACTCCTTGGGATTCTCTTTATAGAGTCTCGCCACTTGGAGTTTCTCAGACCACTTAGCCGTCCTTATGCTGGACTTTACTCTCCTGGCTAGCCTCCAGTATTCGTCAAAGTTGCCCGAGATCTTCGATTGCCGGTACACAGTTCTTTCCTCCCTAAGCAGTTGGCTTATTTGTTGATTAAACCGCTTTGGTTGAACAGAAGACCGACGGGGACATTTCAGAGGGATAAAACGTGATTGAAGACTCATGAACTTATTTTTAAAACTGTTCCACGAGTTCTCAACAACATCACACACTTCGAGTTTCGCGTCAGTCAGTCCAGCACGAACACCTGCAAGGTCTGCTCTTTTCAAATCGAGTTTCCTCGATTTACTAGTTGCAGGCCCTTCCTTCGGGACTTTGACTCCAAATCTAATTAGTCGGTGGTCACTGCCACCGACCTCTTCGCCAACAGAGAGGTCCTCAACGATTTCATCCTCAGAGGTGAAAACCAAGTCGAGGATATTGTCTCCTCTCGTTGGCTCTCTCACCCATTGAGTCAGGAACTCGTTGTTCGCGAGCTCCAGCAGTAGTGTTTTCTCGCCACAGAGTTCTCTGGTTTCCTGGCAACTTGTTTGTTGAAATTACTCATGACGATACACACTCTGTCTTCGACAAGTTCTCTTAGTACCTGGTACACATCTCTGTCCTTTTCAACGAGTTGGGCAGGAGGTCTATAAAGCACCAGGGTCCTGTATTTGGCAGGACCTATCTCTAGGTCAACACCTAGTAGTTCATGGTCGGATAGGATGTTGCAATCCGACGAGTTGAGAGTATTCTTGACATACAACATCACACCGCCACCTTCTCTGTCTGGACTATCTTTCAGGAAGAGCTGGTAACCGGGAATCGTGAATTCCCCTTCAAAATCTCGGCTTGAGGTTTTTATCCACGACTCTGTTATGGCCACCATCTCAGGTTCTTCTATTGCTACGAGGCCATGAAGTTCAAGAAGCTTGTTTCTGATAGACCTTGCATTAAACAGAAGAACTTTGAGAGAGTCTTCGACTGTAGGACTCCCTACACTCTTCTGTTTTCCGCTTTGTTTCTCTGTGGCGGGGTCATTCCGTTGTTTGTGACTTCAGAAAAGGTCGTTCCTGGAGTAACACGGGTGTACTGGCTTACGTCCTCCTTTACTCGGGGTCTGACACTTCTTTGGGTCCGCTCCACAACATCCTGGATCATGTTCGCCAGTGCAGCTTTCCCTTTAAAGGAAAGATGCACTTCGTCCCTTTTGTACAGGTCATTTCTCCCGTGAAAAGTGCGGTAGGGGTCTACATAAAAGACCCCTCCCGCCGTACAAAGATCTCCCAGGCGTTGGTTTATGGAGACGTTCCTCGCGTGAGCATTGCGGGATGGACCTCGTCTTGGGAGTATCCCGACCACGACACGTCTGCGAGTTTTTAGCCCACAGTTGTCAACTCCTCCCTTTACAGTCGTCAGGATCTTCCTGCTGGCACCTACTTTACCTCCTCGTAGGTAGAGATCGTTGCCACTTGCCATGAGGGCAACTAATGAGTTCTAAGAGATCTGAGATGTCTCAGCCTCCACCCTTATTTCTCGGTTCTCCTTTCCTGGAAGGCAGCTTACCTTCACACTGGTGCGAAGGCGGGCCGCTAGCAAAGGTTGTAGATCCCGCGCTTGGGAGTCACCGATCACGATGACCCTCGCGCATTTGGGTTTTGAGGACAGAGGCTTCCCATTCATTATATGCTCTTTCGATTCCTCTTTCTTCCCCACTTTTAGGGTTTTTTTCTTTTTCTTTTTCTTCGTTTTTTTCCTTTTCTACTTTGTCTTCTGTTTTATCATTTTTTTTCCTTTCTTACTCTTCCTTTTCTTTTTTTTGACGCCCTGAGTAACCCCAGCAGCTGCTGGCTCTGGGAAATCGGATGGTTGGCCTATCTCTATCGACGCGGTGCATGAGGGCCCAACAGAGGGGCCATCCGCGTCATTGGGAGTCTCTTGTTGCTGTTGCTCTACCTTGGTTGTTTAATCTCTGCAATGATGGCTTCGAGATGACGGATTTGAGTCACATGCTCAGATTCGAGGATTTTCAACTTTTCTACCAGCCGTCGTGTTTTTCCCTCAGAAGATTTAAAAAGTTCCTTAAGCTCCTGAAGTTCTGCCCTTAGGACGCAGTCAGTGCAGATACTTGCAGGGTGGCATTTTGAGAAACACCCCTCCGGAAAATCTACGCACCACTTGTCCTTTTCGCATGTCGAGCAGGTATACTTTAACGCACCAGGTCCTTTCTTTCCAGTCATGCTGAACACTTTATATCTCTGAATACATTGTGACCACTCAATAAAAAAGAAAGGGGGTGGTGAGTTCGCCCCGCGTGAGTCACTCCCGCCTATCGATCGGAGAGGTTTCGGATCTTTCAGAAGGCACGCTCTTTGTGCTGCTGTTCGTCCGAACAAGTCGTCAAACCTCGGCGTGACGTGGCTCCCAACCAAGCAACACTGATGATCCCCGAAAAAGCCATCGATTTCTTACTAGGTGAACAACGGAGCACACCCTGTACTAAACTCCTGCTAGTTCCCTTCACGACGGCCAAGATCTCGGAGCAGCGTTCAATGGATATCCCGCCACACCAAGAGACTCGACCCAAGGCTTTTTATTGGCATGGCAACCAACCTGGGAACAAAGGTACGTCACCTCGGACCGATGCTACCAGAGGCACCTGTCAACGGTTACTGGGAATGGTCAATAATTACGCGCCAGGGAAGGGGTTAATGGGACACTACCCTCATCCCATTCATTGTGCCCCCACGCCTAGAACACCTCTAGTCCTAGTCTCTCGCAACCAGTAAGCGTCGATTGGCGTTGTTTATAGAGGTTCCAAAGCCTCTCTTCTGACGTGTGAGGTAGCTGCCAGGTCCTTATATGTAAATAGAAGGAAAAAAGGGAAAGAGTGACATGATAGGAGTAGGGTTTTTTTTTGGTTTTATTTTTGTATAAGTGAGAGAGATAGGATAAAAGTAAAAAAGGAGAAGAATAGAGTAGAAAAAGGATGGAATAACGCACTTAGTCTGGAACCTCGTTTTCGACCAAATCGACAAGGGAAGCCCTACCAGCGTTTTTCAGAAGAGGTACCCCGACCGATATAGCTCAAAAAGTCGAAGGTACACACAAGCTCTCTTCCCGCGACAAGGGGGCGTCACCTCTCCCTCTACTTTCTTATATATATATATATATATATATATATATATATATATATATATATATATATATATATATATATATATATATATATATATATATAATATATATATAGAGAGAGAGAGAGTGGAAGTGTAACAAGAAGTAACAAGGAAAGGAAGTACCCTAGGAGACCTTACGGTCCGTTCAAAGAGGGTGCCTTTGGACTAGCAATCGAGCGGGCACATGGCTGCTCAATTGTTTTGCGTTCCTAAACGGCCACTTTTCAAGACTTTGTCTAGTCTTGACTTGAACTGGTCAACAGAATCACTGTTGACAACTTCCACTGGAAGTACGTTCCACTTACTGCAGATACTGTAAGTAAAAAAATTTACACAGAGATTGCGGTTGTAACGCTTCAGTTCAAGTTTAAAGCCGTGATTGCGCGTTCTGTTCTCACTCAGTGTGAAAATATCCCGGTAGTCAACATTGTCGAACCCTCGAAGTATTTTGAAAACTTCGATAAGCTAAACACACAGTATACGGGTTTCCAGCGAGAACAAATCTAATTCCCTTAGTCTATCTTCATAACTTTTATGTCGGATAGAGGGAATCAGTTTGGTTGCCATGGCTTGTACGCGTTCCAATCTCTCGATGTCTTTTCGCAATGAAGGACTACAAAATTGTACGGCATACTCCAGGTGCGGCCAAAAGAGGGAGTTGTACAGAAAAAGTACTATCTCCTTGTTACGGTATCCAAACTGGCGCTTTATGTAGCCTAACATCCTTTGGGCTTTCTTCTCTGCCTCCATGCACTGTTTCGAGAACTTGAGGTCGCTAGTAATAGTTACACCCAAGTCCTTCTGAGTGTCACTCGATTCAAGAGCAGTGCCCTTAAAGATATACTGAGATTGGGGGTTTCTGTGGCCGATATGCATTACTTTGCATTTGTTCACGTTAAAAGTCAGTTGCCACGTGTCCGACCACTCCCCAATCTTCCCAATATCTTCCTGCAGGCGGGCAGTATTTCCATCCTTTGCAACGTTCATACCAAGCTTGGTATCGTCGGCAAATCTGGAGATTTTGGCAACCATGTCTCCATCCATATCGTTGACATAAATAATAAACAGTAGTGGTCCAAGGAAGGAACCTTGAGGGACACCGCTAGATACGGGCGCCCATTCATAAGCCCGACCATTTACCACTACGCGTTGCCGTCTGTTACTTAGCCAGCTCTCTATCCAACCTGCTACCTTGCCACCTATGCCCTTCGCACGCACTTTCTGGAGAAGGCGGTGGTGTAGTACCTTATCAAAGGCCTTTTGGAAGTCAAGGTACACAACATCTACCGCCTTGTCTCAATCATGCTCACTGAACACGAAGTGGAAGAATTCCACAAGGTTCGTCAGGCATGAACGTTGCCTTCGGAAGCCGTGCTGGTAACTCTTCAGTAGCAGGTTTGACTCTAAATAAGACGTTATCTTGTCCATTATCATGCTTTCCATGAGTTTACCGACTATCGAAGTCAAACTGATAGGTCGGTAGTTTAACGGATGGCTGAGGTCTCATTTCTTGAAGATCGGAGTCACCTCCGACTCACGCCAGTCTCTAGGAACGCATCCGTTTCGGATTGACATGTTAAAGATAGCGCACAGATGTCGTGATACTTCATCGCACACTTCCTTCAACACCTTGAATAGAAACCCGTCCGGTCCAGGGGACTTATTCGTCTTTAGGTCAGTGATCTTTTTCTTTATTTCTCCTCTGGTTAAGTCCATTACCTCCAGCTTTTCCCCCGAGTATGAATCCGTGGGCTGAGGGATGGGACCACACTCTTTAGTAGACACTGAAGAGAAGTAGTCATTGAGCAGGTTAGCATTTTCTGCATCTGACTGAGTTAATGCACCCTCCTCATCCACTAAGGGCTCAATGCTAGGATGGATTGGTTTACGGCTATTTACATAGCCGAAGAACTCCTTGGGATTCTCCTTGCAGAGTTTCGCCACTCGGAGTTCCTCAGACCGCTTAGCCGCCCTTATGCTGGACTTCACTCTTCTGGCTAGCCTCCGGTACTCGTCAAAGGCACCCGAGATCTTCGATCGCCGGTACGCATTTCTCTTCTCCCTAAGCAATTGGTCGATTTCTCGATTAAACCAGAGAGAGAGAGAGAGAAAGAGGCTTTAAGAGAGAGAGAAGGGTGAGAGTGTGTTTATGCGTGCACTATAGTCATGAACGTGGTGCGCTTCTCTGGATATCAGGTGTAAAGTCGACTCGCGTCTCCCACCCACCTCTCTTGCAGGCTTTACATAACACCTGGATGACGTAAATCAAGTTCAAGTAATGAAAGCCCATTTTGAGGTGGCAAACTTGAACTGGATTACATGATGTTTATTCATTCATACAATTTGCGGTCGAAGCCAGTATCCTAAATTAACTCTTATCTGAAAATGGAAAGTTACATCCAAAATTATTTACACACTAAGAATGAGGACGAGCCGAAGACATACTCAAATTTTGTGAATGGTTTCAACGGCGGCCGAAGACTGATTTTGCTAACGAAATTGTACCACTATTCAAGCTAACTCATTTCCGAGTGGCACAGGAAACCGGCACAGCTGTTAGCACTGGTCACCTCATTATTCTCATTCTTATGCTTATAATAATGTTTATTTAACCGAATTAACAGTATAATGTGGTATATCAGCCATAGGTTTGGGCCAACCTAATTATATTTGAGGGGGCGGGGGCACTAAAGTTATGCCTATTTTGATATGCCGCGGACAAAATTATACATGTTTTATGGGATCTGCTTGGAAACTACTACTTTTACTTGTAGTAAGATTGGTCTTCCTCTAATTACTATTGTCATGTGAGAAGATACCTTAATGAAGCGTTACCTTACCGTTGTAGAGGACGAAAATTAAGCATTGCGTGTCTTTTCCCTTCACCTGACTTGTCTCTCTTTGGCTTTCACATGTGGTTAACTGAAGGATGCAGTTTGTGATACAAGACTTGAAACACTTTAAAACATTTAAGATGCAATTAAGGAGGCAATTCAGATATGCAATCATGCTGCTGACGAACATTTAGTGCATTTTCCGTAGTTACTTGCCTTTTATATGAAAATACCTTGGCGCATTTTGATTGCCTTTTCTGCTAATTTAGCTTTTATTAAAATTACTTCAAAAACATTTTTTTTTTTCCTTAATTAGAAAAGTTATGATGTAAATAAAGTTAATAGTTTCGGGGGAGAGAGATGCAAAAATAATTCACAATAAATATGAAAACATTTTAAATTAAACTACCCTTCAATGAATTGGTGCGGATCCGAACCTACACCATTTAGTGTTCCTCGCTTCTAAGAGGATTTCTTAAACCATTTGGCTACCGACCACATAACTAAAATAAGTACCTTTCAGATAACTTTTTGCTTCGAATGTCTTTAAATTATCCCCAAGTAATATGCGAAATCCCATTTTTTCTCCCCTGTTTCAAAGACCCTTCGGTGTAGAAATTTTCAAGGGAGACTCCTTACTTTCAGACTGTCAAAACAAGCATTTCAAATTTCCTGGAAGGAGCGTCTAGTGTTAAAATTCCAAATACCATTACCCTTTAGCGAATAACTCTACTCCTTCAAACGGCAAACTATTTGAAGAAGCATCTCTATGGCATACATTTGTCTCACAGATTGCTTTCTCTCATCTCACCAGTGCAAAATTTGCAAAGAGAGTAGCCAAACTTCACCCCATTCCCTATCAACATTCAATAAATCCAAACATTAGGATCAAATAAGGTGCAAGTGGTGTCTTCTGGTGTCAGTGGTTGAATCTGTTGAGGGTTTTAAAACCTCATCTGAAGTAGATAGAGATATACTACTTTATACTTTGACTAACTACTTTGGATTGGGGAATAATATCGGATCTGTTAGAGCTCTAATCAAATTTTCATCATAAATATCTTCCATCATCTAATCAATGGCTTCTTCATTGGGTGCCAACTTGCGAAAACTAACGTCACACACTTTCACTATCAAACCTTGATGCAATTTGTGTTCGAGGGCTGAGGAATTCCTTCTCGCAGATAATACATTCTATCATCCGTTCGATTTGAAAGATTGAATTAACAATAAACTGTTTGCTTGGGGTCGATGCCAATCAGCACTTGAAGCTGATTATTATGACTTGTTTGGCAAGATCCTTTCTGCCGACCGAGCTAGGTTCGATTTTTCACGGAAGCAACAGCCAATTTAGTCATGACCTGCTCATTGAGTACTTCTCTTAAGGGAACAGTTATCAGACCTTAGTCGAGAATAAACTAGCTAGCTCTTAAGAAATTAAAGGGTTAATCAGGGCTAGCGGGTATCAGGACTCGGCTGCGTTTTCTGGGTGGAGTAAATTTCCATCTGATAAGGAGCGAGAGAGACTTCGGGAGGGAAATAGCCTTTCTAATCTCTCCGGGCATCGATTATGCGAATATTGTTCGAAATTAATTGTTCGAAAAAATTATTCGAAAAATATTTATTAGATGCAAATCGTTTGAATGAAAATTATTCGAAAGGACAATTATACGAAATGATTATTATTCGAAATTAAAAATTATTTAAAAAAATGTAAAAATTAAAAATCAATTACAGAAATGAAAATTATTCGAAATGAACATAACTTTATTAAAAACAATGCGCGGATTAAAAGAACATTTCCTTATAAAGATAAATTATATGCTACTGCACGCAAATACTCAACGACTGAAGAATACTCGTTAAATGATGCCGCTGATTTCTTAAGTCTTTCATTTGCGTCTCGGAATTTCTGCGACGCAAACTTGCTGAAACTTACTGTAAAAAAAAAGCCCCATTCCATTATCAAGGGCAAACTCGGAACCAGTATCATAATTTACCTTAAGACCACAATCGCAAATCTTTCGATACAGACTCTAACCTAATAATAACAGCGGTTATAGTGGCAAGCTCAAAATCTGACGTTACAGTCACTACTTGTAAACTAGGAACAGTAGACCTAATTTGAGCAAACTATTATATATAAATTTCAGGGTATCCATAGAACTATTCTAAGGAAATGATGGATTTCTCTGCACGAGCTAATTTTTTACTATCTCACACTCCGACGCCGATAACATATCTTTCACTGGCACTTGTTCATTTCGAATGATTAGCACTTCGAATAATTTTCTTTCGATAAATTTTCCATTTCAATAACTGTTTTTCGAATAATTGTTTTCGAACATTTTACTCAAAAACATCAAACTCAAAACTATTCGCTCACAGAAGCTCTTCTCAAAACGTAATCCGATGGGGACTCACTCTCAGGTTGAAGTGAACTAAGAATGCCGAAAGTAAAGTCAAACCACCTGAAAGTCATACAAATTTGAAACCTAAGGTAGGCCAAGCATTCGAATTAAGCACTCTTTACTCGTGCATTTTTATCTATTGAAATATTCAAGATTCGTTCCCGACTGGGGTGTGGGACTAAAATATTAGTTACGCTTAGAGCCAGTGAGTATCAATGATAAGAAAACATAAATCGAGTCCGTTAGTGGTGATTCAAATTTTAAATGGGGGGGGGGGTCGCTTTGCTACAACCTGGAGAGGTCAGGGAAAGTAAGAATTTCCCGTTACTCTAGCAAGATCTTTGTCTGATTAAATTCAAAACAATTTTGTAGCTTCCAATATTATTTCTCTCACTTTTGTTTCGGATCCTTTTTCGCGCTCGTGCAAACTGGGAACTTTGGGTCAAAATAAAAATAAACAATAAATTTGTAGATTTAAGTTCTGTTAAGCTTAAAACCTTTTATTATGCTTTAAAGCTTTTTCTAACGAGTAATACTGTCACAATTTTGTTGGGTACTGATGAATCTTCTTCCAATCTTTTGTACTGCCTTCCTGCCTCCTGTCTACCCTCTTTGTTTGTCTATTTTAACACATGTGACTTAAAATTTCATCTACACGTTGGCTCAGTTTATGACCGCTGTTAGTTGCTGACTTGTTCCCATACCAAGAGATTTTTTTGAAGGACGGGGGGGGGTTCTTCCTCTGATCCTGGGCTATGGGTGGGTGAAAGGGGCTCTCCTCCTTCCCTCTCTGGAGGAGTATGAGAGTCTTTCTATTTGTTACATTTTTAATTCAATACACTTCGAGATTTCCCACCACCAGCCTTTCCTTTTTTACTTTCTAAGAAGACCAGAGACCTCCAACGAGGGCAGAAGACAAGAAGCGACAAAAATGAAACTTCCTCAATTTTCATCTGCATTTAAACATTTCTCACTACACTTTTCAATGTTGAGTTTTCAACCTATTTAGTATTTTTATCTGGGTGTGTTTTTCATAAGCAAAATTAAGCTCGTATCTAACGGCAAGGTTTGTTAACCTTTATTGTTTGTCGCAGTCACTCCAATATTATGACTCTTTAAACTCTCACCAGACTGTAATCGTGCAGATCCAAACTCAAATATCATTTTCAAATCCAATATCATTATAAAACTTCAATCTCCATTTAAACAACTGTGCGGACTTATTCAAATTATTATCTAAACCTTTAACTCTATTCCTATTTTAACTTAATTTCCACTAGCGAGTGACTCCGTGAATTTAAGCCGTTTCAGGCTCCTCTGATTTAGTTAACAATCATTTTTAAACTCAATTTAATTTGTTACCGATCAGTTATTCCTTTTCCATTGTCCATCATCAAACATTGGTGGCCCCCCTCAATTCAGTTCTATCGCACTAACAGTATCTATAAGAAACCTTTTCGAGTAATTGCATATGTCCACCTTCAACGGTAGAAATATTTTTTTCCAGAAGTGCTGCAAAACACAACCAATCTTGAGGGTCGTCTATTCCAAACAGTCCCCCAAACTACATATAGCAGATACACCACCATGTAAGACTGTTGGAATTTGTTTATGTCGAATTGCCGGCTGGGCAGCCTCTTGCTTTGCATACGTCTATGGGGGGTCTCTTGAAGGTCGTCCCTAATTTGGGGGGAACCCTTGAAGGTGATCGTAAGGACAACCCAAAAGCCTTGGAAGAGGAACGCTGGTTGCCAGTAATAGTGATAGACTACCGAGTTATCGCGTAATCTTCTGGCAAGGACTCCGGTTGATACAGATGCCCCGGTTGGTTTGCGTTGCCCTTCCTTATTTCCCACGAGAGTTATTTTTGTTGTTTGCTACGGGGTGCCCTAAGCCGAGGGGTAGTCTTATTCTAGCGACGGGGTCAAATAGCCCGGAGGATGGAGATAGACCACATCAGGGTAGAACACCGATATTTCGGGAGTTATATAATTGCGAGGAATTGCGATTAACGAAGAGAATGCGCAACGGCTGTTTTCCAGATTAATAAGGCCTTGAAGCAGGAAGATTGAGGAACGTCAGGATATTGAAGTCACCAAAGCAAAAATAGAATTATTATTGAACTAGATCTTATTTCACTTTACAAAAGTTCTTTAATTAAGTTTTAAGTTCTAAGTTATGACATAAATTAACTTCGAGGTAAAGTGTGGGCAAGGTTTAAAGGAGGCCGGACGGATAGAGCCTTTAAAAGTTACACCTTAATGTCTGCGTTATGTACACGACTATATACAAAGATGAATTACGCGAATCCGAGAGATCGGACTGAACGATATATAACGCGATATATTGCTATATAAAAAAGTAATCTAATTATCCTCTTTGTTCTGACTTCCCACAGTTAGATATTCAATTTAAGCCACGCCTTACAAGTTCCTCGTCCAACTAAGCCACACCTTCCTCTTATGTACCGGCCTGTTGATTCGTCGTTATTAACATAACTCGACTTTTGATTGGCTACTGCCGAACATATTGATAAGGAAGTCACTCCGACTATTGGGTAAAATTCTCTGTGGGCGGTGGCATGTTGCCATGGATTAAGCTTCCTGACCTGGCTTCTATTTGTTTAGTTGTGATAGCTATCCAGTTTATTCTGGATTCTGCCTTGATTATAATGGTCGCCTAAGATTGCCTTAACCAACTCTAACAAAGATAATTGTGCTCCGTTTACTACCGTGTGACATTCTCGTAAATGGCGCTTACTTTACTTTTCTCTCTCTGTCTGTACATTATGTGTGTAGCAACTCTCGCGTGTGTCTTATTTTGGACGTACACGCCGGTCGCTACACTTCCAATAGCTGAAAACTGATCAAACCTTGATTGGTCAGATAAAGGTCAGTCACATGTTACTTCGTACTCGCAGCGGCTTCGTTCAAGCAGAGCATCAATAATACTCAAACGTAATCCAGAGTGTTTCTCTTTTTTTCTTGATCAATATTCATTTGTCACTGTCTTTGTAAAGACTTTATCTAAGAATTTTCTCATAGGTATTACACCATTCAGAGGAGGAAAATATACGATAATTTAGGATATTTTCATTAATAATTACAAAATTTACTGAACCCATTCAATTTCCTCTAAAGGTATATTTTAATTACATTTAAAAGAGACACAAAATTCACCAAAAGACAATATATACAAGAATATATCGCAACTTTTTGGAAGCTTTGTAGACAATTAACTTAGACGAAGAAATCAGTCATCTACGATCTTGTTCAGAGTAGGAAAATGTAAGTCAAAGTCACAATCTCACTGTAAACTCTTCATTCAAATGCTAGTTTGCCTTTAAATCTCATTCCCTTTTTATTTTTATCTCATTCCTTTTTTATTTTTTCTAAATAGTGGTAACCTGCCCTTCCTTTACAATGGATGCGAAGGGCATTTTGAGACGTGGTGATCCTTTTTCCCCAGACCCCCAAATCTAAAGACACTTTATTGACTTGAAGAAGTATGAAAGAATATTATGTATATAGAATTATTATTATTGGAGTACCAAACTATATTAAACATCTAAAAGTTAAAAAAATACCAGAAGCTAGTTTTACAAAAGGGAAATAATACAATCTATTAAAGGTTAGGAGGAAAGATATCATGAAGTTTTGATCTCATGAACAAAATATCCAATGACTTACACATAAACTTTTACTGGAGAATATACTTAATTATTACAATACATTAAATATATCAATATCATTTAATTAGCAAGTTTTTTCAAAAATTGAGATAAGAATTCTTTAAATTTATTGTTAATTTGATTGATTAAGATCTTTTGAAGTTTTCCGCTAGGTTCGGGTAGCGCTAGGACATAACTCTTAGGTACAACTGAGGACAATAAATTTACCTTGTAGGAAGGGTATAATAATTTTTCGATGTAACGAACAAAATCTGTACCTCAAGTAGGTATCTGTTTTCTTTGAATGAACTAGTTTCACCAAGTATTTAAGATCTTCGTTATGCAATATTAAAGGTGGAAAAGGATTGCTATCCTTTACTGGTTCTTAATCATTTTCATTATTCTTGTTAATTCTGTTTTTTCTTAAGTCAGGAACTTTAATGATTCGAGGTGGGTTCAAGGCAAAATTCACTTAGGGTGTTACATAAACTCTAATTTCATGCTACTTTACTTCAGTTAATCTAACCTCTTAAGTGATTTCCACTGAATGGAAAAAATAAAAGGGAAAAGGGAAAGATAAAAGAACATGGTGAATAAAAATATCACGAATAGTGAAGAAGTCTAGAGATGACATTGCAAAACGCCAACTTTGTCAACCTTAAACACTAGGACCGGATAAGGGTAAACCATCAGGAACAGGTACGTACAAAGAGCACATATACTAAAAACTATGACCTTTAACCCACTTTAATGTAAAAGTGTAGAGATAAAACAAATTAAGATGTTGGAATAGGAACTCGGTCGAAACGCGCTCAAATCCTGTTCTATCTGTAGCGATCCCAGTTTCCATTAAGGAGAGTGTGAATTGATAAAAAATTAAGCTTTAAATTTGAATTTAAGATGTCCAATCAAGATAAACTCTTATGGAAGCGTTATAATATGTATTAGAAATAAAAAAAGTGATTTGATGGATTATCAAGAAAAAAAAGACTCAAAAAAGGGCAAAATGATTGCTGTTTAAATTGGTGCAAATTTTTTTCAGCGAATTCTAAGTAGAGTTAGGGTAGAAGTTGAGTAGAGTAATGAATTCTGTAGGAAATGCTTATGAAAGCAATGCCCAAAGCATCATTGATTCCACTTTTCTCTTATTATAACTCCACTAGCAATTCGATTCTTCTCCTTCCTTGAAATTATACATACTGAAATGTCGGCTCTTTTTAAACTCCTATTCCTTCCATGGTAATCCATCTAATAACTTCCTGTTTATTTGAACCTTTACACAACAGAATGAGTGGATCTCCTTTAGACAAGAATCAAAATTTGAAGCAAAATCTTTACTTTTAATTAACAAAGTCCACGAACTTTTCTGAATACCAATCGCAGAAACACGAATTTCGATCCTACTTTGGTATTTTAATGCAGCTAAGGTCACATCCTTAACCCAGGACTGACGATAGCATGTAGCTAACGAATAACAAGCGATATACACGTCAACTCTAGCAAGAACTTTTCCTATTAGGAAATGAAAGTATATCGAAGTTTCCAAGAGGCCTCCATTAATTCACCAACGTGGTGAGCACTTATTGGCTATATGATGCATGGTAGAAAAAACACTGTACAACAAATCTCAGTGTTAATAAAATAACAGATCTCATGTACATTTTATTGTGAAATTGCGTCTGTTGAATTCAAATTTGCTCAAATGAAATTCCGATCACGTAACATCATCTTGTAAATTGCCAATTTAATAATTATGCAATTGATACCGATTTCCATGATACCCTAAATGTATTTCGCTCCCAAAGTGAGATTAAGTGTGTGAATTGTAATTAATTCATGAATATATAATGAATCAGCATGTTTGTTAGCATTATATACTGTATTAACCTATATTTTAGTATTCACTTCTTCGTTTGTAAGACGTCTCAGGTGTGTCACTCTTGAGGATCCAACAGAATTCAGCCAGCATAGCAGGTCTCCCTTTTCCCTTATACCTGTTTTCCATTGCCGCCATATTTTGATGGAACCTCTCTCCATGTTCATCAATCACATCTACTCCCTTTTTTTGAAGCAAGGACATATGAGAATGAAGAAAGTGTATCTTTAGTGACATATTGCATCTGAGATATTGCTAGCACTTGATTAGGCTCTCCACTATACGCCCTCGCTGAGCCCCTTGGTGCTTTCCCAGAAGTTCTTTTCATACATCTTTAAATGCATGCCAGGCTGCCTGCTCATTTTCATCCATTGTCGCATCAAAGTCCTCATCAGCTATAAGTTGACGAATCTGAGGGCCTACGAATTTGCATTATTTAAGCTTGGCGTCACTTATTTTAGGGAAGTTCGCTTTGAAGTACTGGAAGCAAGGCTTTTTATGTTGCAGTGCTTTGGTAAATTGCTTCATTAGGCCTAGTTTTATATACAGTGGTTGTAAAGTGATTTTTTCCTTATTTTAGGGAAGTTCGCTTTGAAGTACTGGAAGCAAGGCTTTTTATGTTGCAGTGCTTTGGTAAATTGCTTCATTAGGCCTAGTTTTATATACAGTGGTTGTAAAGTGATTTTTTCCTTCTTAACTAGTGGCTCAAGAATTACATTTTGGCATTCAGGCGTAATAGTTTCCCGAGGTGGCCATTCTGAGCGTACATAATGTGCTGGTATGGCCCTACTGTCCCACTTGCAAAGGAAGCACATAAACTTGGTGTATCTAGTTTGTAGCCCATTAAGTAGAGCTACCACATTCAAGTCCTCACAAATTAGACACTCATGCTCTTTGTAACTTACGCGGTCTTGAATAAAAGCAAGGCTCTCATATGTCTCTCTTAAAATGACTGAGTGAGCAACTAAAACTGAAGGCATGGTGTTCCCAATGTGCAACAGAACCGCTTTTATGCTTTATAGGGATGCATCTATTAATAACCTTCACTCATTTGGTTCATGGATCAGCCCAGGGGAATTAAATCCGCCTCTGATATCATTAAAATAAGCCAAATTGTTTTCAAAAGTGAAGAATTGCTGTAGATCTGCAGATCGCTTCCTAAATGCTGTAATTCGAGCATGTTCATCAAACAGGTTCCGAAGTTGCAGATGTGAGGCCAGGAGTTGCTTAGTAAGTGTTAGATCACGAACTAGATCATTGAGTTCCGGTTAGGTGATGAGATGTGGTTTCTTGTCATATTCAAGCAGTGCCCCTATGGTGTTGTAGAGGAGCGAATGTGAGAGTGTTTGTAGGGCCATTCTCCCACCCCCTTTCCAATACCCTCTCTCTCCCTCTGTAAGAATGTGTGTGTCAATGTGAGATGTTATATATATATATATATATATATATATATATATATATATATATATATATATATATATATATATATATATATATATATATTTGAATTCATGATTTGTTTAAAATGTATTTTTTTCTCTTTCCAGGGGCCATATTCTGTAAAGATTACATGTATTTTTGATATACGAGTAGCATTATATTTAAAACAAAAAGCTACTGTATTATTATTGTTAAAAACTCCCAAATTTAATCTTTCCTTATGTAAAGAGCGCTGGCATTCAACAATTGGTTCCAATAATAGAAATTATCACATCCTTCCTTAATTAGTGGATAATACGGATGACAGGAGGTTTTATATAGCCTCTAGACCGCGGCCGGATCGCATATAAATAAGCTGAGCTCGGAAGCGCTAAGCCCATAAGACGTAAGTAACAATTGAGCCCACACGAGTGGCAGCCGGCGGGTCTTTCCTCTAGGGCGGTGATAAACACATAAGCGCAAGGCCTTTTCTTTTTTGGTATGCTTGATTGTATGTTTTTTAGGTCTATTTGAATTTGATTGTATATTGTTTTTTGTTTGGTGATAGAATTGTTTGCTTATATATATATATATATATATATATATATATATATATATATATATATATATATATATATATACCCGAGATCTCTTGCATATATAATTGTAAATTTGTTGTGAATAAAGAACTGTATATACAATCCGTTTGATTTCTCCCTCGATTTCTCACGTCCGGCTTAGTGTAGGAAGCGAGTTGGATAGATTGGGGTTAGATTGTAGGTTCGGTGCCCGCTACTGTGTATCTTGAGATTCTGAATCGTCAGAGGGCGGTTGTGGTACAGGAATAGATCTTGAATGTCGAACTGGGCTAATAGCAGACTGAAGATCTAGATACATGATAGATTTCTTGCCTTTTTTGTAGCAACCTGCAGTGAAATAAAATAAAATAAGACTAAAAATGGATATAAGTGGCTGTGATCACTTGCAGACATGGTGAAGTAAAACATAGTATGTATTTTGATCTTTTTAATTGATACATCTCTTGAAAATATATTAAAGACCAGGAAAGAAAACACATTAAATACCCACCTTTAATATCTCTTAAGCAGAAATAGCAATCCGTTGAATGGTTCTTTGGCTTACTCCTGACCATTGTTACGCTTAACATGAGGCCAGGCCCTTTGCTTTTCACACAAGCTCAAAGGGAACTATTACACCTGACACAACATATGTGAGGTGGCCAGCGTTTGTCCTGGTCACCCACTCTACATCCAAAGTATAGTTCATAAAGTTTCTTCACATGTTTAGTCAACTGTCTCTTGTATTGTCTTAATGTAACTGACCCACATATATAACAGATACTGTCTGGAGAACTTTTGCTTTCTCGAGGCATTTTAGCTCTGTCCCCCGTAAAGAAAAAACACTGCAGTATGTGAAAAATAATATAAATAGTACTCAAAACAAATAGTAATAAAAAAGTAAAAACTGGAAGCATTTATAGTAAGTTATAAAATTATCAAGCGTTACGTATGAGTTACCACAGAATAGATCCATAAAACTAAACAAATATTAAGTATACATACTTTCATAACTTTCATAGGTTAGGTTGAAAAATACCTTATGAACTCCCCACTAAAATTATATCAAAATCCGTTTATGACTCTTAGATTTCTCAGTTTCGGTCCAATCCTGTTTGCATTCAACCCCTAAGGAACTATCAGTGTATTTAACGTAAGTAAGATGGTAATTTACGAGAAACTGGCGGGTCGCAGAGAGAGAGACAGATGTTATATTTGTGATTTACGCAAAAAATAAGCCTAGAAAGGCTTCTTCTTATTTCCGGTTTTCTTTTTATAGCTGTACCGTGTAATTAATTCTACTTAGTTAATAAACTTAATGAATAACGAGAAAAGTGCTAAAACTATAAAGAAAGGGCGATGAAATAGACAGAAATAGGTACAAACTCCTCGCATTTTTTGCGAGGCATTCGCGTGGAACGTATGTATTTTGAGAAAAGAAAGGAAGAGGGTGAGATCAATTAAGGAATTTACTCAATGGAAATAAAATGATAAAAAGGGGTCACACAAAAGAATATGAGATAAAACATCTAAAAAAAAGAATGGCGAAAAGCGTATAAAGGATAATAACCCGTTTTAGCAAACCTCCCTAGCGTTATATGGGTGCCATAAGTGCGTTTTTCGAAACCCCCGAACAAGTGCGTACAAGGAGTAGAGGAACCCACAAGTACAAACTTAACCCTCCTTTGCAAGGGTGAAATAGCCCCCATCTCCTTTACATAAGGGGAAGGCAAGACATTTTAGAAGACAAAAAATTGAAGATCACGGAGGAAAGGAATGACAAAGGAGAACGGGGATATAAATCGGGTGGCAGTTAGAGGCAGAGGAGCTTTTTAATAATAAATTCCCACGTTGGTATTATTTTTTAATTTTATACTTAGGTCTATTGACTGTGATGCTTTCACGACTCGCGAGGGTAAACTATTACATATTCAATTAGTTTTATACTAGAAAAATCTATGTCTTAAATCTCTTACAAAGAAACTTAAATTTATTACTTATTGTGGCCGCTCTTTTATCTCATCACCCACACAGTACGTGGTTCCGTGCATATTCCTTGATTTCCTTCCTTAAGGCAGATCCGATAAATCCTTATGTGCTGGAAGGATAAGTAGGAAAAACTAACCATTTTCTCCCGAATCTTTTAACTGCGTCCTGTTAACCCTTAACTTGATGATCCTTTACATACACTCATCTACCTGGTCACATATTTAATAATACATGTCACGAAGGCACATTTTCATCGATGAATTTTGAATGTATTTTAAGGGGTCTTTAAATTCAATGTTGTCATATGACTTATTTTTCACAAGTCAAATAGATGATAGGTGTTTTACCCGACTCGGAGGAAGTCCCATTAATTTACACCCTATAACATTTCCATCAAGCATTTGTTCATATTTTCCTTTCTTTATATGGTTAACAAATCTGTGGGAAAAAATAGACCCATTCTCCCACCAATTTCATTCACAATTTGGCCGCGGATATGAGTAAGTCACATAACCCAAATCCGAGTCCTCTTCTCTAATTTTTTCTCTCATTTCTAGCATAATTATCCCTTTTTATCACACATTCACCTCGCTTCAATTTAGGGATATAGCACTAAAAGCTAAATCTGCTGAAGTCAAAGGATTGCCATCTTTCATGATTTTGTATACATACAATGTATTTCGAGGTATAAATTAAAGGTATATATTAAATTTCAGCAGAAAAATCGTCAAAATAAATATTTTAAGTTTCATCTATATATAAGTATACTAATTTGATTCCGAAGGAAAGCACAGATTAGAGTATCTCCATTCACCACTGAACTAATTTTTCGCTATTCCACTTTTTAACGTATATGATCATGACTAGTTTCCTGTCATTACTTTCTTAAGAATTCAAGCAAGTTAATTTTGCTGTATTTCACTTAAAAAGGTGATTTGCGATAGTCCTTATTTCAAAGAATGCCACCACATTTTTTTTAAATTAAACTTCTAGGACGCAGCCATGGTTGACGCAGCTTGGTGGTCACTCCTCATCCACGCCAAGCAAGTGGAGATGCAGAAAAGTGTGGAGTATTTTAAGTACTTTGATCGGTTATATCAGACGATGTGGAATTAAATTCAGAAGTCGTCCATAAGATTCACCCTGGATGAATTGGAGATAATCAGATGCTATGGGATCGAATGAGCAAAAATGTTTACATGGTGTTCTTCAAAGTCACGGGGCTTCACGCAGCGCTTTTCTACCATCTTAGAAAAGGCGGGTCATACGCACGTTTGGTAGCATAAAGAGGGTAGGAGGAGGAAGAAGAGGTATGCAGCAGGTGGCTCATTCCACATCTTAGGAGCTAAACGCGAGAAACCCCGATCACACATGCGCCAGAGACGATTAAGAGGAAGAAGGAGTAATGGGAGAAATACTGAACTTAAGGATCTCAGGGGCCGGGTGTAAGTTCAGAAAGGAAGACAGGTAAGAGGGTGCTGTGGCATTTAGGTTTTTATGGGTAAGAAGGAGGCCCTTGGGGAAGGGGTGTGGTATCAAGTGGGGAGCGATTGAATTATAAGGAGGTGAGGTGTTACGCGAGAGAAATGCCCCCAGCGGCTGAAGGGACCTAAAAGTATAATGTGATGAAACTGTTGTGATGCATCTGCAGTATAATAAAGCCGGCTAGAATCAGGACCGAAGGACATCAAAATGAATATTGTTTTAGTGCTATATCCCTAAATTGAAGCGAGGTGAATGTGTGATAAAAAGGGATGATAATGCTAGAAATGAGAGAAAAAATTAGAACAGGTTCAAAATAACGTAGGATAGCGAAAAGGCAGATTTCATGTAAAAGGGAGGGATGGAGTAAGAGAAGAGAGAGAGGAGGACTCGGATGTGGGTTATGTGACTTAATCATATCCGCGGGCAAATTGTTAATGAAATTGGTAGGAAAATGGGTCTATTTTTTCTCACAGATTTGTTAACCATATAAAGAAAGGGTAAACGGCAGAGTAAAATGACTTTTTCACGCGTTTTAAAACACAAGTCAACGTTTTCCTAAAAGAAAAAGACCCTGAAAAACAAAAAAACAACCAATACCACTTTCATATATTACATAGGAAACTTCTTAAAAACTCCGCAAAACCAAGTTACCATTAAATTTTAAATTTAATTCCAAACATACAATTTTTTTCACCTCTACGAATCATCCGTCGGTTATCATCGAACCTATAAAGAATTCGGCATCATTCACTCTCTTACACAATTGTAAAACGATATTTCCCATCCTTTTGTGTTCGTACAAGGTCAAAATAGATAACCCGATGTTCCCACACAATTAATAACAAAACAGTCTGTCTTATCTTTGACTAATCATAATTCACCTGTGATATAATCACTATTTCCTTTGGATACACCTTTATTAAAGATGGCTCGATAGTTTGCTGTAGTCTTTCTGGAGAATTGAAACTTTCCATCACTCATCATAAAATTATCACCTTAAAGTCCGTGCCATCATTTTATAAAAAAAAAACTCATCAACACTCACCAAATCATTAAATGTCATTGTGATTTATTAACAAAAGATTTACTCATTTGCCTCGCCAAATTTTGAATGAAATAATTACAAATGAAGAACGACCCTATTCAAGAGAAATTGGTGGGAAAATAGGTCTATCTGTTTCCCACAATGATATAAATGAGTTTATCGATAACTTTCACATAAAGAAGTAGCTAATGATTTTTCTTCTAGTTATTAGTTTTAACACTAAAGAAAGCTGTCCGTAATTAATGGAAATAGATCTTTCTTATCCCATCCCAATATTAATAAATTTCCTCGATAATTTAAAGCATATGTATTAGTCATATTATGAGCAATCAACTAAAGCACGTAAGAAGATTATTAGTTATGTCAATTGGCTAATAGATTTAACCAATCGCGGTTCTCCTCCAACGGATTATATCGACTGGTGAGATTTCGTGTCCCAGTGGCGTAATAGGTATGAAGCTCGCACTGTGGAATTTCTGTGCTCATACGTACGAACCTGGGTGTGGAAAGGTGGGAGTGTATCTTACAACTCCCGTCTTTAAAGTTGACAAACTTGTTACAGCTGTTCGTCCAATACTCATTCTATTTCCCTTTTTCTTGCAACTTTATTCCTCTTTTCTTCTGCCTTCTTTCATCCTCACTCATTCATCTCCGAGTGCACACGCCTCACACTAGATTACATTCAATTCATACTTGAGGCAGGGCACTACTTTCTACCCTTATTATACCTCCACAGTGTGTGTGTAGTGGGGGGGGGTAAAGTTCCTATTTTGAGTGTCTGAACTTTAAGTAAGAACGAGGTCCTTAGTTTTAATAGGTTTTCGGTACTCATAGAGATACGCTTTGGCCGGTTTTCGTTGATGGAGGTCAGAATGATATTTTTAAAGTTAAATCACGTGTACTTCAAGGTGGTATTTTATTGCAAGTACTTTCTGTTTTACCTTTTATTTGTTGTTTTTTTTTTATTCCTCATCTGGAGAAAAAGTGTCAAGAGAAATGAGGTTGTTGGCTTCACGCTTCTTCTAAGATTCAATAAGAAAGTAATATTTTTCGTATCATTTGTAAACAAATCTATTGGTTGTAACCTTTTAAAGTCCATATTTACATCTTTACTTTCTTGACTTCTGAAAAGAGTGATTTTTAACTTTCTTGTTTTAGTATAGCAAATACTGATTTATTATTTTCGGGGCGTCTTTTGAATGTCTTTAATTTTATTATCCTCCTAATTAATACTTTTTTTAGTGGTCATTTTTGCACAATATTGTAATCCAGATATTTAAAACTGCTAGTATTTACAATGAGCTGGTCTTTAGTATTTTTTCAAATACCAGTCGCGCCGTTAGTTCGTGGTGTAAGAGGCAAATAAGGTAAGAGGGCTAAGGTAGGAGGAAAATTGAATTTAATTCGTTTTTCTACCTCAGCTTGAAGACAAATACCGATTCAAACGATGATTACCCACACTAGCGCAAGGGTGACTGCTGGCAAGCGTGGAATCTTATGTCGCCCATGAAAACTTATCATAATGGAATGCAGTAAAGTGTACTGACTGAGTAAAAACAGGATTAGTTAAAAAATATGGCCAATAAAGAATAATGTAAGAAAATAAGGGAACGTAACAATCGGAGAGCGACGGACAGAAAAACATACAGAAATATGGCCAATAAAGAATAATGTAAGAAAATAGGGGAACGTAACAATCGGAGAGCGACGGACAGAAAAACATACAGAGATTACTTGTAATCATTCATGCTATAATTGTAAAGGACTTCAGGTATAGGAAGCGATGTATCCAAGCTTGTAAAAAAGAGCGTACTTATTTTTCAAAAATTCCTTATATTTTTAAACCAAAATTTATCTGTTATACATATCACTCATTTACTCCTCCCCCCCCCCACCTTAATAGTAAAAACTTCAATTTATATTCACTTATTAGTCACTTGATATCTTCCTTGCTATAGGGTGTGGGATTGGGAAACAGTGAGAATTTCATATAAATATAGAAACTGTTATTAAAATAGGAACTAATTCAAGTCATTAGTATTTATAGTAAGCTAAAAAAAGGGTATATTTCCATTTGACTCATGCAAATGATAAGGAAAACACTAAAACTATAAATTTAATATAAGAGTTAAAATTAGATAGGGTTTGGATTTTTTAGACCGCAGATTCTGACAGGCTGGTTTTAATGGGAGTCAGGCGCCCCCATTTAACTAGTGGCCGAATTACAATCCCTTTAGATATTGGTTTCTAAAAATTAAATCAATCCTAAAAAAATTCAGGTAATCGCTTTTAAAGTGTTTGTAGCGGGTAGTGAATAAAATCAAGAAAGCCGTTGCCGCGAACGCCCAAATCTCGCCATATCGGTTAGGTTTCGGCCTATAGGCGTAAGAGAATCTTGGCTTTTGAGATTATTACTCAAATCCACTTGCACTACCTACATGTTGTACTACCTACATGACATAAAGGGAGAAAATCAAGTAAAGGATATACATTTGCACAACTACCTATGAGAGTGGGCTGAAGGAATGAATGACAAAGCTTTGGGATTTTGGGAGAGCAATAATTTTTCTCACGAATCAAGGTCGCTCAATTTTGAGATAGGGAACTGGTATGGGTTTGGAGATTACCCCCCTCAGGAGTTTGACATACTGGTTACAATCAACGGCGAAACAAAGTGGCTTTTTTGTTACGATGTAGGAAGCAATTTCGAATAATGGAAGGTCAGATTTGGTTAACTGTGTTGGAAATATCAACTCGGACAATTACATTTCAATTCTTAAAGATGGACTTAAACGACTGTTTTCAAATGGTCAGCCTCAAAAAGAAAGTTATTTATTCATGGGAGGTGGGTCTCCCTGGCATACTGAAAATGAAAAAAAAGAATGTGAGGACCAGGGGGCCATTAAACGACTTATTTGGCCTAGTCATTCACCTGAGGATGAATCCAATGGAACATACTTGAGTAATACTATCCAAGACTTTCGTGAAAATGTCCCCCAAAACGGAACACGGTCAGAATTGCTGAATGTCATACACCACACTTGGTCGGGAATACCAAATCTGTAATCTAAGATCTTATTAAATCTATGCCTAGGCGAATTGCTTCTCTAAACGTCTGTCGCGAGATGAGCGCCTCATAAAAAAATACTTTTCTAAAAACCGTTAAAGCGAAATCGACAAAGTATTAATAATATACTTCAATAATATTGTTCAAAATGTACTTCATTCTTTAATTTTACAAATAAGGACATTCAGTAAATAACTAGTGTTTATTTACTTCTCGCATGCTTCTGCATAAATCCATGAATAACATGAATCCATTTAATAACAATCTGAAGACACAATCTACTCAATCCATGCTTCAGACTCTTCTAACCGTCAGGAAATGAAGGTTTCACATATCCTCTTTCAACACTATCCCACACAATATATGCTCATGCCCACTCGTACGTACACACACGTGACTTGTTTTCTTGTGTACGAAATCGAAGTACAAGTTTTCTCGCCCAGTTTTTTTTTTTTTTGTAAGAGAGAGCAAGTTTTCACTATTTTCTGCGGGGTGCTCTGACGTCATCAATTGCCAGGCGAGAGATTTCGCTTTTGAGAGAATCCCTTGAACAAGTTTGCTGCCGCAGGGAGAGTGTAAACATTTGACTTTTTCCAAACTTGCGGCAAGTTTTTGCTCATATTATCGGTGATTTATAAAGATCCCTTACCTCAAGGACTCAAGTTAAATTAGATAATACGATTAAAATCCGAACTTTTGAGCCCCCCTTTCTTGTTGTACGAACGTCTTCTCTGGCGTGTTTGATTCCACTTTTTCATCGCCACCAATAAGATATATAGATATTTAGTTTATTTTACTTTTTTTATTATATTTTGGGTGCGTTTGTTTAGAAAAAAAGGGATAAAAGGTTTATGGATCTGGAGAAAACTTATGAATGTATAGATAGAGAAGCATTATGCCAGGATTGCCTAGTGTTAAGAATAAAATGCGAGTGAGTGGCAAACCTTTGAGTGGTATAAAGAGCATTTATGTTTGAACAAAGCACTCATTAGAGTGCAAGATAGCTGGAGTGAATGTTTTGACAAACGAGAGGTGGGGGTGAGATTGTATAATGGCGAAACGGCTGTTTAATATCTTAAAATATGGGGTACTTTGAGAAGTACGTATGGAAATGATGAAAATGGGTGTGAGAGTGATGATGAATTGCTATGGATGGGCTCTATATATCTTGATGACCTGGTGCCGGTGGCTAAGAGTGAGACGGACTTGTAAATCGTGACCAAAGCTTTCCAAGGTTGTATGGAAGGAGAGGCCAAAAATTAAGTGCTGAAAAGTGTAAGGTGATGGATAGCATTTGAGGATGAGAATGGGGCAGGATGTGATACCAGAGTCTGTGATGTCATCCTCGAACAAGTGCGAAGTTTTAGGTGTTTAGGATGCAGTGTAAGCGAGAGTGGTACAGATGTCAGCAGATTGCAACCATAATGTTTTAAATGATAGGAAATGATCGTAGGCTAACAGAGCGATAAGAGTTTAGAGTGTAGAGTGAAGCAGGAAGCTGCATGAGCGTATGCTGGGGCCAATGCTGGTATATGGGAGGGAAAATAGCGCGTGTGAAGAAGGGTGTCAATTAGGTTGTGACTGAAAGGGTTCTGGGGTGGTATGGGTGAATGAAAAGAATGAATGGCAAGAGACTTGTGAAAAGCATTTACAAGAGTGAGTGTAGGAGTGTGAGAAGGGTTGGATGACAGCGTAAAGGTGGCGGGATTAGGGTGAAAGAGTGTTTGAGTGAGAAAGGGTAACTAAGGGGGAAGTGGGTGAAATTGCGTATGAGGGGTGTGTAAAGAGGAGGTTAGTAAGGGGACGTGCTAAGAGCGTGTGCCCATCGATGAACCGTGACTGGTCGGGAGGCTCTTCTTAATAGGGCATGAAGGGATGGAAAGGAGCCGGTACTATTAGTGGCGCTGACGTGCGTCGATCCCACTTTAGGAAATTGATAGATATAGAAGTCTTTAATAGGTTTTATGTTTATCGCAGATCCCCTAGTCTTATAAACTTCCTTCCCCTTATACCCTTTAAATGGAAACATCGACTCTTTTTACATCAATCACTTTTATTATTGTTGTTGTCGTCCATCTTGTTTCTCCCCCTCCCCCCATCCCTTTGTAAGAGTGAATCAACCCTCAAGAACGGAAAGATTGGGTTGAGAAGAATTGCGCACCTTTCATATCTTTAACTTTAAAAGTTATCTACCCACTCTATATACCTTCCATATTTATCACCTCTTCTTTTTTACCAATTTGTTAGTTTTCGCTCATAGATGAGAATTAATAGACCTAATCTAACTATGTATTTTGTTTTAGTATGTTTACATCCTAATACGAAGGTGATCTCTCTCTCTCTCTCTCTCTCTCTCTCTCTCTCTCTCTCTATATATATATATATATATATATATATATATATATATATATATATATATATATATATATATATATATATATCTTATATATATATATATATATATATATATATATATATATATATATATATATATATATATGCATATTTTGTTAAAGACCATAGCATATTTAGCCTTTATTAATTTTCTTTGGAAACTTTCCATTTTTCTTATTATCTTTTTAGTCTTTCTTGTAGATGGTCAACAACTTCTCCATATTCATCTCTTTTTTAAATGAAATGTGTTTCGTAAAAACCAATCTTGATTAATTGCTGATCTTTAGATCTATCCGATCATCTTCAGAGTGTCTTTCGTCCTTTATTGGTGAAGAATGGTGGAGTCGGAAAGAAAATGAGAATGAAAAGCAAACGGATTTTAGGGGCTATTTATTCTTCCTTGCTTGAACGTTATGTCAAGGAAACGGGCCACTCCGGTGTGAGCGGAATTTTAAAACAAACTTAATGTTCGATTCCAGCCCGTAGTCTGGATGTTGATAGCTGGGCTTTCTTCCTTAATTAAGATGGCTTCTAAGGTGTTCAGTCTAGCTTTATTTCCCTCCTTTCTTTTGATCCTGGTGTTATTAATCAATATATCCTTTGTTAAGCTGATGTTATGTACAGTCTCCACATGATTTTGGGGCGCACCATGTTGCTTGTGCATTGTTTAATGCATCGAAAGTGTGCTGGTAGTCATACCAACATATTTTGAGTTGTTATGAAGCTTGCAGTCTTCATTTGGGCTGATAAACTCGTAAACTATGTTCGTAGATTTCAGGATCGAGGAGTTTTGGCAGATGTTGTTTTTCCTAATGAGATTGTTAACTTTTGTCGTTTTATAATATATAATTTCTGAATCTTCTCCGTTTGCTTTTTAACTTTGATGTTACGGTTAACAATCCCCTTGATGTTTTTTTCGGATATTTTGTAGGCCGATGACATCTGATTTCTATAAGACAGTTTGATGTTATTTACTGCTTCCGGTTACTTTCCGTTTCATCCGTGTCTTTGAATTTGCCTTATTAAATGATTGAAGTTGTTTTTCGATCATGCTGTTAAGGAAACCGTTGTTCACGATGGTTTAATTTTATGCGGGAGAGCTCTTGATGGAACAGTTCCCACATGGAGCAGCATTTGTATGCTCGGCGAATGTATGAGCCGATATCACTTTCTTTTTTACCTTTCAGGACATTCACTATCCGCGTTGAGGCATCTTCCCATAGCTTTAGCTTTTCTGTACACTTTTGTGACGTAATTACCGTTGATGTTTTGTACCCTTACGTCCAAAAGAGGTAGTCTATTGTCCATACTCAATTCATAAGTGAATTTTAACACGGTCCTATAGGGCCGACAAGGTCAACGACCTCATCAACCTACCTAAACTCCTCGACTGGGATATAAAAATCCGTCATTTTCTGTAATGCAGACGACTACAACTTATACAAACAACATCGATGTGGTTTCTCAGGCTGCAGCGGTCAAGAAATAATATTTATATGGAAAAGTGGTCAATTCATGAAGATCACCAACTACCACCCTTCCCTCAAATCAGGCTGTGCATCCGGAGAGCAAAAGGATATTTAGATCAAAAAAGAAAATGAAGCTATTTTCAGACAGTGATGCGTAAACTCACTCACTTTCAAGGCACCTCTCACCCACACTTTGATCAGGTTCTCAAGGACCTGAACTCTGGCATTAATTGTATAGTTTCCCCAGAGAGGGTGCCTACTGTTTAAATCTCCGAAGAGGAGAAACAGCCTCGTTAACCTTACAATGACGCGGTGGAACTTCCCCTCGTCGAAGTCGGCTGACGGTGGAATATAGGCAGAAATTAAATTATACGTCCTATCTTGGTGTAGCTGCACTCTTACTGCAGAAAGGAAGTATTCAAAGCGAACAGAAGAACGGAGATATCATGTCGAATGTAAATCTCGCCTCTTCCCGCCCGGCATGCATTTCGTGGTGTTTGGGTCGCAAAACCCTTTTAACTTGTGAAGGCGTGGAGACAGACGGCTAATGGAGAATGGGGGGATGCGTGTCTCAGTTGTTCTTCCTAGTTAGCCCGGAGTATATGACAATACTTTTGAGGAAAATGCCCGCCAGGCTTAACTCGAAGGAGATGCGGGGGCTCTCCTCTTCGAAGTGAATACCCTCAAGAGTAAGTAAGTTCCTGGTGCGAAAACTCTGGAAGCCGTTGGTCGTATGAGGCCCTGTCGCAATCGAAGAATTACTAAGGACGGTTTGGCTCGCCATGCGTCTTTTTCTCTTTCCGCCTCGAAGTCATTGTCAGGTTGTGCAGGTTGGAAGCCGATTGTCCCTGGTCTTTGGGGTGGTCTCATTTAGCATTGGAAGGAGAGAGGAGCCGAAATCTCCTTTGTGGCTAGCCAATTATAATTATATCCAAGCACGAGTCGCCGTTTAGTGATTTAGTCCTTAACTGTTGATTTTATCGTTAAATTCAATTTAGAATGAATTAAAGTACCACTATTAGTCTAGTTGAAATTAAATAAAGCACTCTTTATCATTTTGCCGAATTTGTGCCAAAATTCGTAATTCAGGTCACCACCAGTGTGTTTTTCAAATCATAACGACTCCGTTTGAGGGAGAGGTATTTTAGTTGGTAAAATGACGAAAATTGTCGATTTATCCATTTATAAGTAGTAGGCTTTCGGAGCAATGACTCCTTAAACGTTTATTATTGCTTCAATAGAATCTTACTCTTCCACTAACCAAGCTTGACCAACCTGCTTTAACTTTGATGAAATCCATTGTATAATTGCGGGATTCAAATTAAGAGTGTTGTCATGCCATTCAAAAATGATACAAAGTAATTTCTTAAATCAGTGTAATTAGAGCGTTGAAATGAATGACATACTACAAAGAAAGAAGATAAACGGAAAAAAAGATTTTCTTCGGAAAATGATTTTGTTCTTAATTGCGAAAAAATCCGTGCAGGGGTGAAGATCAAACCAACGCACTGAGGCAGCTTGCAACTGCTTTGATCTCATTTAAAGCAATTCATTAGACCATTCTGCTACGCATGAGAACAAGAATCATCACGACTAAACAAACTTTTCAGGACTGTTTCTAATTCTATCTTCCGGAAGGACTATGAAAAATAGAAAAATTAATTGTAAATTCAAAGGACAACCGAGATATTGGTTGGCTTAAAAGTTTTTCAAACTTTCGAAAACGAGCCTTCTGTTGAATCTGGAGAGGACGGAGCAAAAGACTGATATTTTTCATAACTTTATTCTTGAAAGTCTTTCTACCTTCCTACTTTTAAAATTATAGTTATAGTAAATATTAGTATTTTGAGCGTTTTCTCCAGGCTCAACTTAACAACTGCAAAGCGGAAGAGGAAAAGTAATAAAGGGATACCAAAAGTGAATCGAATACTAGGATTCTTTTGATTCTTCCATGAACAAGTCACTAAAGGTATGTACCTTCTCTAAAAATTACTCTCCTATCACTAAAATCTATAAACCACGTTTGTTTTACCTGGCTCACTATCTTCTTGGAGGGCAAGCACAGTATTCATATATACTACAAATACTCCGATCTTAATCTTCACCCAGACTATCATGCAAAAAGCTTCTGATTCATTGAGTCCTGCAGCCGCACTTTTTTTGGTGTGGGGAAATCTTCTTTTTTTTTAGCGCCATCGCAATAGGCACTGTTCTTATGAAGGTTTCCCAATTAGTGTCTTAACCTCGAAAGGTTATCAAACAAAACTGTGATTCTTCAATCACAATTCTATCCCGCATGAGCTAAACAAATAAAATTTAATTACATAACCAGGCTTCCTATTATTTATTGCAATCTCGCACTTGAAATTTCGCGAATGCATGGACGATTCTATATATTTCTAAAACTCTCGGCGCCAGCTATATTAATCTCGCTTCTTTCCTCAGTTTTGTCTTATTTCTTGTCTTTCCTTTAAAGATAAGTCAACTTTGAGATCCTTGGATGGGTTATTATATAAATACTCGGATTGCAACAAACAAACACACAATCTTAATCAAACTTTTTTTTCTTTCTTCTTATGAGCATTGACCGATACACTCGAGTTAATCAATAAAACTCTATTCATTACCTACCTTTTATGGGATGTTTCAATTACGTTTTTACTCAGAGGAGAATGAAAAAGAAAGAAAGAGAGTATGAAACGCTACAATGGACAGAGTGAGCAAAGTGCAAGCATGAATATAATGCAGTAGTAACTTTCGTTTTTGTAAGTAGTGGTGCTGCAATCTTTGCACTTGGGTGCCTTCACCCTGGCCAGCCATCTTGATGAAGTCTGCCAAATGGGTTGTGGTTCTGCCAGAAATCCAGCATTCCATATGTCTTGTCTAAGATGTGAAAGTGTTGGTCGTGTTGTGAAGTCAATTATAAATGCATCTGGCTCCCGGAGGTATCAATGACAGGTGTGTATGTTAAGACCGATTCGGTGTTTGTAGATGCTGATTATAAGGGCGGAGATGGTAAAATAATGATGCCAGGATGATACGAGTCTGATATGGGATGCTGGTTATTTTGGGTCATTGCCTTGTAAAATGGCCGGTAAGAGATGATTCAGAATCAAATATTAGACGGGCTGTTGCATTATGTATGTGGGGATTATTTGATGTGCGATATGGATATAGCTTGGAGGTGGTAGATTTTCTCTGCTTAGTATGCATGCATTTGGCATCCCGCGCATTTTTTGTAGAGGATTGTAGGGTATTATGTTATTTAATGGGGCCTCGTGTTGCATTTGGATTGTGAAATGCACCCCAAAAGGTGTTGTTTTATAAGTACTACCTTCGATTCGGAGTATAGTTCATTTTGGAGAGTTTTACTACATCGTCATGTAGCGAGGATAACTTATTTAATTTGTATTTTTGTAACGGCAGTATGACCAAGCCATACTGCCGTAGGCGAGTTTATGGCGATATACTACTTTTTTATGTACGGGTGACTAATACCGTCCAAAGGAGTACCGGTAAGGGATTAAATTGTATGGATTTGATTTACTAATTAGGTTCCTGGTGTTCCACGCCTCCCAGAAGTGTTCAGGGTGGAACTGCCGGGGAGAGGGGGTTCTGCAATTATCCTCGATACGCTAACACCGTACCTAAAATGCTGCACCAATTGCTACTTCCCTTAAAGCGTAAGCTAGGCTATCCGTCACTTGTAAATCGTGGAGAAACATACAAAGATTAGAAGTAGAAATTTAAATCCTTTGTGAGAAGGTAAAATGACTGTAAGGGAAAGGAAGGCCAAAGAAGAATATCCCCTTAATTGGTTCCATGAATTCCTTCCCTCTCTCTGTCTTCTAAGTATAACTCCACGTGGAGTAACCTCCCGCCCACTTGGTAGAAGCCATTAGGACTTATGTCAGGCGACAAACGCTAATCCCTCTGGACGCCAAAAGTGTTCAACCAGGCGTTTGAGTCTGCCAACGAGGAGAAACCAAAAGAATGGCCGTCATATAAATACCCCCGGTTATCGAATATATTCAGATTGAGTTAAATAACCCGTCGCCTTCGGTTCAGATCATGTGTCTGTTTCCCCAAGTCCCTGGTATTTGCTTTTACCATCGAGGTTGGATCTTACCAGGCAGACCCATCTCTTTTGTGGAGCCATACACTGTTCAGAGCAAGCTTCGAATCAGTTTCGTCCCCAGAGGATTGGCGGGGATTCCTCTGGTCTCACTTGGAACCCCACCTCAAGGATCTCCAGTTTCCCGTGTGAGACTTCGCGCCGAGCCGCGTCAGAGTCTCGGGTTTGGAGGTTGCACTTCTCTTCAGCAGAGTGTCATCGTCCGTCTTCAAGGAGGATCGTGAACTCGTCTTCTGGTCTCCCCCCCCCCCCTTCATCCTCGTCACCGTCAGGATATTCGGCCAAAGGTCTTGTCCATTGGCCTTCTCCATTTCCTCGCGCCGACTCGCTAAAGGATTCCCCTTTCTCGAGTTGACCCCATTAAGGTAAAACGACCCTTGCTTGTATCTCCCGTTAATCGTCCCACTTTCCGACCACTAAATATTCCTTCCGTCTAGCTGATTTTTGTAATATTCCATTTAATAACTGATTTATGGGATATTAACGTTCCCAAAATGCCCATTAATCTGTATTCTGTCAGAGTTGTCTAAATATTTAAATTACCTGTATTTTCCCGTATGTATATATATTAACTAGTGACTTATTAAAATTATATTTTGGTTTTCACTCTTTAATTTAAATATAACCTTGAACTGTAACTTGGTAAACTCATTACACGCTATCAGCCCCTGTATTAAAATCGTACTCTTATACCTCGTAATCAACGGATTGCTCTTACGAAGTGATCGTACTTGTACGTAGCGAAGGACGCGTACGTACATTAGAGGATATATGTATATATAAATGTATATATACATATTTTCTTGGCTTTTATCTCTTTCCTACCAACCAATATATATATATATATATATATATATATATATATATATATTTTACTGCAAGCAGAAATTATTCCGTTTTCTCTTTCAATGTGGTTTAATGCATTCATTTTTATCATTCTCTCACGCTACTTTGAGATATATATATATATATATATATATATATATATATATATATATATATATATATATATATATATATGTACGTATTGTCTAGAGAGGTGACCTTCGACAATGACAACAGTCAGATAGCGGAGTCAAATATCGATATATTTTAGTTACTGAATCAACTCTTTTTATTGCTTAATAAACAACTCTTATGCTTGATCAGCCTGATTATGGAAATTAATATAGCTTCCCGAAATTACAACTTTGATTTCTTTAGCTCAGATCATGAAGACCCACATATCTCCTCATTTCGCTATTGAATTCGAACGTAATGGGGATATGAATTGAAACAGGAATTTTTTTGGGAAGTCTCGTGTTCTGTACAGATAACTTAAAAGTTAACTTAAAAATTAACTAGCTGAGTTAGTTAATACAGCAGACCATTTGTATTTTGAATTTTAAAGTTATCTGATACTGCAGACACTTTTTATTACGAAGTTTTTAAGTAGTTTTGATTATAAAAAATATTTTTTAACATATTACAATGGGATGAGTTCAATATGACAAATTAGGACGCCTCACGAATTATGAATAAATCAAACTCTGCCAAGATTCAAACTAAAGACTTCAAGCATGAGAAGTGATTCTACATATTACGTCTAAACCGCATTGCACAAAAAGGAAACGAAACACTGTCTTTAAAAGGCTGGGTGAAATATATGGCATATGTTTCAATCTTTTGTACATAGCTCTATATAGCCACATAAATATGAAACAGCACTATTTCTGAGTTATCATCAATATTATCTAAGTGGTGTTAACATAA
Source organism: Ceratothoa steindachneri (assembly GCA_963969495.1). Lineage (NCBI taxonomy): Eukaryota > Metazoa > Arthropoda > Malacostraca > Isopoda > Cymothoidae > Ceratothoa > Ceratothoa steindachneri. The sequence goes on from OZ018322.1 coordinate 195,655,818, forward strand.
TTATTTATGACACTAAATAGTTTATCTTAGATGAGCATAGGAAGAGCTGGTCCAATTGGTTTTATTTTGTGTCACTGATCATAAAAATTTAGATTTAAATAGGTGATCGATCATTTATTAGATTATTTATTATTACCAAACTTCTATATGTTTATAGGAATAAGTAAAAACCCGCTTTTAATCTTTCATTAAATTAGCAAGGAGCCTTTTCGCCAATTAAATAGTTCTAGCTTACTAAACTGGCAGTTGGAGAAATTGGAAATTTTTCAGGCTACTAAACAGGTGGTTGGCGAAATTAAAAGAAATTTCGATTAAAGTGGCAATATTGAAGTATTACCATTGGATAGGAGTTAAATAAAGTTCACATGAAATTTAAATCATGGAATATGTATAGCAGCCATATGCGTTTTAAGTTCAAGTTCTGATTTGCTAGTCTGTTTGTCATCATCTTCATTATCAATCCCGGCACAATACTTAGACATAACGTACCATAAGGGATAGAGGACAAGGAAAGGCAAATCATCCTGATTCTGCCTATACACCTGCTACATACCCTTGCTAGATCATGACACCCCCCTCCCAAAGGCATTGACACAGCCTCCGAGTCATAGCTCCAAAAGTATGTCACGTGACCTGCACTTTGCCCCTAGACATGAATTTATTTATATAAAATCACCTTGAAATAAATGAAAAAGAATAAAATGAATTAAAACCTCACTTAAATTATGCAGTCAGACACCTACAAATGGAAACAGACATAATAAGCAGTTCCCACTTGAGGAAAGTGAAAGTCATTTGGGAAGAGTGACCGTTCCTGGATCAAAAGTCAATTAAACGATCCTAAAGGATTCGAAATAACTCGGTTATATTGGCAACAATCTAATGTATGCAGGATCATCCAGTAAAAATATGGTCATCTTTCTGGTTGAATACGGACTATTAAATTACCAGCGGCTTAAGGAAATACAAGAATTAAATATAACCTGAAAAAGAAACTTCCCTGGACTCGAAAAGGAGAATTGTTGCGACTTATTTCAACCTTTAGCATAAGTGAAGTTCTTTACGATATCGAAAGAACAATAGTACTGTCTTGTAAATGTTAGCCTCTTTAAAACAGAAATTAGATCATAGTTTTATGGGAAAAAACATATCCAAAAATGATTTTAAAATTTTAAAAAATTGCTTATTATTAAAACTGGTTCTTAACCTCTCTTCAACCACCGGTCCCTTAAACACTTCTGAGCTTCCAATTACGTATAGTAAAAATATTCACGGGAGCTCATAGAGCGAGGTACCTATCACGTAGTGTCAATTCATAAATCAAATTAAATCAATAAATCAAAGTAATTCTAAACGAAAACAGAATGAAGTGTGAGGCGAGATTTTCTACACATGACCGCAATATACATAAGGGTCATTTAATCCTAAAAGGAGTTACACTATAATTTCGGCCCTTTCAAATAAATGCAATTTAAAGATGTTTTATCTTCATCTTTAAGGAGATTTTATGTTCAGATGGTAACAAATTGGTACAAACTTATCAAGATTTCTTCTGAATAATATATCCTTTTTGTCATTTTAAGTTTACCATAAATTAAGTAAATGTGGTGCACTGGTACTTCCCTGTGATTCACTTCTATCAAATTGTCATGATCACAATTGAGTGTTAAACAATTGCCGTCGATGCACCATTGGTACACGAATACTCTATTATTCTCCCCTTGGGAATAATAATAACACTGCGTCTTGTACCTCTTCCATCGAAAAGGATTGGGTATTCACCTTTAAATTGCTTTAAGGTTATTTAATATGATTGACTTTAAATAATCATATTTAATGTAATTCATTGCCCCAAATCTACGCTATATAAAACAAGGAATAATAATCTCTATACCATCCATTGGTGCGTGTTGTAAAAAGCGACTAATCCTGGATAATGGTTGCTGTCCTGGAAAGCTGCATCCATGAAACGTTTGTTTATGCGAACTCATCAAATTACTGGGGCTTTGATAGAATAATAATAATAATATCCTATCGGAACAAACCTTCATATTAGTATATACAATTCGCCCATTTTAGTGACTAAATCTGCCGCCGATTAAAAATAATACACTCTCTTTCTTCAAAGGCAGATATTTATTTCTTCATTTTTTTACCGAGCTAACACACATTCACACTTTCACTTTCAGGTTTGTCTCTTACCAGGGACTGTCTGCACCACGGTGAAAGTCGAAGAGATCCGAAATAAAAAAATGTGGTAAAGAGTTAAAAATGAAACATTTGTTTGGATACGATTTTTTTTTAATTGTTAATCAAAATTTTTGCTCTCATTTTCACGATTTAATCAAAATTTCATCAAGGGTCACCTCTTTAATAATAATCACCATCTTTATTGCTTTATCACAAAGTGTGGTAGGTGCGCATCAACACCACCCATTGATATTGCGCATGTTTTCAGGCCGGCGGTCCCTTATCCGGGTTTAGTCGTTTTTTAAGACATGATGCGCGGGAAGATATAATAATAATATTATTATTATTATTATTCAATGCAGATTTTAGAGACCATTGCATTCGTGAGATTTAGAAAGTTTTCTAACTTAGTCCGAAGCATGACCAGTATGTGGGGCCATAAGGAAATAGGACTGGGATATTTGGTTTGACCCACTAACCTTAAGATGTCATGACTACTGCCGTCCATTTCCTTCTAAAATGATTGAATTTGGCGTAATGGGGAGCTTACCTTCTCGTAATTGTAATTATCGTCATCGTATGTTTGTTTTGTTTTCGTCATGCTGGATGGCACTACTGAGGTAGTTTTCACTTTTACCAAGCTTCAAACAAGTAAATTTCGTTCATTCACTCTAAATTCCCAATATTCAACAGCTGAGCTTAATTAAATCGCCACAATAAATGGCTCAAGCTAAGTTCACTTCTAATATAGACGAGTCGAGGTTCCAAGTTGCCGAGCGCCTAATATGAAAGTCGTGTTGAAGTAGTCTCTACTGTCGACAAAGGCTGCACTCCAGCATTCAAAACAACCCTCCCCAACGAAGTCCAGGTGCACACTGAGGTTCGATGTGTCGAATACCGATTAACACCGCTCGGAGGATTGCGTTGCAGCGCTACACCTGGAATACTGCAGAAAGGAGTTTTGAGGGTGTGAACCTCTCTGTTTATGTGATATGTATATGTTGTGCGTTAGTGGATTTGTGTATGCGTACCTTCATCGCGCGAAGCCACCGTTGAGACGATGAGTGAAGGTCGACCACAGATCGCAAAACACCTTCACTTGTTGGGTTTGCTTTCATCCGATGCCTTCCGTGTCTCCGGGATCCAGTCCATAGGAAATACACCATCTCCCGCATGTATACCCATATATATAAACAGGTGGAATAACATAGCCTTTACAGCATATACATCAATGAATTATTTATATGTATACCGTTTCGTTCTGATACGTTTACACACATAAACCATGAACAGTCCATAACATCCATGTTAGAATATACTAGAAACCTTTTACAGTTTGGGTAAAGCCAAGGTTACCTATTTTAGTGATATTGTCCTGAAAATAAAAAGGGAGTAACGGATTCCGAGTATTTTCCTTTATATTCAAAGAATATATCTGTTGAAGTTGATTCTTTTATCTTTGGGGAATATAATATTCATCATCAGCCTCGTGATTATATACAAGTTTGTTCCCTGAAGTGATAAATTAAATATACCCTATTGAGGTATTCGGGTTTCGGGGGCTGCTGTATCTGTGGACTATTTACTCACAGGCCACTCCGGGATAAATCGTAAGCTTATCATCATTTTCACTATTATCATCAGTATGGCCGAATGCATAATCGCCATCATGGTCACAATCGTCATAGTCACTAAAATTATCACCATCATGAACGATTTCTTCATTGTCACTAGTTCCGTACACGCGAGTTACCATCCTTTTTGGCATTCACTCATGCCATCCAAGTCCTGTGTGCACATAAACACACAAAAGTGTGCACATTAAAAAAACCATAAAAATAACCAATTTATGTCAGTATGGCCGAATGCATAATCGCCATCATGGTCACAATCGTCATAGTCACTAAAATTATCACCATCATGAACGATTTCTTCATTGTCACTAGTTCCGTACACGCGAGATACCATCCTTTTGGCATTCACTCATGCCATCCAAGTCCTGTGTGCACATAAACACACAAAAGTGTGCACATTAAAAAAAACATAAAAATAACCAATTTATGTCCAGGTCACCAGGTTGATAAGGATAACCGATGAATTCTGAAGGTGTACGATGAAGGGTGAGGTCTCCCCTATTTATTAGCACCTCTCTCCTCTTTTAAGTGTTGCGGATTCTTCGATTCCTGTGGAGTTGGATTTACGAGACCGGTTTGGACACGGAGTGAAACTCGGGAATGTGAAGTTAAACTCATCGGTGAAACTCTTAAGCTTGGATGTGAGAATGGGCATATCTGGTGATCCCAAATGTGAAGTCTAATCTTAACTTGTAAATAGATTGTGTGAATGATCCTCCACCTGGGAACTGACATCTTTTCCTTCAGAAATCTCTTAAATGCAAAATCTTTGCCCTTCCTTTGATTTGTCCGGATTATTTACCTTAAATTCACTTGTAGCGTTTCTTAATAATATTAAAATGTTTTACAAACACTGATGCCATAATGAATAAATGATTCTTTTAGTTTTATCAATAAAGTTACGTATATATCAATTTCTTCCTTAAATATCAATGTAGATCACGTTCTTAACTTATAGATCACATGTCAGAGTAGATCGTGTTCGGTGTATTGATACATACTTGGGTAGCCACAAATATGTGTTATGCAATACAAACAATAAACAAAAGAAGACAATGATCAGAAAGATGAGTATCTCTAGATACTCAATGTGTTTCAATGTCCAAAGGCACTACTATGTCAACTACTGACCCATATGTTCAACAGAAACTCCTTACCGAAACGTTCTAAGGTCGCTCCGTACGAGGGCTCTCCAATTGTGCTCACACAAACACTACAGCCTACACCGAAACGCAATCATCAATCGACAATTCAGGCAACTTCAATTAACCAAGGAACTTGCTACATCAAGGCCAAGTTTTCTACACGAATGAGATATAAATGTAAGTGGAATGTTTTTTTTTAAATATGCTCATTCGCTCTACATCTAGACCAATTCGTCATTACGTTACAAAGCAATGAATTTCCGTGTTGATTACATCAGCACAAAGGAACGCTTGATTTCAGTGATTCTTTTTGAGCGTCGATTCAGTTGGGGGAATACTGGAGCGCTTCTTTTCATTACTCATAGACGTATTTCATGGTTAGAGAGTGCAATTGGAGGGGCCCAGGAAGAAAGCAGCTCAACGGCTCCCGTACAGGTCGAACTCTGGCACCAAGAAATGAATACTTACTAATGGACGACAAAGGCTCAATTTCGAATATATGTTGGGTTTTCTGACTGCTGCCTAATTGCAATCTAAGCAGGTTATCAGCGGCTGAAGAAGGATAGAGATGGGGTCCTTAAATGACTTCTTTAATTCTGGTTGTGAAATATTCAAGCTTGTGCACATACAGGCGTATGTGCACAATCAAAAATAGGGGAGTAACTCCGCCCAGAGGGCACAAATAATTGCCTACCATTTTTTTTCCGAGCCCATCTTGCGACTGGCTACTTGGGCGCCTACAATCAAGGCCGAAGTATATGGCCCCTTGAAAGGTGCACGAAGTTTTCACGGAGCCCAGTTAAAGGGCTTATCAAAAGAGAGGCACGGTTGGCTGGATCTCCATTATCGTAACGACCATTATTAAGATCATCATCACCTTGAATTCAATTCCCATAGCAGCTATCACTCGCATTATCTTCTTTAGTGCTGTCATCATGGTCACAACAGTTATTGTCATCACTACTCTCATCATAATTAACCCAATGACCGTAAAGATCATTGTTAGTACAATTAATATCATTCTCAACCTCATCATCATCTCTATTTCCCCAATCGTCATTGGAGAGACTAACATTATTAGCATGTTCGGCATTGTCAACATCATCATTATAATCACCCAGAAAGCAATCATCATTAGCATCCCCCGAACACAATGTTTGCAGATGAATGTGCGGCAATATATCTTCCACACATTTTCACTTCTTTTAACTTTACCCCTTCCTTTACACATCTCTCCTTACAAACTTTGTGACGAAAACGCCCTCGTTGTTTTCGATTCCTAGCTTCAAGTAAATAACCAACAAAAAGTTTTATTACTATTAAATATCTTCATCAATTTACTCATCAGTGCCGTGACCACAATAATCCTCACTATGAGAGTAATAATAATTGTCTTCATATCAGCACCACTATCACCCTAATCATTATTGTTATCATAATTACCAGAGCTGCCATCATTATTATCATCGATATTATTACAATGAAATATTATTGTCAAAAAATTCAGACAAATTCTCTTCTTCCGAGGCAATAAAATGTATTATTTATATAACTAAAGAGGATTCTGTAATCTAACACTGGCACGACCATTTGGTTGGGGAATAAGAGAGGGTGTAAAAGACGAAGGAAAATAATGAATGGATTAAAAATTATGAAAAAAGAGTGAGGGTAGCAAACTTCCACAACCCTATATGCAAGGGCAGTTAGATGGGTTGTATCTGCCAAGACCTCCGCCAACAAGCTGGTACAAACGAAGGAAGGAAGTCAAATACAAGAATTAAAACCATTTTGCTTGTTTAATGCACAAACCTTAAAATGGACACCGCCTGGGTATAAAATGGACATCTGGGAGACATAAAATGGACACTGTGAGGCCATAAAAGGGAGACCCTTGAACCATCAAAAGGGCACTGTGTTGACATAAAAGGAACACCCTTGAACAATAAAAGGGACACCCTTGAACCATAAAATGGAAACTTTGGGACATGCATGAAGTCACTAGGGCCATAAAACGGGTCAATATGGATTGTTAAAATGGACAAGACAAAATCCTAAACTGGCCATCGTGAAGTCCTTAAAATTTATAGCTTAGGCCTAAGGAAAAGACTCCATGACGCAATAAGATGGACACTGCGTGGGCATAAAATAAGCTCCGTGCGGCCCTTAAAAGCACCAGTTGGTCGAAATAAAAAAAAGAAACACAAAAGTAGGAATGTACACATTGTAGGCTTAAAATGTTCCAAGGTGAAATTGCCATTCAAATTTGAAAAAGAAAAACCTCTGACCTCCTCACGTTATTTGGAGATCACGTGCAATTGTATCCCGCCATTGAAAACGTCACTTCCTGTTAGGGAACATTCGAGAAGTTTCGACCCCTGGGCGTATTGGGGAATTATCTCCCAATCCTGCGAATTTGTCCAGAGCCCCCCGGCGATGAGGAGAGAACGATCCGCTTGTTTTTTTCGCGCATTGCCGCCAAAAGTTGAATTTTTGTCCCCCTCACGGATTAAGATGTCTGGAGCTTCCTCACCCCCTTCTCCGAATTTCCCTTTACCCCTTCCGGATCACTCGTAAAAATGCCCGGTTTTGACTTTAGATCGGTGAGTCCCGCACGCACCTCAAGGTCAACGTCATCGTCTCGAGTCGTCGAAGTCCCGTGAGCGTCCAGCAGACAGCAAGACACTCTCCGCCGTGATTCTACCCCAATCAATTGGTAGCTTCTGTGAACGGCAATCCTTTGAAGTTGCGCGACAGTATCCCTTCGTATAATTGATCCGAAGAAAATCTCCATCGATTATCTTTGAGGAAAAAAAGTTTCCTCTTCCAGTGGAATTACGAGTAATCATCCATTTCACCGTCGAACGTCATTCTTGAAGATTGGCTATCTCCATCGCTATTCCTCGGAAGGTTGGTTCGGTTCGTGCCCCACTTGCCTCATCCGAAAGGTGCTCCACTTGCCTCATCCGAAAGGTGCCCCCCTTGCCTCATCCGACACGTGCCTTACTTGCCTGAACAGGAGCCTGCCACATTTGCCTCATCCAGATCGTGCCCCACTTGCCTCATCGGATCGTGCTCCACTCGCCTCCTCCCAACCAGGACCTTCCTCGAAGTCACCGATCCGTAAGAATGAAACCCCCCTCAATTATTTGTATTGTCAAGTTACCCCTTTTGATCTGTGCATAGTAACACTAATTAATCAATTTTATTAGACAATCCATCTTTATCCTAATTATTAAGAGAATATTTTATTTTGAAAAATTCCCTGTTGCCTTTTTTATATATATATTTGTAAATAAAATTATATTATTGTCGTTTCCTCTTTAACTAACCTCGAACGATACTCTCTGCCTATTCAAAAAAATCTAGCCAACCATTTTTGTACTCTGTCTGATTTGTTAAGGATTTGAAGCCCAACGCCTCGACTTTGACCTCCTGATCGATTGTTAATCCTTGCGAACAGTCCTTAAACGGTTCGCGTTGCAATAGGTGATTAAGTCACCCCCCACATAATATAGGAGTAGTGTATGGTATAGAGTGGTAAACCACGACATATATTATTGTATTATTTCCTTAACCATTTAAACATTACACAATCATTATAGACCATAAAATTACACATAACCTTTCCCGTGGTTTGGACCTCACATATTTAATCCTTAAAATTGAAAAACGGATTAAGTTAAGACTGTTTACCACTCCAAAAGATCAGATTAAACCTGAAAAAAATATAAAAAAGAATGGAAGAAATTTTGTAAATACAGTACTGTTATCATCTTAAGATTAGTTACTTTTCACGTTGTTTCATTCAAAATTTGCATTTATCATTTTATTGAAAATTTTATGCATTTTATGGCATAATTATTTGGTTTTAGCAACATGACTAGAACATAGTGAAAATTATGATCACGTAAAATTTTCTACATTTGTGGAAATTCTTCGTAGATTTTAAAAGTTGATTTTTGAACAAAACGCCAAACTATACCATGCAATTTTAAATATTTGCTAAAAAAAAACGGCGCCTAAGAACTGGTTTATATTGTTAGCATCATTCGAATATAGATTGCCCCAAATTCCAGGGCATTCAAAACACCACTACTATTTACCTAACACCCCCTTTTCCAACTGAGAACAAAACCTATAGTTGACCTTGTCCAAAAAATATGTTTTAGGCCACCATTAACACAAATTTTAATGGCACTAAAGAAAACTGATTTCAAATGATAACTACATCATATGTGCATCTTTTGGTTGTGAATTGAGTTGTAATGATTAAGTTCAGTAATTCTATAGCAATTTATATGATATAAGGTTCTGAAAGAACTCCATGTATCTCAAAAACCTCTCCGTAGATTATTATGATTTTGGCAGGAATAAAGGGGCTTTTTAATGAGCTTTACTTTTATATATGATAATCTAAAGTATTAAAAAGTTTAAAAAATGTATGTGGTATCCTCGTAATAAGCTCTAATTTCATATATGATAATTAAACGTAGTATAAAGTTGAAAAATAAATGTAGTATCCTCTTAAAGGCAAGAAACTCGACAGATAACCTTTGTTTCACGATTACTTTGCCTTCTTTATTTAAGCAAGCAAAGATAATGAAGGTTACCGGTTTTGCGCCTTCCTTTTCCGCTTCCTTCCAAGATGTGCTCCGCCCTTATATAGAGATAAAATCCATATATATATTTATATATATATATATATATATATATATATATATATATATATATATATATATATATATATGTATACCTAAAGAATTCTTGGATTCTAGAAGATACCTCAGTAATATTTTAATGTAGTTTTATTAGCATCCCCTCACTGTAGTTTAAGTTCGTAATTTTTTGAGTAAATAATCTGTTTACGAACTTTCTGTTACCACAAACTACATTTTACTGACTCTATACTTTTGAATGAAAATATTTCCTCATAATAGCAGTTTCTTATTCATCTTTTCTTTGCAGTCGTTTTTTTCATTGTTATTGCTACTGAAATTTAGCTATATTGACCTCAAAATGGATGGGAAACTTTCAATTTGGTCTAGTCTGTGAACTCAGTCTTAAAAATTGACCCTCAATCAATTTAATGTAAAATAGATATTTCTTATCTAAACTTTGAAATGTTAAAGGATTCTAAAGACTATTTCTCTTCTAATCCTGGAATCACTTTATATAAAACAATTAAACCCCCATCTCAATCCTGATTCTACCGCCGCCCCACTCCTAGTCATTTTTTTATAGTTTCCTTAATTTTGATCTCTACTTTGCATTTTTGTAATCATAACTGATCATCAGTTTTAGTTCTAATAACTGTATTTTATAGAACAAGAAGAAGGGTAGTTAGTATACGCGAGACATAATTGTTGTTGATTAAATGAGAACAACTGGCTGTCTCTTTCGTTGATTCATCTAACAACAAAGCAATGCAGCAAAAGAAACATATCAATGAAAAATATAATCACCATTATTTTTTAGCACTCTCCTTCTTCCAACGACGGGATAGATCATGGCTGCCTTTGCTGTAAAATTCAACTGTTTGCTATCAAAGAAGTCTTCAACTGTAGTTTTCAGTTCGTCATTATTTGCAAAGGTTTTGCCATTAAAGAAGTTTTGCAGTGCCAGGAATAGATGGTAGTCTGTTAGCGCCAGGAATGGTGAGTAGGGTGGGTGAGGAAGAACTTCCCACCCCCAGCTCCAGGTGTTTTTCACGGGTATGATTTGTAACGTGTGGCCTGGTGTTATCATGAATAAACATGACAACAGTCAATTCTGGTCGTTTCTGCGCAATTGAATCTGACACCTGTTGCATTGTTGATGGTATAATTGAGGCTCGATATACTGATTGCGTTCCAACATTTCCCAGTAAATCACTCCCTTCACATCCTACCAGACACAAACCATAAACTTCATTTAATGTCGGTCGGCCTTTGCCTGAAGTTGTGCAGGTACACCTTTGTCTGCCCAGCTTCTTTTACGTGCCATGTTCGAGTGTAGAAACCCATTTCTCATCTGAAATAACCACTTTGTTCAGCCAATCAAAGCGACCTTCCATGGACAGAAGTGTCGTGCAGGCGTCTATGTGGCGCTGACGGTCGAAGTCAGTTAGTTTACGTGGAATCCATACGTCCATTTGCTGACTTTACCCATTTTCTCTAAACAATTTAAAATGGCTGTATCGTGCTACACCATTCTATACTCGTACCATACACTACTCTTATATTTTATGGGGGGGGGGGGACTTAATTACTTACTGCAACGCGAAGAGTTTAAGGACTGTTCGCAGGCATTTACGATCGACCAGGAGGTTAAAGTCGAGGCGTTGGGTTTCAAATCCTAAACAAATCAGGCAGAGTACAAAATGGTTGGCGAGATTTTTTGGAATAGGCAGAGAGTATCGTTCGAGGTTAGTTAAAGATGAAACAACAAAAATATAATTTTATTTACAAATATCAAAATAAAAATAAAAAATAGGCAAAAGGGAATTATTTAAAATGAAATAATCTCCTGATAATTATGATAAGGATAGGTTCTCAACTAAAGTTAATTAATTAACGTTACTATACTCAGATCAAAATGGGAAACTTGACAATACAAATAATTGAGAGGGTTTCAATCTTACGGTTCAGTGACTTCGAGGAAGGTCCTGCTTGTGATGAGGCAAGTGAAGCACAATCCTGATGAGGCAAGTGGGGGCACGATCCTGATGAGGTAAGTGGGGCACGTTCCGGATGAGGCAAATAGGGCACGATCCGAGCCAACCTTCCGAGGAATAGCGATGAAGATAGCTAATCTTCAAGAATGACGCTCGCTTGGGAAATGTGGGATTACTTGTAATTCTACTGGAAGAGGAAATTTCTTTTCCTCAAAGGTAATCAATGGAGATTTTCTTCGGATCGATTAAACGAAGGGATACTTTCGCGCAACTTCAAAGGATTGCCGTTCACAGAAGCTCCCAATTGACTGATCTATAATCACGGCGGAGAGTGTCTTGCTGTCTGATGAACGCTCATGGGATTTCGACTCGAGACGATGAGAACGACTTTGAGGTGCGTGCAGGACTCACCGATCTCAAGTCAAATCCGGGTATTTGTATGAGTGATCCGAAAGGGAGATATGGGGATTTGGAGCAGGGGGTGAGGAAGCTCCAGACACTTTAATCCGTGAAGCGGCCAAAAATTCAACTTTTAGCGGCAAGGGGCGAAAAATAACAAGCCGCTCGTTCTCTCCTCGTCGCCGAGGGAAGGGCTCTGGACAAATTCGCAGGATTGGGGGATAATTCCCCAATACGCCCAGCAGTCGAAACTTTTCGAATATTCTCGAACAGGAAGTGACGTTTTCCATGGCGAGATACAATCGAACGTGGTCTCCAAATAACGTGAGGAGGTTAAAGGTTGTTCTTTTACAGGCTGTATGGCTGACGTTAAACTTTTCAACCAGTTCTCGTGATTACAGATGTGCATTAGCTTTGACACAGACGCACAAACGGTTATTGTCAATAAGTGAGGGTCGATCACTTCTTGATTCATCTTGGAGATCAAATTGGCCACGTTGAAACTTTTTAAACCAATCTTAGGCTGTACAACGACTTATTTTGTCTTCTCCAAACGCTTGGGGATATGACATTAGAATAAGCAGCGTTTAGGCCGGACTTGTAATCTTATAGTAAAAGAGTACGTTGCTGTTCATAAAAAAAGAGTCATTTGCTGGGTAACCTTTGAAACTTTATATATCATATAGGGCTTTCGACTAATTACTGTCTAGTGGCCTAGGCTTTCAAGCGAGGCCTGAGAAAGACTAGGCCATTACACATTAACTAATCGTACATCTTCTATAAATCTAAAAATAAATAAAGTTTTAAATAAATCTATAAATTAATAAACTTTAAAAAAAGGTTATGCAGTAACTTTGTTTCCAACCTAATAGATGAGCGAGATGCATTTTATTTGGTCGTATTTAAAACTAATTCAAATTTTGGCCGTGAGCTTTCGCCTTCCATTAGGCATCTACAGACGGGTCTTTGTTATTGTTGGGGTGGCATTGATGTAAAGTTTTCCAATCGTGTTAATCGGGGAGGTAGTTGATTGTTTGTCGTGAGCAGCAAATAATGAAGTTCATTGGACATATTAAGGTGCGAAGATGGATAGTAGAAGAGCTTATATAGTGATAGAGGGTAAAGTGGAGAAAATTAGTTAGAGGATAGGAAAGAGAATAACTAAGATAGAGTTTGAAGTTTTTTTTCTGTTCACTGATGAAAGGGTAGCTCTCTACGCCTAGATTGCTTTTTGTGAATGTAAGAGTCGCAAAGTTTCCTAGTAAAAGGGTATTTATGGCATTGAATTTTAAAATTAGAATGTGACTAAGATATAGAGAGTTAATTCTCTGCTGAAAAGGTAGCTCTGGCGTGTATTTAATTTCTTTTTATAATGCAGGTCATATTCATGTTTTTGACTTAAGAATCATGGTATTCAATCCATCCTAGCAGCGGGGTAGTTCCGCCACTAAGGTAATCATAGTTGGTTATCATGATACTGATTGGAATTTTTAGGATGTTAGGTTAGATTATTTATATGAGTAAATGGCCTTTTTAAGAAACGGCGAACATTTTGACACAACGCTCGCTCTGTAAGGTAGATGTTTTTGTTTGTGGATATTATTCACTTTCAATTCTTACGCAACTCAGCACCCAGAGACATCACGAAACATTCGTTGAATAATTTAATGATTCCAAGGATGAAGCCTTCTTCGACTAGCTTTGCTGGGGTGTCATCCGAGTAGTCTCACTTGAATTGTCCTGCCTTTAGACCTTCGACACCTCTTGTGGTCAACCATCGTCAGGAAACAGGCTTCCTTCAGCAGCACATACTTTGAGGTTTATCATCCTAGAATAGTACATGTACTTATGCTCTCGCTTGCATGAAGAAGAGGATATACTCGAGGTACGTGAAAAACTCCACGGTGGGTAAACCCTCTGTCTAATTATTCCAAGGATGAAGCTTTCTTCGACTAGCTTTGCTGGGGTGTCATCCGAGTAGTCCCACTTGAATTGTCCTGCCTTTAGACTTTCGACACCTCTTGTGGTCAACCATCGTCAGGAAACAGGCTTCCTACATCAGCACATACTTTGAGGTTTATCATCCTAGAATAGTACATGTACTTATGCTCTCGCTTGTATGAAGAACAGGATATACTCGAGGGACGTGAAAAACCCCAGGGTGGGTAAGCCCTCTGTCTACGAGAAACGGACAACAACAAACAATGCACATTATAACGCGCTGAAACCATCACATATGCTCAACAAATAGAGCAGCAGCATAACATACGTCCACACTAGTGTATACGAAGTTCTAAACTAGGAACAAAACATCCATACGCTAAGCAGACCTTGCCTGCTCCAGATGCAATGTGAGGGGATACTTCTACACTGCATGCAAAAGCACTACCTTCTGTTGTGTTAACTGCCACGGCGACCATATCGCGATAAACACTATATTCCTTTACATTGTCCAAACGCGCTCTGCCGCTCTTCAAAACAGCCTTAGCTGCTGCTGCCGGCACCACAGGTGCCACCCAAATCACCATACCAACACACACGCGCACACCTTCACTAAACCAGACACCAAACAACACCCCTAATCCCAAAACACAGCTTGGCCCCTCGCGTATATGCCGATGTCCTTATCCTGCTTTATGCAGCAAATGGATTGGAGCTCATTGTCCTAATAGTAGAATCCAAAGACAAAAGACCAGCTCTTCTCCCTACACCAAGGAGAACTAACCCGCTACTACCTACTCCACCCTTCTCCAGATCCTTCTCCTCAATCCCCAGTGACCCTACCTCATACATTTCTCTCCCCACCCCCCTGGCCACAGACTCGGCTCTGGCTTCAATCTCCCTTTCTGCCCCCACCTTTCCTTCCACTGTCTACAACCCATATTCCACTGTATCCCCTTCCTTTCACGCCCCTTTCCCACTTCCCCCAACCCCTTCATTTTACCACCCCTTCTTGCACTATCCCCACTCATCCTTCAACTGTACCTCCACTTTCTCTCTATCAACCCCTCTTTCCATTCTTCCTACCCCTAATTTTTCTGTGCCCACCTTTCCATGCACTCTCCCTACCCATTCTTCTACTGTCCCCATGCACTCTTTTACTATCCACACTCCTACTTACATTGACCACATCCATCTCGCTGCCTCCCCTTCCACTGTCCCCACCCATTTTCGACTATCCCCACCCCTACTTTCCACCCTCTTTACATACTCCTTCCATTGTACACACCTCCCGCTTACCCTCCTACTCCTTCCACCCTACCACCGTTTCCATATTTCTATTACCCGTCCCTTTCGACCCTTAATCCACCTTCCTCCCTCAGGCCCCTATGTTCTCCTCCTTAAAATCCTCCAGCACACAAGCCCTTACGAAACTCACACCCTCTGCTTCTTCCACCAAACCTTCCCCACCACAACAAACCCGTATGAAGGTCTTGCCTCTACACCCCAACCCACCTTCTTGATGCAATCGTAAGAGATTAAGGAAAGAAAAGCGACTCTTGTTAAAACCACCTCACGCACTCTTCGTTCCCATCCATCGATAGGCTTTGTGTGGTACAATTAAAAGTACGCAGTTGGCACAGGCATCACACATCACCTGCAACTGGGTACTAAACACGCAAAACCCTGATGTCTTACTCTTGATCTCAACAAGCCAACACCCACCTAACTCAAGATTCTGTATTGCAAGCCACCACACCTATCTCACCCCACAGATGCAGCAACTTAGGATCAGCGATCCTAGTTAAACGCCGTATACACCACACACTACGACTCTATTCTAGATTGTAAAGCACAAACTGACACTGTTCGAATTTTTGTGGACACCCCCTACAATTCACGACAACAGGAGCTATACATAGACGTACCACTCTGGGCTTTATCTAACTACAACCTTCCATTTTTCTTTGACGGCAACCTAAACATGCACCATCCTACACCTTAAAAAAAAACAACAAATAAAGCGAGTAGTTATCAGGCCGGTGCCTTGTGGCAATTTCACTGCAAGCAACTCGTCACCGACCTTCCCCACATTCTTCGACATTCTGGACATAGTGTTTCGTAATTACTCCACCACATACTTCCGCAGTCACATAGACGCAGGTCCTCACCTACTATCTGACCACATCCTTATATGTATCCTACTATTCTCTTCGACTATCTTAATGCCCAGACCATTCCTCTACGGCTACACTAACACGAACTAAGAGGAGCTCAATAGACATATCATCACTAACACACCAAACAATTTCATTCTTAACACACTATGTGAAAAGAACACCAAAACGCGCCCCAGCCCTTGCGGCCTTCCAGCTACAATCAATTATTACCTTCCAGAAAACATTTTCCCTACACTGACAGATCTATTCAAAGCATCACTTGCCTCTGGAAGCTTCCCACAACTATTGAAAACATCGCACAACATATTACTTCAAAAACCAAACAAAACCCCCAAACATGCAAACAATTACAGCCTTATTACACTATTAGAGCATTAAGACAAGATACTTGAACGTAAGTTCAACACCCGTCCCCGGAATTTTCTAGAGGATATCAACTGGTTCTCCCCCTGCCAATATAGATTCGGGAGAGGCCGATCTACCCAAGGGGTTGTGACAATAGTCAAGACATAAAACACTCCATCATCAAGGATTTAGAGATGGCATTCGACAAGGTGTGTAATGAGGGACTTCATTAGAAACAAGACAACAACACGTATTTCTCTCTCTCTCTCTCTCTTTCTGCACCAGAGGTCTTATCTCTCACCGACAGGTGTCAGATAAAATACAAAACAGTATCAAAGGCATTCACATCATGCTTCGGCGTACCTTGAAAGCCTATCATACTGGCGGCCTCACTATACATAATGTACACGAACGACACCCCACAACCACCAGAAAACTGCACACTCACATTATCCTACGTGTACAACGAAAGCATACTCGTCTCCGACCAGGGTCGACAGAGGATCGCAGGTTGTGCCTGGGAAATATGACGACAAGTGACTCATTGCCACGAATCCAGTGACGACACAGACGAAACTCTAAGGCATGCATGATCACTACATGCACAACACGCACATATTTACACACACTAGACCTTAACTACCACGCCAACACAAGACTTACATATAAACCTCACACAAAAAGTATTCAGGGCCATAGTTGACAAATACCTACGCACCCACTTACTCCAGAACATCACAAAAGCAAAAGCTAAAAACACTCATAAAATGCTGCGCAGGTTTTACTCTGCCAACCGCAAACTACAACTACACTTATACAAAGCACTAGCTCAACCACTCCTAACATACGCAACAATCATACAAACAGCTGCAAGTCACATATGGAAAAGGAAAGCACAGTGCTTTGATACGCGCATACGACTCTCCTCGTTAAAAAATCATGACCACGCTATACGAAAATAAACTACTCATACTACTTAACACCTACACCTACACCCACTTTACTTGACAGCTGAGGAAACTTGCAAGAGACACCACATACCCCCAAATACATGCTAGACAACACGTTGCGTTGGCTTTGAAATACACAGCAGCTCTAGACTAAGCACAGCCAACACCTATTTATCCATAGATGTTTTGTAAAAGTTCTGTTACACTCGATTTTTTTTATCTTTCAAGACATTTACGTGTTTGATAGAAAAATTTCCATCAAATAAACATAAAATTCCACTTTTCCAGCATGTGTCATTAAAATGTATTTTCCATTGGGTGTGGGTTGTCGAGATGGAAGATTAAAGAATTGAGCTCTCTGCTCTCCTGCGCATATGCCACAACAAGTGCGACTGAGTCAAGTGCCACAACGACAGTTGGATGACCATCCACAGAGTTTCAGAGAGGCTCAAGAAAGGGGAAGACGAGTCAAAGTTCGACTTGGTTCAGGCAGAACTCAAGTTGTTAACCATTTGGGTATGAGAACGGCCTTCGAAAGTGCATCGGAGCTCAAAATGAATGCGCTGGCAAAGAAGAACATCTCAGTAGCCACGGTGACCAGGGCCGTCATGGAGGAGGGCGGCAAGAGCTTGCGGCACGTGGAAAGTCCTCTGGTCACCGATCGTATGCGAGAACAACGTCGGGAGGGCTATCGCCGCCTTCTCAACTACTTTAAGAATCATGGTAATCGAATTCTCTTTTTTTTCTGATTAAAAAAAAACATTCACGATAGATCCGTTCATCAACAAGTTGAATGACCGCATAGGAAGCTTCGGCCAAAATAACTCCGAGGTCTAGTTGGTGTCCACGACTAAGTACCCGGCTTCCATGATCATGCTTGGTGTCGTGGCTTCGAATAGCGAGAAGATGCCACCGGAGTAGTTCGAGGCCGGTTAATGGCTCACCGCCCCAGATTCCATAAATATATTGTCCACAAAACTCTCCCCTGGGTGAAATAGATCACAGGAAGGCAAAATAGGTCTTTCAGCAGGACGATGCCCCGGCACGCACACACGGCCAGGACCGTGTAAAACAGGTTGGGGTCAAACACGAACTTTTGGTCAAAGGACTATTGGCCAAGTCAATTTCCTCACCAGATAGACATCGGAAATCTGTGGAGGGATTTGACACACATGAAGCTGACAACGAGATCTGCATAACTTCTCTGATTTGACGAAAATATTTTGTGAGGAACGGGACAACATCAGCCCATACACCTATAGAAAGATAGTATGAGACTACTCAAATTGCCGGCAAGCTATAATTCACTACCAGGTTTAAGCAACCAAGAACTACACCATGTTTTTCTGAATGCGTTGTAAACTATACGCCTTGTCAGACTTCACTATTGTCTTTATGAAGCGTTTTCTATTCACTATCTCGCTTCTATGATCGTTAAATTGTAGTTAATACATAAAGTTACACGAATAGTTTAAATATGCCTTTTCTTATAAAGACAAAACTGCCGATTTTGGTACTTCGAGGGTTATATAACCTAACCATTGCCTTAACTTAAAAAATAAATGTAATGGACTGATTGAACCTGATTTAGTGACAATTAAAAGTAAAGTAGCAGCAAACATTTATTATTTTAAAGGATAGAAATGTGTTGTCTTTATAATTTGCTGAACCAAGTCTAAGCGAAGCAGCTTCGCAGAATATTATTATGGAGTCACGGTGGCCAGTCGACCTTTCTGGCTGGTGACGTCACCAGCCATTTTTGCTTTGTGTCCCCTAAACAAAAAAACGCCTGGGATTTTTTTTAATTATGTGATAATCGAAGAATTTCATTGTTTCTTCATCTTTTATTCTATGTTCAGAGATGGTAATCACGTCAGGATCTAATTTTCCTTAGATATTTCCGTATTACATGGCTTTATTTTTCCAACCGTCGGTGTTAGTATGTATTATTTTAAGCTTTTTTATTGTGTAGTCCATATTTTCTTATTTCTTCCTTTTGTATCTACTTGCTCTTTGTCTTTGTGTTCTTCCACTTTACGTTTGGTATCTTTTTAAATGTGTTCGTTTTTATTATTTCGATATCGTGAGGGTAGATTCTAATTCTGTTTTCTTCGATCAGTTGCTCTATTTCCCTTTCCTCGTGTTCGGTGATGTAGTTCCACTTACGCGTTGTTCTTTCTATACCTTTTTTGTATCTTCAAGTTTGGCCCCTTTTGGCAAGAGATAGGCCTCGTGTATGAAGATCCTGAGTTTAAAATCTTTGGTCTCGTAACGAGAGCCTTCCTCATTTTGGATCTCTGTTTCTGTTTCAGTCTCTGATTGAGTGTCTGTTTCGGTTTGCTCCTTTTTGGTATGACTTTTATGATTTACCAGTTTCTTTTTCTTCTTCATTGGATCCGTCTGTTTCTTCTTCCGTTTTCTCTCTCAGTCAATGTGGCTCCCACCACCAGCGCATATTTAACCTTCAGCCTCTTTCCAGATGTAGGCTTAGTGTATCGACGAATGTTCCCTGTTGGGCTATGTTATGCACATAAGCGAACATAATGCATGTCAATATGTCGAGGCCGGCTCCTTCGTTCACATTAATATTTATCTTTTGTTCTTGTTTTTCTTTGATTTCTTTCAATGTAGCTTTGGTTACGCTAGCGTACGTTTGGTTTGTTCTCTTTTGAATTTCTTCCCTTTCTCCTTGTTCCTTCCTGTCTTTTATGACTACTACTCTACGCCTAAAAAGATACCGACCAGAAAAGAAAAATGACAATCCATAAAGCATTTGTCGCCTCGGTGCTGACATGTCCCCTAATCCCTACACATACATTAACAAAAACGAACAAGAAAATGTTGCAAAGAGTGCAGAACAAAGCAGCATAGTCTTTGAAAAACGTGCGAGAAAAATATAGACAAAGATTGAGGAAAAGAGCACTGAAACATGCAGAGAACTAAACAATGAGAACGGAAATTATGAACGACAAGCCTTTGTCCTTAGTATGCTTCGCCTTCAGCGAGAGGAAAGACCAATATTCACGTAAACAAACACACTGTGACCTTAGAAATAGAAAACGAGAAGAACAATTAATAAACCAGGCAAAAAGGAAGACAAAGGCATGAATGCCTGAAAGAGACAAAGTACAGACGACCAATGAAAGAGGAAAAAATAGAAGTAACCTAAGTCGGAGAGCATAAATATATACAGAAAAATTCAAGGAATTAGAAGTAACGTACGTGTAAAGGTACCCCACACGAAACCATCAAGCCAAACTAAATAAGAAATTAATACATAAATAGAAGAAACTGAGAGAAACTACATCCGAAAGAAATAGAAGAATAATGAAAGTAGATATATCAAACAAATAAACCAGCCAGTAACCTGGCAAATTTACTCTCACTTCCCATGAACACTTTCCCCCCCCCCACAACAAAAACCCTCATTCTATCTATCTATCTCTCTTCTTCTCTCACCTCATCGCTGAAACTATTCAGCTATTGAGCTCCGCACTGCTCACTTCTCTGAAGAAGGACCCTAGCTTGGGTGTGAAAGCTCAGAAATAAACCCTCGATAGCTCAGTCGTGCATATATTTCTTTTAACATGTATCCTGAGCTACAGGTATTCTGCGATAAATATATATATATATATATATATATATATATATATATATATATATATATATATATATATATATATATATTTATAGGGTGTCCCAGAAGTAGCGCATCATTCTGGTGTAAAAAAAAAACCTTTATTGATTTCAAAAACATATTTATTGATAATAATTGACGCAATTAATTTTCTATCTTTCAGATTGAATTATGGCTGAGAAACTAAGAGTAGAAGAAAGAGTTCAACTAGTTTTCATGTTTGGAAGACATGGGTCAACATATAGCTCAGAAGCTGAAGAATTCGACCGCAATTATCCTGAGTGAGAACCATTGAGCCATACCACTGTCTACCGTTTAATCAAACGATTCCAAGAAATAGGCTCAATTGCTGCCGTGAGACATGTGGGAGACCAAATAGCACAACCGATGAAGAAACATCCACAATGGTTTTAGCGAATGCTGTTAAAAGTACTGTGAAATCAGTCAGAAAAGTAAGCCAAGAGCTAAACATTAGCAAATCATCAGTGTATCGTATTCTCTTGACTCACAAATTTCATCCTTACAAAGTGCATCTTGTGCATGCTCTTCATGGTGATGACACACATAGATGATTGGAATTTTGTGAATGGATGTGCACATACGAGGGGCGGTCAATAAGTTTTGCAATTCGGATATAAGGAGACGAGATATGAGGAAAAGTGTTTTATTATTTTTCAATATAACTACCCTCAACTTCAATGCACTTGCGCCACTTGTCGCTGAAGCTTCGAATTCCCGACAACGAGAAATCTCCCGATTGCTGTTCAATCCACTCCTGGACGGCGAGCTGGACATCTTCATCATCCCCAAACCGGCGTCTACACAGTGCAGTCTTGAGCTGGCGGAATAAAATGTAGTCGCTAGGGGCCAGATCTGGACTTTATGGGGGATGGTTGAGCTCCTCGAATCCGCACTCGCGCAGGGCAGCTTGTGCAACTCTGGCCTTGTGGACTTTGACGACGTTAAAGTCGATCATGAGACGTGAGGTTTCTAGGGACCCAACGGGCAAAGAGACTTTGGTCATTGCCAAATTGTCGTGGATAATGTTGATAACACTTCCATATGATATTCCATGTTCTCGCTCGATTTCTTCGATCTTCACCCGTCGATTTTCGAGGATCATCCTCTCCACACGGGCCACATTGTCCTCGTTAGTCACGTCTGATGGGCGTCCTGGATGAGGGTCATCTTCAAGGGACTCACGACCATGGCGGAACTCCCTATTCCAGCGAGCAATGGTTGCATAGGAAGGGGCGGTGTCGGTGTACACTGCAACCATGCGTTCATGGATGTCTTTTGCATTCTTGCCTTCCTTGGTCAAAAGTTTGATCACTGCGCGGTGCTCAACCTTCTCCATTGTTGAAAAATTTGTGACTGACGATCTGCGATTAGCTACTGCTTCTTAAATAGACGAGGCAGGAGCGTGCGGCTACAGGTCATGGCTTGTCATAACTTGTTCTAACACCCCCACAAACAGCCGTCCCCCTTCCTCTGTTTTTCCCTACCGATTCGCAAAACTTATTGACCGCCCATCGTATATGGATTCTTCAATATTCTTAAGTATTGAAGCCATTTTCCATTTGAATGGCCAAGTAAACCAGCACAAAATGCACTATTAGTTAGAAAACAATCCACGTTGGAATGAGGAGGGACACCATCAGAACAACCCAACGATCGTGGTCTGGGCTGGAACCTGGGGAGAGAAAATCATTAGCACTTACTTTTTAAATGATAATGTCACTGGTGAAACCTATTTAGAGCTCCTAGTTACCTTCTTGTTTCACTATCTTGAGGATGTTCCCATAAGTCGACGACAAAACTTCCTTATTTGTAGCATGATGGATCTCCAGCACACTTTGCTAATTGCGTGTGTGACTAGTTGAACCAGAAATTTCCTAACAGATGGAATGGACGGAGAGCTCCCGTGTAGTGGCAACCTCGATCACCAGATCTTTCTCCCCTTGACTCTTTCCTTTGAGGACATCTCAAATCTGTTGTGTACCAGAATCGTCTACGCACTTTTGATGATTTGAAGGATGCAATAACAACTGAGTGACAAAAGATCACCCCTGAAACCCTGGGGGGGGGGGGGTGAAAGACAGTTTGATGAAGAGAATTGTTGCGTTTTGTTGAAGAGGGTGCACAATTTGAGCATTTGTTATAATTATTATCAATAATAGTGTTTTTTTGAAAGCTGGGATGTTGCGCTACTTCTAGGACACCCTCTATTATATATATATATATATATATATATATATATATATATATATATATATATATATATATATATATATGGGTAAAAATCACTAGATGTAACACGTGAATAATTATAAATATTTGGTTATACCACGTAAGGAAAAAGAAAGATTGATTGGAGCTAGTACTTTCATTATCTTAACATTTTGAAATTCACACCATATTTATACAAAGTAATGTTTTCCCTATAAGGTCAGATTTTTTCTGACCTCTGATAAGTTTGATGTGAGGAAGAAAGATAGGACTCGATCTAAAGAAAACAAACCGGAGCTAATATTTACATTTCTCTCCTTTGTGCTGTAGATTAGGAACGATTCAAAGATATTTCTGCTTATAAAAATATTTATATGCATTATGGTATCTACTTTTGACCAGTTAATCGTGCGGTACAATGGATTCACCCCTAGGACTCACTTTTGCTAATTTCTACATGGGTCGATTAGAAAAAGAAACATAGACTGAGAATCATTCAAAACCTTTGACCTACTGCAGATATGTTGACGTATAATAGCTTTTAATTAAAGATGAAAACGAACTGAAAAACTAAAAAAGAGAATGGAAGAACAATCTGTATTAAAATTTACTTATGAATCAAACCATAAAGGAATATTACCTTTCTTGACATGTGAAAATAAGTACAAAACCCAAGTATATACTAAACCAACAAATTCTGGAAGTTGTATTAATGAAAAGCGGAATGTCCAACAAGATACAAAATTAATGTCATACGAACATACATCAGACGCGTATACAAATACAGTTTAAGGAATAAAACGAGTATTAATTAACAATGGTTATTCCAATACTTTAGTAGTAAAAGAGATCAAGACATTTTGCAAAATTTACATATGAATAAAAAAATCGATAATAAAAAAATCAATAAAAATCTTCTATTAAACCAAATGAATGATTCATATAATACGGACGAAAGAATAATCAATAATATTATACACCAAAATACAAAATTTACGAATCCAGAAGGAAAATTAAATGTGATAATATACTACAAAACAAAGAAAATTACCAATCACATCATTAAAAATAACACAAACAAAACAAAAGGAATCAAAGCCTCCAATTTAATTTATTAATTCAATTGTATTTATGAAGACTGTAAGCTTCACTCTTCGAATAAATACATTGGAATGACAACCACATCCTTATTTCGTAGACTCACTATGGATTTCCAAAACAGCACCATCAAAAATCCTTATTTAATAGAACACAGAATCCATCTCACAAGAGAAATTTTAGTGGAAAACACCATAATCAAAGGGAAAACTGACCGCACTGACCTTCACATCATGGAAGCTATCTTAATCCAAGAAGAGAGACTGAGGCTTAATAGCCAACAGATGGCTACACATAGGATCTTAAAACTCTTAACAGATTCAATAATTTTATTAATACTAATAAAATTCTCATTCCACAAATTTATCACAATAATTTTCATTTTAAATTCCAAATTTTACATTTTAATTTCGATTTTTTTTATATATTAAAAAATACATTGAATGTAGCTCCTTTAAAACATGCAAAATATCTACACATATTTACTATTTATAGTATTCAATTTCTTTATATTTATTAGTATAGCCCCAGAAGATGACCGAAAAGATCGAAAGGTACTTTGGGACAATAATAAATATATTATGAATATTGGAACCCTTATTCATAACCTTTCTCAAGACAAAAAGAATGTAATAAGAAAATTAGAGATGCAAAGAAAGAAGTTAATTAAAGATTAGCTGGCTCTAGTCTTTAATAAACCATAAATAAAAGAGAAACTCCTACCTAAATATACAAATATTTTCATTTTAAATCTCTCGATTTTTCTTAAATTCCGCTTTTGGTCGTGAGTTAACTCATGGATAAGTTCGCCAAAATTCATCAGAAAAATATTTTCGAACGAAGTCAGGAAACTAATTTACTGAGCAAAACAAATAGATTTACTGGTCTGACGCGTTTCGATACACAAATGTATCATTAAACTAGTCAACAATGATTTTGCTACTTGGGTATTAGCTTGTGATTTATACTAATTTGAGTACGCTGATTTAGAATCTGTAATCAGAATTATGCTAGCACCTAAGGTTCCTGAGTTACGCACATACTATTTAGTTACACATATGGGCAGTGTTGCTTCGGCAACCGTAGTGAGAGGATGTGTTGTGTGTGTTTGGTTCCTGCGTTACACTCCTGCTTTATCACCTTGTCAAATTTAACCATTATAGCAGTGGTGTTGAAACGGCATTTACATACAGTGATTAATGACATTTTTCTTTCAGATTTATCTCTCAATTCATTTGTAAATGAAATAAGAGTGTACAAAAATATATAACAGGATATATATACAAACTAAGTTGAAAACATGAATCGGCAAGATGTATAAATAGCAAGACAACTTTTGGTATATTTGTGGAAGATATACCCCAAGCAACCAGCGGAAAAATTTAGCTAAAAGATTGAAACTGCATACAATTATTACTTTGGTTGTAAAGTTGATAACCAAGAAAAGCCCTGGGCACCTCACAATATTGTAGTGTGTTATACGGGGCTCACACAGTGGTTAAATGGCAAATGGAATGGTATGCCTTTTGCTGTAGTAATGGTGTGGCGTGAGCCAACAAATCATGTTTTCGATTCCTACTTTTTTATGACAAATATTGCAGGATTCTCAAATAAGTACAGGTCTAAAATTGTATATCCAGATTGTAAGTCAGCTATAAAACTAGTACTCCATGATATGGAGATGCCAATCTCAGTTCGTCCATAAGCTAGTGCAGTTAAAGATGATGATTAATCGCCTGAAGAGGAGGATAACAATGATGATGAAATGTATGAGGATGATTCTAAGGAAAAGAAGATCCAGTTTATAAATCAAGAAAGATTGAATGATTTGGTGAGGGATTTGTCAATGTCAAAAAAGAACGCAGAACTGTTGGGCTCCAGACTACAGCGATGAAATCTTCTAGAGGACGGTGCAAAAATATCTACTTTCCGTAAACGCCATGAGGCCTTAGCTTCTTCTATAAATAAGAAGATAGTGCTTGTTTCTGTACTGATGTTTAGGACCTCATAAATCAACTAGAAAACGAGCATTTTCCTGATGAATGGAGACTATTCATCGATGCAAGCACTGCTAGCCTCAAAGCTGTGTTGCTATACAATGGTAACAAAAAATCCCTTCAATTCCTGTCGCACCTATTGTTGGGATGATAGAGACATATGGCTCAATGAAATTTATTTTGGAAGGTGTTCATTATTGGCATCACAAGTGGAATATCTGTTGAGATCTAAAGGTAATTTCGTTATTTCTTGGACTGTAGCTAGAATATACGAAGAATATGGGCTTCTTGTGCCTATGGAACAGCCGTGACGACAGGAATCATTATATTGTCAAAAAAGTGGCCCGAAAGAGAAGAACACATAGTTGGCCGATACAATGTGAAGCACATGCCTTTGGTACATCCATAGAAGATCTGACTTCCACCACTTCATATCAAACTTGGGCTTATGACTAATTTTGTTAAAGCAATAGTCCATGATTCTGATGGGTTTCAGTATCTTAAAAGAAAGTTGGTGAAAAGAAAACCGATGCTAAACTTAAAGCTGGCATTTTTTTGTATGGCCGAGGATCAAAGAATTGATACATGAAAGGGAGTTCAGAAATAAACTAACTCCACTTGAGTTGGCAGCATGGGATTCATTTGTCCATGTAATGCAGAAATTCCTTGGTAATTAATCATAGGGCTGAAAACTATGAAGAACTACTGGACAACATGCTAAAGGCCTATCAACGATTGGGGTGTCGGATGTCTCTTAAGATGCATTTCTTGCATTCGCATCTAGATTTTTTCCATATAATATTGGTGATATTAGTGACGAACATGAGGAAAGGTTCCACTAAGATATAGCCATGATGGAAAGCAGGTATCAAGGCCGCTTCAATGAAAACATGATGGGTGACTACTGCTGGTTCTTACAACGGGAGGATCCTATATCCACGTACAAGCGCAAGAGCAAGAGTCTCAAACATTTTTGAAGAAATTTATAGTTAGGGTGTGGTGGAGCGAATTTAAGTGTGTGTGTGAAGGGCCATTCACCCACCCATTTTCCAATACCCTCTCCCTTCCTCCGTAAGAATGTGTGTATAAATGAAAATGTTTTTTGTTTTATTCTCTTTTGAATATATGTAATTGATTTCATGTTGTATTAAAATGTGTTTTTCTCTTTCTCAGCTACTAAATGTTAAATATTTTTCTAAAAGAGCACTCAAATAAACAAATAAATAAACATGGCCTGCCTTTTGTAAGAGTGGCTGGAATAACAAGATTTTGAAGAAATTTAAATCAAATTTGATACGGCTTTTAATAATAGTTCGTTGCGGTGGGCTTTAATAGCCTGAAGACGTGATCGGATCGTGTAATGAATTGAGCTCGGAGGTGCCAGACCCCTAAGACCCATGCACCCAATTTTGGTCACAAGAGTGACTGCCAGCAAGATTTTCCCCCGGGGGACCGGCAAATCATAAACCCTGGTACCATATAAGCTAACTTCTCCTTTTGTTCGTCTCTTCTTTTGTATTTGTAAATATTTTTCGACTGGTATTATTCGAAGATAAGATTGTTTTTTTTTGTATATGTATATTTGTAAATATTTTGATTGGTAGTATTCTCAAGATAGGATTGTTTTTTGTATATGTATATAATTAAATATTTGGGGATTGATAGTATTCGCCGGATAGGATTGTTTTTTTTTGTATATATATAATAGGCTTGTTGTGACTATATTTATCCCTACTTTTGTAAATAAAGGACTGTATATCAAATCGTTTCGATTCTTCCTCGGGGTTCTCAAGGCTCATCAATTCTAGGAGAAGGTTGGGACGTGGGCCGAGTGTTGCCTTTGGCACGCTACATTTGGTGCCCGAATTGGGACCTTGAGAATTCGAAACCGAAGGAATTGGATTTAATTGCAGTCCATCTGTATATTGGTAAAGTAGTTTGGTTGATTTTACCCTCCTCCTATCCTCTTGAACTAACTCGGGAACAATAGCTTCGGCTGAAAGTTTGAATGAAGAAGTAGTGCGATTGAGGCTGGAGTTGAGGAAGAAAGAAGAGTGATTAAGAGAATGAGGAATGAGATGAAAGGGATGAATGAAAAGACTGATAGGATAAAGAAGGAAATGAGAGACCGACAGGATCAGACTGATCAACGGATGCAGGACTTGTATAATATGATGACAGGGGCTGGACCAGCTCCAGAACTTACGACCCTGAGCCCTGCTCTGACTGAAGGGACTCAGCTGAATGAAATGGATGGGAGTGTGATTGAGTCTAGACAAGATATTGTGAGTGGTAGGAAAGAGGGTGAATGGATAATAGTGGAAGGTAAGAGAGGAAGGAAGCATGGTTCTAAGGTTAAGGATAGGAAGGCGAGAGGGAAGAGTGTGGGGTTCCTATACTCAGATGAGGGAGAGAGTGACGATATGATTGGAATGAGTGAGACCAAGAGTATCTCTTCGGAGAGTGAAGTGAATGTGGGGAAAGGAATTTTGATTAGGGAAGTGCCTAAGATCGATAAGTTTAGATTGCATGGGGGAAAGAGTATGGGTGAGTTCTTCGGGGATTTTGAGCGATACTGCAAGCTCAAGTACCCGCAGAAAAAGGGTCACTGGGTGAATGCTCTAGAAAATTGTTTGGATGGGAAAGTGTAGGAGTTTTTTCGAGTGATTACGAGTGTGGGTAAGCCGAAGTACGATGTGGTGAAGAAGAGGATGATTGGAACGGTGAAGAGAATGAAAGAGAGCGTAAAATATAAGAGAGTAAACGAATATTAGAAGTCGCATATGAGTAAGAACGAAGGGGTGAATATGTATGCAAATTGGCTTGAGATTATCGCAAGAACGAGGCATGGCAATGATGGAGTGAATGAGTGTAAACCACTGATGAGGAGGTTTCTGGACACGATCCCGCGAAAGATGAGTGAATGGCTGAGTGGAAAGAGAAAGAAGAGAATGAGGCTGACAGATGAACGGTTTATAAGGGAGAATGTGTTGGAGCTGTTGGAAGATGGATGATTTGATGATGAAAGCGATCTAGAAGAGGATAAATGGTACAGTGTGGATGTCGGGCGTAAGAAGCCCAGGAGCTTTCCTTAGCCCCAGCAGTTTGTCAGCTACAAGGATGCCCTGAAGGCTAAACCAGCTGGAGTTAAGTCGAGCTTCCTGGGCAGGCAGAATGGATGAGTAAATGGAGGGTGGTCAAATGGAAGGGGGCAGATGAATCTCAAGCGTAGAAACCGGTATATGAGAGAACAACCGAGGTATATCCTAGCGAATGAGAGGCAGAATGGAGTGAAAAGGAGTGTGGAATGTCGTAGGTGTGGGCGAAAAGGACATGTACTGGC
Source organism: Ceratothoa steindachneri (assembly GCA_963969495.1). Lineage (NCBI taxonomy): Eukaryota > Metazoa > Arthropoda > Malacostraca > Isopoda > Cymothoidae > Ceratothoa > Ceratothoa steindachneri. The sequence continues at coordinate 195,685,558 of OZ018322.1, forward strand.
TGAATGCAGTTACGCGTCTGGTGCATGTTTTGCGTGTGGAAAGAATGGGCATATGGTGAAAGATTGTCAGGAAAGTTTGAATGAATGTTTCGAGTGCAAAGAGAAGAGCCATTTGAAGAGATAATATCCGAAGTTGAATCGCGGAGTAACTGCTAGAGGTAGTATGAATTATGCTTGTGGTAACTGTGTAAAGGCTGGTTATTATGCAAGAATGTGCCATGATCAGAGAAATGTATAAAACTATTGTGCAATGGAAGGACATTCGAGTGAAAAGTGTTGGATAAGATTGAGAGCGCAAGATGTGAATGAAAAGACTGAGTCGGGAAACTGAATCGTGAGAGGGTACCTGGTGAAGTATCCTATGCGGGTGTCAGTGTGAAAGATGTGTTGGTAGGTCTGTCTAGTGTGAAAGTGCTGTCTGGTAGAAAGTATGAGTGACTGAGTGTAAAGATTGAAGTGAACGGGATTGAGTGTTTGGCTTTGATAGATTCTGGGTGCAAGGCGAGCTTGGTATATAAGGATGTGTATGATAAGGTGAGTGATAAAGCCCACCTGTCTGAGTGTAAGGGTAGTTTTCTAGGGATTGGTAGTATGAGAGTGCCTGTGATTGGAATGATAAGGTCAGCTGTTCGAATGCGTGGTATGTTGATGAATGAGTGTGAATTATCTGTGATTGATAAGGTGAGTAGTGAGTATAGTGTGATTTTGGGGTGTAATTTTATGAAAGTGAGCCGTATTGTTGTGCATCCTGCGAGTGATCAGATTGAGAGAAAGATTGGTAAAAATACAGTGTATAAGTTATATGTAGGAAAAGATGATAGTGTTTTGATGAGTGTGCCTACCGGTATTGAGGTGACTGCTATGGAGAGTGTAAGGCGTGTGAAGGGTGAAAGGGTGTCCGTTGGAGTGAGTGGAGTAAGGATATGCGTTTGAATGTGGGTGAGAACACTGTGTTATTGGATGGGAAGGATGCGTGTTATGAAGTAAGGGGTGTTGCTTGTGTGTTTGATGGCTTGATGAGAATGAATGATCCTTTTGTATGTGTGCAGGCGGACCCCAGTGTGAAAGGGCAGGTGAGGGGGATCCAAGTCGGATATGACTGGGTTACCTCTCGACTGTCAATGAGGTAGGTATGGATGATATTAGGGATGTCTGGGTAAATGTGACTAATGAAAATATGTGTGCCTGGACGTATAATGAAGTGGAAATGATGGTGGAATTGGATGAATGTTTGACTGAGTATGAAATGGAGGATGTGTATCGAATGCTGTTTGAACGAAAAGGAGTCCTCAGTAAGGGTGATCTGGATCTCGTGGTTACAAAGCTTCCGGAATTCAAGATTGTTCTGAAGGAGGCCACCCCAATCTATCGGGGGCCGATACAATTCCCTTGTCCGGTTGCTGATGAGATTGAGGAGCAGTGTGTGAAATTAGAACGACTCGGGGTGATTGAAGAAAGTCAGAGTATATTTTTGCCTGTACATAAGCCGGATGGAAGATTGCGGCCGTGTGTAGATTATCGAAAGGTGAATGAAAGGACTGTAAAAGAAAGGTTTCCGATATGTGTGGTATTTGCGTGTGTGTATAATATGCATGAGATGAGGTAGTTTACAAAGCTGGATTTGGTACGGGGGTATTACCAGATGCCCATTGCTGAGAAGAGCCGGCCGGTGACTTCTTTTTCTTCTGCAAAAATGCATTATCAGTTCCAGAACCTCAGCTTTGGGTTGGCTAATGCTCCCGGAGCCTTCCAGCGGGCGATGAATGTTGTGTTGAGTAAGTTTGCGAGTAAGAATGTAATTGTGTTTATAGATGATATTTTGATCATGAATAAGGGTTTTGAAGAGTATATGAGATTGGTGAATGATGTGTTGAGAACGTTAGAGAGTGTTGGTGTGCAGGTGAAAGTAGCGAAGTCTGAATGGTTTGCGAAAGGAGCGGAATTTCTTGGGCATATGGTGAGTCATAATGAGGCGCCAAAGTCGACGAAGTATGTTGAGAAGGTGCAAATATTTCCGAAACCGGTAACTGGGAAGCAACTGAAGTCGTTTTTAGGTTTAATTGAGTTTCAGCGAAAGTTTATACGTGATTGTTCGGGTGTGAGTAAGCCTCTGATTGAGTGGATAGGCAAGAAAGGTAGTACGATTGTCAGGTGGAATGATAAGATGAATGAGGCATATGAGGAACTGAAAGAGACAGCGCCTGACGATGTTGAATTGGCGTACCCGGATTATAGTGCGAATGCTAAAATGCTTGAATTGTATACTGATGCGAGTAGGTATTGTATGAGAGGTTTTCTGATGCAAGAGCAGCGTTTGAATGGAGAGAATGTCAGGCGAATAATTGGGTATGTATCCAAGGCTATGAATGCGGCAGAGCGAAAGTATTCGACTGTGGAGCGAGAGTTGGCTGCGATAAGGTATTGTTTGAAAGTGTTGCGTTCATTCTTGTATGGTGTGAGGTTCGTGATTAAAACAGATCACTAACCTCTTGTGTATTTGCAACGTATGAAATGGGCTGATAGTAGGATTGCGAGGACTTTGGAAGATTTGAGTGACTTTAACTATGTGATTGAGTATTTGCCTGGTGAACGAAATGGAGTGGCTGATTTGATGTCAAGGTATCTTGGTACGAATGATGAAAATGTGTGTAGAGCGAGTGATCCTGAGTATTTGCCGAAAGGGATTATGAATGGAAAGGAGAGTAAGGATAGTGGAGATTCCTTGTTTGAGAGTGTATGGAATGGTTTGCAAGATTTGAAGAGTGATGGAGTAGACGTGAGAGTTCCCGATAGTGTGGATGACTTAATGAAGGAGGTAATGAATGAAGTATGTAGGAAGCTTGAAATTATTGGTATGGCGAGGGTGAAAAACTTTATGAAATAATTGAGAGTGATGTGTATTCCAGGGGTCCCGCCGTTTCATGAAGTGTTGATTGTAGTGAGTCGTTTGTATGGAGTGATTGTTTATGTGCACTTTGGCGATAAGAGGCCGATTGTGTACAAAGAAGAGAAAGTGAACGGTTTGAATGATAATGTGGTGCATCTGCAGTGTTCAAGCGGTGTGCTTTACAATTGGGTGATTGAAAAGTGTTCGTATATGAGTGAGAAAAATGATTGTCTGGGAGAAGATGAGTGTGTGGTTAATGATGATATGGCAGTTGAGGACGGTGTGGATATCAGCGCTGATGTTGGTGTGGTTGTTTCTTCTGTGTATTGTGAGCATGGTGGACCTGATATGATGGAAGCGAGAGTGAAAGTTGCTGAAAGATTCTTCTGTGGCTTGATTGATACTGGAGCGCAAGTGTCTTTAGTGAATGAGAGGATTCTGAGTAAGTATGATGAGTTTAGATGTTTGCGAGTGTAAGCCTGTGAAGTTACGGATAAGTAGATGGGGGAATGGCATGATAGTGGCATGGGAACAGGTTAGTCTGAAAGTGAGTTTGGGTAATGGTGTGAATGTGAAGCATGACTTTGTAATTCTGAAAGATGAGCAAATGCTGTGTTGTTTTCTGCTTAGTGTGGACTTCATGAGATTGAATGATTTGTCTTTGGATGCTGATAAGGATTGTGTTATGAAAGGCGAATGTGAGGTGATGGGGTTGAATGGGTGTGCGAAGAATGTTGTCAAGTTTTTCGGCATGATTGAGTTGGTCATGGATGATGAGATTGAGATTTTAAGTGATGAGGATATTCTAGAGATGCAAGAGATGTGTCCTTTTGTAAGTGAGTTGAAGAGATGTGTGTTGATTAGAATGAATGGCCTGAGTGTTTGAGTGATTTTAAAAGGTTTGCTAAAGATTTTGTTGTCTGTATGAATGTTGTATATTTTGTAAGGCATATGAAGGGTGGTGATGATATGTATGTACCTGTGATGTTCTTGGTTGGTATGATTGGTTTGGTGAAGATTGTAAATGATAATTATGGGCATATGGGTAGGTTTAAGCTGTGGGAGTGTATGAAGGAGCGTGTGTCCCATCCGTTTCTGAGGACTGTTGTGAATGATGTTGCGACTACGTGTAAAAGGTGTCAGAAGCGAAAGGTGCAAGGTGTGCAAGTGAAACCACCGAATTTAAAAGTAGATGCGAAAGAACCCTTTGAATTGGTAGTGATTGATTGCGTTTCTTTGCCGCGTACGAGTGCTGGGAATATTCGGATGGTGTTATGGTAAATCATAAAAGTAAGTTTGCATATGCAGCGCCTGTGAGACATAAAAGGAGTGTTACAGTTGCACGTGTAGTTGAGCAAATGTTTTTCCCTATGTATGTATGGAAACCTAGGAGATGTCTGAGGGATAATGGGCCTGAATTTGTAGGAGAAGTGTTTGAACGGATGTTGAGAGAGAATGGTAACAAGGAGTAACAAGAAGAGAAAGTACCCTAGAAGACCTTACGGTACATTCAAAGAGGGTACCTTTGGACTAGCAGTCGTGCAGGCACATCTCCGCTCAAATGCTTTACGTACTTAAACGGCAACTTTTGAAGACCCTGTCTACTCTTTATGTGGGCTAAAATAGCTCTGCCAGAAGATTCGAGGAAAAACGAGAGAAGAGCTGTTTCCCGCTAACCCCCAACTCCGGGAAGAGCCTCGGATATAAATAACGCTCGACTCCCCTGAAGACACACAGAGTTGAGAAGTCTCGCCAGAACCAAGAAGATTTCCCCATGGTTCCAAGTCAAGTGCTAGCAACAAAGCAAAGTGACAGCTGGACTACCTTTCCACTGAAAGATCGTCCCAAGTGATTTTCCCGACTTCTTTCATCAACTCCTGTCGAAGCCCAACTCATTTCGGGTAGCTGAAATACTCTCCCCTAGACCGAAAGTTACCCCCGTCCCCTTTCTTTTGGAGAACTGTCATCACTTAAAAGCAGGAGACATCCGTAAGCCAAACTCCTCCTCCCTTCAGTAACCCAATTGAGTTAATCTTTCCCCCTTCGTTTATTAATGTGATTTTTGCCCGTTAATTCTCTGAGGTAATTTTACCCTTTAATTCTCTTATTATTTTTTTGTGTAAATAAAATTCTACTTTTGTACAAGTCTCTTTAAATAACCTTGAACTTTGCCATTGTCCATAATTTGCCTGAACGCCCGTCTGAACGCATGGTTTTCCGTCTCTTTTGTTGGTTCGCTTTTAAGCTAGTGGTCCTCTCCCATAGATATAATATGGTATTGATATAATGTAATGTCATACCACGACAGTCTCCCATTCTGCAAGTATATTCATATATTAAATGACTTCTCTGCTTAGCTGTTAGGTGAGGTCCTGAATTGTTTTTCTTGATAAGGTTGTATGTTCGTTTACTATTGTAGTAAATTATGAGTGATTTATTATTACATTATTTTAATTTTATGTTGGTTTTACTTCTCTGTTTATGATTTCCTTCATTATTCTTTATTCCGTTTTATACGCTCTGCTCTTAATGTTCTTGTACTATAGTTTTATATATATATATATATATATATATATATATATATATATATATATATATATATATATGAATCCATTAAACCACATTGAAAGAGAAAACGGAATAATTTTTCCTTGCAGTAATATTTTTATTACCTTTTTCGAAAAAATCCGGATTTCTTCGAAAAAGGTAATAAAAATATTACTGCAAGGAAAAATTATTCCGTTTTCTCTTCAATGCGGTTTAATGGATTCATTTTCATCATTGTCTCGTGCTACATTAAAAAATATATATATATATATATATATATATATATATATATATATATATATATATATATATATATATATATATATATATATATATATATATATATAAATATATATATATATATATATATATATATATATATATATATATATATATATATATATATATATATATATATATATATATATATATATATATATATATATACATATATATATGAAAAACTCACAAAGTATCACGTGAGGTAGCAAATGAATACAATGTCCCGCAGGAAAAAATGAAATGGTGTTTCCAAGTACTTTCGAACCTTATTAAGTTCCTTATCAAGGATAACTACATGAAATAATATTATATTAGAGGTATATATACGAAAGAAAAGTATGAAAGACCGCCTCAAAAACAAGAAATCACCAATCTTGTTTTTGAAGCGGTCTTTCATACTTTTCTTTCGTATATATACCTCTAATATAATATTATTTCATGTAGTTATCCTTGATAAGGAATTTAATAAAGTTCGAAAGTACTTCGAAATACCATTTCATCTTTTTCTGCGGGACATTGCATTCATTTGCTACCCTCACGTGATACTTTGTGAGTTTTTCATTTCATATATATATATATATATATATATATATATATATCCATATATGGAGCTCAGCAGTGAAGCCTGCATTTAATATTGAGGATAAATCCCAGAGCCACGAGAAACGGATGCAGCATCTGTTAATTTTCCACTACGTTTCGAAAACTACAAGTTTTCATCTTCAGTCTAGAATAAGTTCACAAAGTTAATACATATGAAGAAAACTTGAAAAGGCCAAAAAGACATTATTTTAAAGGGTGACCAATTATAAAATATCAGTAAAATGTACACTCTCTAGGATGGATCGACTTTAGTAAGTACCCAAATTTACCGTTTTTATATTAAATGTTTTTTAACTCTTACAGTCTTTAAAAAATTAAAACAAAGTTTAAATTTACTATCTTTAAATAATGCCAGGTCAATTTCTCTTATAGTTTTTAATTAATTTCTGCAATAAACCTTAAATTTATTAACTAATTTTTGAGTCAGTTTTAAAGCAAATTTAACTGTTGCCAAGTCATAAATAATTTTTTTTTTAACTTATAGTACATTTTACTGATATTTTATAATTGGTCACCCTTTAAAATAATGTCTTTTTGGCCTTTTCAAGTTTTCTTCATATGTATTAACTTTGTGAACTTATTCTAGACTGAAGATGAAAACTTGTAGTTTTCGAAACGTAGTGGAAAATTAACAGATGCTGCATCCGTTTCTCGTGGCTCTGGGATTTATCCTCAATATTAAATGCAGGCTTCACTGCTGAGCTCCATATATGGATATATATATATATATATATATATATATATATATATATATATATATATATATATATATATATAAATGAAGGAACTAAATAGCGAATTATGGTATATGCTAGTGAAACCACTGTATAGAAGCATAGAATTTATTTACGAGAGTAGTTTCGGTATGAAGTGTACCATACCCTCTTTAGTCATATATTAAGAATGTAATGGACACAAAAGTTGATACACAGCCTCAAATTCCTGACCAAAAAATGGAGAAATATGGTCATTAATTAGGGGGTGTGGTTCTAAGATCATTAACTATACTGTTTACAAACAGGTTCCGGGAATAGGAGCTACATTTAAATTAACCGTCAGAAAGATTGAAAGATTGTCTCTCTTATTTGTATCGATTCTACAATTTTTATTTTACGAAAATATTTACAATTGTAGATTATTAGGAATTTTGTACAATCTATTTGGTGGTTGTAATTGCTAATTCTGGTTAAAAATACTATATATAGTACTGCCTCGCCTAAAATCACCTTTATGTTCATATATTCTCTTTTTTAAATGTTCTCTCAGTCTCTCCTATATAGAACGACGGACAGTTAGTGGATTCACACGGGATTACATATACATCTGTCTCATCTCGCTGATCCATGGGCTTATTCGAATTGAAAGATTGAGGGTAGAATAAGGGTATTTATACGTAGTTCGACCTGGAGAAATAAGCTAAGTACTTTGCGATCTTATATTTGAGTTGTAAGCCAGTTTGGCCTACATAACGACTGTGGCAGGTCGTACATGTATAATTGTATCCAAGTTAGTATCCAAATTTCTCTCCAAAATATATTATACTCGACCCTTTCTTACTACTGTTTCTAAGCAGAAGGTCTTCCTTAGACTACCCTATCTCGAGCATTTGACATCCGAGTTTAAAAACTCCTTCTATCTACCCTCAACAATCATTTCCCTCAATGCCAGTTCATTTGTATAAATTCCAACTCTGTATCGTTGAATTCATATTTTCTCCATAAGGAGCCAATCCCTTTGGGCTTGCGATCCTGTATAGTTTATAATTATACATGTACGATCTGCCATAGTCGTTATGTAGGCCAAGCTGGCTTACAATTCAAATGCAGGATCGCAAAGCACTTAGGTTTGTCTCATAGTACTGGTATTCCCATTTCTAAACCTGAAGCCTCTTCCATCAGGCATCACTCTGAGTATCACCATCATCTTCTTAGTTCGGATTCATTTACCATCTTATCTTCAGCCTTAACTTCTCTCGATTTGAAAATCTTAGAGTCACTGTATATCAATAAAATAAACCCAAACTTAAATGATTACTCCTCAATTAAACATTTCACTATATAACCTACCAACACTTCAATACATTAACTAACCAACCGAAAAATCTAGTTAATAGTTTTTATATCTTTAGTTAGTTGATTTTACAATTCCTACGATAAAGATTAGTCACTCTTTTTAATTCATTCACTTTTTTTCGTTTTTGTTATGTTTATAATTTAATATAATAGGTTATTTTATTGTTTATTCCAGTTACCTTTAATTTTTAATATTCAATTCAGTTTAGTTTAAAACTTCACTTCTTTCTATTATTTTTCAAAATTACACTGGATAGTATCAATTAATTTTACATATTATTATTTGTGTTTTACTTTAATCTTAATAATTGTCAATTTTTTAATTTCAACTTGTCTTCATCCGTTTTTTTAGCCATTATATACTGCATGCTTCTAACTGTTAAACTGTTTTTGTTAATATTCCTTCCCCTTCTTATTAGTCGATACAGTCGCTGAAGATGGTCCTAGTGAAGGTCGGAAACGTCCGGCCAATAAATGATTAGTGTAATCACCTGGGTCTTCATATTCCTACAATATGTATATATATATATATATATATATATATATATATATATATATATATATATATATATATATATATATATCCATATATGGAGCTCAGCAGTGAAGCCTGCATTTAATATTGAGGATAAATCCCAGAGCCACGAGAAACGGATGCAGCATCTGTTAATTTTCCACTACGTTTCGAAAACTACAAGTTTTCATCTTCAGTCTAGAATAAGTTCACAAAGTTAATACATATGAAGAAAACTTGAAAAGGCCAAAAAGACATTATTTTAAAGGGTGACCAATTATAAAATATCAGTAAAATGTACACTCTCTAGGATGGATCGACTTTAGTAAGTACCCAAATTTACCGTTTTTATATTAAATGTTTTTTAACTCTTACAGTCTTTAAAAAATTAAAACAAAGTTTAAATTTACTATCTTTAAATAATGCCAGGTCAATTTCTCTTATAGTTTTTAATTAATTTCTGCAATAAACCTTAAATTTATTAACTAATTTTTGAGTCAGTTTTAAAGCAAATTTAACTGTTGCCAAGTCATAAATAATTTTTTTTTTAACTTATAGTACATTTTACTGATATTTTATAATTGGTCACCCTTTAAAATAATGTCTTTTTGGCCTTTTCAAGTTTTCTTCATATGTATTAACTTTGTGAACTTATTCTAGACTGAAGATGAAAACTTGTAGTTTTCGAAACGTAGTGGAAAATTAACAGATGCTGCATCCGTTTCTCGTGGCTCTGGGATTTATCCTCAATATTAAATGCAGGCTTCACTGCTGAGCTCCATATATGGATATATATATATATATATATATATATATATATATATATATATATATATATATATATATATATATATATATATATATATATATATATATATATATATATACATATTGTAGGAATATGAAGACCCAGGTGATTACACTAATCATTTATTGGCCGGACGTTTCCGACCTTCACTAGGACCATCTTCAGCGACTGTATCGACTAATAAGAAGGGGAAGGAATATTAACAAAAACAGTTTAACAGTTAGAAGCATGCAGTATATAATGGCTAAAAAAACGGATGAAGACAAGTTGAAATTAAAAAATTGACAATTATTAAGATTAAAGTAAAACACAAATAATAATATGTAAAATTAATTGATACTATCCAGTGTAATTTTGAAAAATAATAGAAAGAAGTGAAGTTTTAAACTAAACTGAATTGAATATTAAAAATTAAAGGTAACTGGAATAAACAATAAAATAACCTATTATATTAAATTATAAACATAACAAAAACGAAAAAAAGTGAATGAATTAAAAAGAGTGACTAATCTTTATCGTAGGAATTGTAAAATCAACTAACTAAAGATATAAAAACTATTAACTAGATTTGTTCGGTTGGTTAGTTAATGTATTGAAGTGTTGGTAGGTTATATAGTGAAATGTTTAATTGAGGAGTAATCATTTAAGTTTGGGTTTATTTTATTGATATACAGTGACTCTAAGATTTTCAAATCGAGAGAAGTTAAGGCTGAAGATAAGATGGTAAATGAATCCGAACTAAGAAGATGATGGTGATACTCAGAGTGATGCCTGATGGAAGAGGCTTCAGGTTTAGAAATGGGAATACCAGTACTATGAGACAAACCTAAGTGCTTTGCGATCCTGCATTTGAATTGTAAGCCAGCTTGGCCTACATAACGACTGTGGCAGATCGTACATGTATAATTATAAACTATACAGGATCGCAAGCCCAAAGGGATTGGCTCCTTATGGAGAAAATATGAATTCAACGATACAGAGTTGGAATTTATACAAATGAACTGGCATTGAGGGAAATGATTGTTGAGGGTAGATAGAAGGAGTTTTTAAACTCGGATGTCAAATGCTCGAGATAGGGTAGTCTAAGGAAGACCTTCTGCTTAGAAACAGTAGTAAGAAAGGGTCGAGTATAATATATTTTGGAGAGAAATTTGGATACTAACTTGGATACAATTATACATGTACGACCTGCCACAGTCGTTATGTAGGCCAAACTGGCTTACAACTCAAATATAAGATCGCAAAGTACTTAGCTTATTTCTCCAGGTCGAACTACGTATAAATACCCTTATTCTACCCTCAATCTTTCAATTCGAATAAGCCCATGGATCAGCGAGATGAGACAGATGTATATGTAATCCCGTGTGAATCCACTAACTGTCCGTCGTTCTATATAGGAGAGACTGAGAGAACATTTAAAAAAGAGAATATATGAACATAAAGGTGATTTTAGGCGAGGCAGTACTATATATAGTATTTTTAACCAGAATTAGCAATTACAACCACCAAATAGATTGTACAAAATTCCTAATAATCTACAATTGTAAATATTTTCGTAAAATAAAAATTGTAGAATCGATACAAATAAGAGAGACAATCTTTCAATCTTTCTGACGGTTAATTTAAATGTAGCTCCTATTCCCGGAACCTGTTTGTAAACAGTATAGTTAATGATCTTAGAACCACACCCCCTAATTAATGACCATATTTCTCCATTTTTTGGTCAGGAATTTGAGGCTGTGTATCAACTTTTGTGTCCATTACATTCTTAATATATGACTAAAGAGGGTATGGTACACTTCATACCGAAACTACTCTCGTAAATAAATTCTATGCTTCTATACAGTGGTTTCACTAGCATATACCATAATTCGCTATTTAGTTCCTTCATTTATATATATATATATATATATATATATATATATATATATATATATATATATATATATATATATATATATATATATATATATATATATATTCCTAAAACAGACTCAAATGCCATATTTTATGATATAAAATCACCTAAAAATCCAAAGTAGTAGCTAAAATCCCTGTAAGATTTTATGGATTAAGGAGACACCCCTTTAAAAAAAAAATATATATAACGGGTTTATTTTATTTACTTGTTAACTGAAATAAAGTAATGAGTCCATATTATATTCAGCTGTAATTTGGTTGTGAATACTCTAATATTAAAAAAGTTATGCTTTTGTTTCTTTGTATAAATTTATGGAAAAAAATCATCCTTATTTTCAGTTAAAACGTCGGGGTATTTTTATACAGACTACAATATTAACTTTAATTTACTTTAATCCTTTGGAAAGTTTGGGTTTCGTATTTTTCCAATAATGAGCATAATTATTTTTATAATTTTCAATCATAATACTATAATTTATTACCTTAGATTTGTTTTAATTCGATTTGGATATCGTATAGATTAAATAATCTTTAAAACCTGCCAAAATCATTTTTGAAAGGCCGTGTTATTGCGTCAAAAATGCAGAAAATAGAAAACGATTAATGGTGGACTTATTTATTTAATTAATTCAAGGACCTTTTTTTCTTTTTGCTCTATAAGCTCATCTGGCACTTATTTATTTATTTTGATAATGTGGCAAAATCGGGGATCAAATTGAAACTTTGATGGTCATGTGTTTTTTAAATTGTTAAATGTTAAAAAAGTTTGTACATATTAATTTTCTAACTCATAAGCTGTGTAAGTGTGAAAACAAGTTGGTATATATTGTTTTTTTTTTCTAACGTAAAGCGAGTTTATTTGTGTTATCCTTTTGCTGATCTATTTGAAGTCATTTTTTCCAGGTGTTTCAGACTTCTGCAAACTTTGTTCTTCTACACCGGGAAAAGTTCTCTCATTTCACTAATTGAAGACCGCTCTGCAATTAACTATTATTATTATTATTATTATTATTATTATTATTATTATTATTATTATTATTATTATTATTATTATTATTATTATACATCATCGTCAACCTCATGATAATTATCATCATCGTCATCATCATAATAGCCCTCATTGTCGTCATCATCGTCATAATCGTCCTCATTATTATCATATCGTCGTCATAATAATATCATAAGCAGCAGCATGATCGTCATGATCGCCATCATCATTGTCATCCTCATCGTTAAGATTGTTATCATCATTCTCATCACCTGAGTCATCAAAATTTTCATAATCGTGATTATGATCTTAGTCAGAATCATCTTCGCTATCATTATCGTCTTCATCGTCATAATCATCGTTAGGACCGTCAACATCATCATCGTTATTTCCATCCTCAATTTCATCACATTTACCATCATCATTAATGACATGATGATAACCATATTCATTATCATTCTCGTCATCATTTTTACCATGGTCATAAAAATAATCATCGTCTCATACTCATCATCATATTCATCAAAGTCATCATTATCATCGTTTTCATCATAGTTATTATCATTGTTATTCTCGTTATCGAAATAATTATAATCATTTCCAAGATTATCATGATCATCATCGTCATTACCATAATAATCATCATCGTTATCATTATAGTCATAACAATATTAACGTCATCGTATCATCAGCATCAACCTCATCTCATCATCGTTATCATCGTCATGATCATCATCATTTTCAGCATCACATTTACCATCTTTATCATCATCGTAACCATCATCATCAATGCCATCATCATCGTTATTATTATCAGTCAGAGTCAGAGTCAAGGTAATCATCTCCATCATCTTTATTATTATAGTATTCATTGGAATTCTAATCATAATAATCATCATTATCATTAGCATCATCATTCTTCTATTATAGTGAGGTCGTTATTATTATTATTATTATTATTATACATCATTGTCATCGTCAGGATGATGATGATTGTCATTATCGTTATCGTCATCATTGTCATGATCGTTATGATCATCGTCGTGTTCATCATTATCAGCGTCGCAATAATCATTTTAATACTTGTCAGTATCATCATCATCGTAATAAACGTCATCACCATTGTCATCCGATCGTTATTATCATCGCCATGTATGTCATAATCATTCTCATCATTTGAGTCATCACCTTTTCATATTGGTTATTCATCTCCATCATTATAATCATCATCATCGTTCTTTCCATCATCAATGTCACCATCGTTATCATCATCATAATCGACATGATCGTCATATTTATCACCATTACCATCATCGTCCTAATCATCGTCATCATAATCATTATCTTCAATATCAGCGTCATCATATACATAAATGTGATCATTATAATCGTCTTCATCATGGTCTTCATCATCCTCGTTATCAAACTAATTATATTCATCATTTTCACATCGTCATCATCATAATCATCAGCGTTATCATTTTCTAGATCATCAAGATTAACATTGTCATCACCATAATCATCATCATAGTTATCTTCATAGCCAGAACAATCATTATCATTATTATCATCGTCTTATCATCATCATAATCATCATTGTCGTCATGATGGTCATCATATTCAACATCGAATTAATATTAATGGCCTCATCGTCACGATCGTCATAATATTCCGAAGCGCATTTACCATTATTGACATCATTGTCATCATCTTTATTATTACAGTATTCATCCGAATTCTAACCGTAAACATCTTTATTATATTATAGTCATGGTCATTATTATTATTATTATTATTATTATTATTATTATTATTATTATTATTATTATTATTATTATTATTATTATTATTATTATACATCAATGTTATCGTCATCATCATTGTCATCATCGTTATCATCATCATTGTCATGATCGTCATAATCATCGTCGTGATCATCATCATTATTATCGTCTTGATAATCATTATCACTCTTGTTAGTATCATCCTCATCGCCATGAACATCATCATCATTTTCATCCCCATCGTTATCATCATCGTTATGGTTGCCATCACCATTCTCATCATCAGAGCCATCATCTTTTTCATAATGTTATTATCATTTTGGTCATCATCGTCATCTTCATCATCATAATCATTATCAGGATCGTCAACATCCTTATAGTTATCTCCATCCCCAATGTCATAATCGTTATGATCATCATCATAATCGAAATTATCATCATATGCATCATCTGTATCACCATACTCATCATTATAGTTAACTTCATAGTCATAACAATCATTATCGTAATCATTATCATCCTCATCTCATCCTCGTCATCATCATTATGTATCATCAGAGTCTACGTTATAATCGTCATCATCTTTCTTATTACAGTATTCATCCGAATCCTAATCGTAGACATCATTATTATAATAAACATACTCATTATCATCATCATCATTATTTTATAGTCATGGTCGTTAATAATATTATTATTATTATTATTATTATACATAATTGTCATCAAAATCATCATTGCCCTCATTGTCTCATCGTTATCGTCATCATTGTCATGAATGTCATAATCATCGTCGTGATCGTCATCATCATTATCATCCTTGTCACCATCCGCATCATCGTCATGAACGTCAACATCATTGTCATCCCCATCGTTATCACCATTCGTCATTATTGTCATGATAATTCTCATCATCTTTTTCATAAGTTATTATCATCTTGGTCATTATCATCTTCGTCATCATAATCATCATCAGGATCGTCAACATCATCATCGTTATCATCATCATAATCGACATGATCCTCATAGTTATCATCATTATCACCATCGTCATAATCATCGTCATCGTAATCATCATCTTCCTTATCATCGTCCTCATCATGTTCACATCATCGCTCTCCTCGTTATCATACTAATTATATTAATCATTGTCATAATCGCCTTTATCATAATCATCATCGGGAGAGATCAATTATGGGCCTTTTACCGCTGAACGTTCAGCCATTCTTTTATCTGATCCCCATTTTAAGATTTCCTTATTTTCTCCGACTTTTGGAACAATCGAGTGACTCTTTAGGCGCTTCTCATCCCTTAGTCTGCAATTGGCTAGTCCAGAATGCGCCCCTTTATTGAGTTCTTTGTTGCTTGGTTTCCCGGGCATCTGTTGATCCTGGGCAACGAGAAGGATGATCTGCTGGCCCCTTCAGCTTATTCTCGGGCCCTTAATAACTTTGCATAGCCTTTTAGATTTATTTTCATCAATAAGAGTATATTTTTCATTTCTTACAGGACGAATGGGGTGGCTGTTTGTCCTCTAAGTTATATAATATCAAAAAGCATAGGTGGGCGTTATCGCGATGATTTATCGCGATAACGATATCGGGTTATCGGTTATCCGATATTTTTTTGGCGTTATCGATTCATTGGTATCGCCGATATTTTGGGTTCCAAATTAGCGATAATCGATAATTTCAGTTTTTGGTTCCAGTTTAGCACCGGGGCGAGCCACGCGTGCCTTGGAGGCAGAAATAAGTAGGTCCGAGCTACTATTTTAAAACTAGTTAATTAAATAATAAATACTATTTTTGTATTTCAATTATCAGGTCATGGCACCTGTCGCCAATGCACTGGACCACATCCAGGAGGAGAAGCAATGCTGCCTTTGGGCTGCCTGACCCCACCCTCATTGTGACCAAGAAGAAGCTGGTCAACTTGATGACCAGCGGCAGCCTCCGGTTCTGCGAGCCTCTAGCCAACACCCTCCTCGCTGCCATGGAGAGGAGGTTCGTCGCCACCTTTGAAGATGATGAGTGTCCTTTGGTTACTGCCTTCCACCATAAGTTTCGCCTCAAGTGGATGGGGGCTTTTGAGGAAAGAATGGTCAAGAGGCCCGAGGTCAAGTCGCTGATGGAGAGGAAGGTAAAGGAGATCTTGTGGCGTGCTGACCTGGAGACCACCAGCATCAGCAGCAGTAGCGAGGACATGGAGACAGAGGACTACTACGCCAGCTTTTATGATTAGTAAGATCACACTAGGGATCATCACAGGTCAACCAAGTCCAAGGCTGCTCAAGTTGTGAATATGTGGCTGCAGGCCAAACGGACAGACAGTCTGGCAGACCCAGCCTTCAGAAGTGAAAAGGTCCTCATTTACCTCTTCTTGAGGTACAACACGGCGATGCCGAGCAGCGCTGTGGTGTAGCGCTTGTTCTCCCTTGGCAAGGACATCATCAGGGCTAAGAGGAGCTACCTGTCTGATGAAAACTTCAACATGCTCATGTATACAAAGGAAAACATGCTGCAGAACCTGGTCTAGACTGTGGCTGTGCAAATTTAGTTATTTTACTTAAAACAGTACTTTTCATTAGTGAAGAGACAGTATAAACATTGAATTTGAAGTTTTTTCTAAGATTTTTCTAAGATTTTTCTATTTTTTTTTAAGATTTTTCTAAGTTTTCTAAGATAAAGATAAAAAAAATTGGATTTATCGATTTTTTAATTTAAAATATCAATATCGTTATCGCTGGTATCGTAATTTTGGATTTATCGATTTATCGGTTATCACCTTATGGGGCAATAAATTCATCGCCAGTTATCGATTATCGCCGATAAGGTTATCGTAATCGATTTATCGGTTATCGTGATACATTTTTTTCGTCATCGCGACCACCTATGTCAAAAAGTCTGTTCGTCTTGGCCCTCGAGTCTTCGGATAGTACGGTCCCTAAAGGTGGCTCTTTGTCGCATTCACATCAGCCACACGAGAATAGTTCATTGCCATCTTGTTTAATTTGGTGTTCCAATCAGCGCTTGCAGCCGTTTTTATGGTGGAGCCAATAGGTCGCCCATTTTCTTTCGGAATGCCCTTATTTAACCATTCTCAGCTCGTCCTGTTCCCCGACCCTTTCAAATATCCCCCACTTGTTTAGCCTTAGCTTCTTCCTAGCAGAGGGATCGTTTAAACCATTTTGTTTGTTTTTTTTACCTCATATTGGTCTTTTTTCATCTTTTATAATTAATTTTCGCCAGTTTACCCTACTGCCATTTAGAATCCACTTAGGTTGTTCACCTGTCTAATTTGTTTCCTCCTTACATCCTTAATCATTACATAATATCTGAAGGACTTGGAAGAATTAAAGAGAAACTTCGTAGGCTTTTAATCTTTGGGTTCCGGCAATTTTTTTTGGGGGGGGAGCAAGTCAAATTATAGCCTCCTTTTGCGTCAGAATGTTCGTGAATATGAACGATGCTGAATGACAAGGAATTCGTACAGAAAAATGGCTATATGCTTAATTCAATCGTCTTAAATGCAGTTGTCTTCATCCTCTCTGCTCGTTTATTTATGAGACCAAGCTGAGGGGGTGCGGCTTCACTTCTCGCATCTGACCACGGGGTGGAGCTTATTGAGTCAAGGAAACGTGTATGTATGTCCTGCTAGGCCGGGCTTGTCTGATCACAAAGGCATGTGCGCGAATCAAAATTGTAATGTAATTTTGAGCCGGATTGGCTTATCAAACTACATTTGAACCCAAACTGTTTTCGTTTCTCGCAGGTTTATGCCAGCGCCTTGGTTGGTCGAGTTTGTCTCTTTATAAAATTTCTCTTGTATGCATGGCTTCCTTCGACTGTCTTCCGTTTATTTTAACGATCAGAGCAGCACTTGACTCTTCCCAATGCATGTATGTGTGCTTTGTGCGTTCGCCTGGCTCTGACTTACTTTCCTTTTTACAAGATATTTTACATCGTTTTACACAAAACATTAAGGAGTTATTTTTTACATAATTTACACATTTGTTTAGTTTACATGCTTCACTTATCATAAGTTAGTATGTTCCTTCAACTTACGATTTGGGTATCCAATTCAAAGACTTTCAGGGCCAATGGGTTGCTCATTAGTAAGGTATTCCTTATTAACACTATTCTAGCTTGCAATTGGACCCATACAGTTATCAGTCATCATAAGTCTTTTGTATGTTAAGTTCCTTTTTTGTTAGTTCCCTCTATGATTATTTGTGGTCAGTCATTACCAAAGGGATATGGCACGAACACCTCACCTGGATACAATCCTCTAATGGCACCACCCCATGCATACTGCGTGAGGTTAAGTTTCAATAGAACTCATACTTCTTAGCTGTTGCATAGACCACTAGCAGAAGGGTGGGGTATAAAATTACCAGTTTATACAACAGCCTTTCTCCACTCTAAGATGGTTTCTCAGGACAGTTTCAGATGAAGTGCGGCACCACTTAATTGCGGTAACTTAGGATCAAAGGCTTTCTTCCTTGAAACTCCCCAGAGATTGGAGGGAGCTGAAACTCCATTTTCTCCCCGAGACTTGTAAAAACAAAACTTTTTTTAATCTTATTAATCATCATTCTCATCGCCATTGTCATTATAATCATCAATCATTTTTGTTATGATCTTAGTCGTCATCGGATAATTATTTTCTTACAGATTCGTATTGTGAAATTAAAACTCGGGTGTATTCGAGGACCTCTCTCTGGTCCAATATTTTTAAAGTCTCAGAACACCATATCTTTTTTTTAATACATACAAAATTAAGGAACTAACAAAAAAACATTAAGATTCATTCAAGAAAAGTAATGTTAGTCAGAAGTGAAGAACGATATGAATGCGGAATTAGGTTTCTTAAACAAAAACAAACAAACGTGTATTTAAACTATTTATTTTTTATTTAAATATATTTACTGTTACTTTTAACTAATTGAATCTCTTGCTTTAAAAGAAATTGATACCAAAAAATATTATCAAATAGAAAAAAATGACTAAATTATTACTTGATTTAATATTCCAGAAAATATAACAATGTTAAATAAATAAGGAACTATGATTCTTTCTAAAATAAGATTCATCTAATAATGAATATATCCATAAGTATGATTCAGTTCTACAGACGAACAAATAATCTCAACAAGAAGCTAAGTGACAATTACAATAACCTGTATAATAAGCCTTTGAAAATAATAAATGTAAGAAATTTGAGAAAGCATAAGAAGCATTGTTTCTAACTTAGTTATAAATAATATAAGTTTAACTAGTTACAATCAAAGATACATAAAAACTCGTCCCATTAATAACCAAAGTTGTACTGGGGCCATCCTTTAGGCAGGTTTGTCGAAATTTTGGACGCTAGTAATTCTATTAATCAAGCTTAGTTATTACTTTGATCTAAGGCAAGTATATTCCTTATTGCTTTGCAATAGACTAACTATTACACAAACTTTTACATTAAGTTGCAATAAATCCTAACAGTTTATTAACTAAAAACCTTTATTCCTAGGAGCCACGCTCTTATCAAACTAAGGGTATTTATTGTGTTTGTATTTTAAATCTGCATTAAGTAAGCTTGACTGATGTTGATTTCACTGTGAAAATAAATTTATGTGTCTCAGTCTGTCTTGATATGATTTATTTCTAAGTTCAGCAGAAAATTTTGTTGATACAAATTCCAATCTTACAATATCATTACCAAGGTGCTGTATACGTCTGTCTTACAAGGCACGTAATATATAGGAAGAATAATTTTAAAGACAAAATAGGTAAACATGTAGATCGGCGGCGCGAACGATAGGACGTAAACTATTTCGCCCGTGTTCCAATGTTTCACGTTTTGGGAGTAAATTTAAGTGGACTTCTCGTGGGGGGTTAAACACTGCGGGGGGACCCCCCTACGAGATGATCCTGAGTTTCAATCAATTGGGGGGGGGACACAGCCCCACAGTATATAATCCTAATTGTTTATAGAATAATGGGTAATAGTTAAGTTTAGGGGCACACGATAGGGGGCGCTGTTTCTGGACTACAATTTTGGGCTAAAATCTAGGCCTTATGAGGTCAGACGGTTGCTTCAAAGGGGGCCAATCACGGGGTTGTATTTGTTTTGTTATTTTGTTTTCCTTTCTTTTTTATTATTTAGTAAATGCTGCACTTCTACTTAATTATAGTATTGGTAATACTTCAGTTTAGGGGCGCACGATAGGGGGCGCTGTTTCTGGGCTACAATTTTGGGCTATAATTTAGGCGTGAAACGTCATAAGGTGAAGCCCGTAATTTCGAAAGTTACTAAAAATAATAATTTTTGCCAGAAATAGCCTAAAGTAGGCGGCGCTATCGTCTTTGTTATTTCGATAAACGTGCAGAGCCGATCGCACGTTTATCAAAATAACAAAGAAAATAGCGCCACCTAATTTAGGCTATTGCTGCCAAAAATTTAAAAAAATTTAGTATATGAGTATATACTGGGGAGCTGTGCCCCCCAGACCCCTCCAATTGATTGAAACTCAGGATAATCGTAGGGGGGTCCCTCCGCAGTGATATCTCCCCCACGAGCAGTCCCCTTAAATTTACTCAAAAAAGGTGAAACATATTGAAACATGGACAAAATATTATGCGGCCAGGACCGGGGAACAGCGGAGGCTAACGTGTGACGCAGATCTTCAGGTTTACCCTATCTTCACCTTTCAATATTAGAATTGAGCCGCGCTTGTTTTAAATGAGACCACGATCTATTGAAAAGTCTATTAAATTGACCGAGGAATTAACACAAGTTATATTAAAGTCGAACAAACCGTATTCATAGGAATCGCGCTCTTTTAACTGCTCGGTTTCAGGGTTGCCAATGTTTGAAATAAGGTTGAATTAAGGGTTACCAGTGTGTGAAATTAATGGTTTAGTTTCACAAAAATAGTTAAAGGAAACATAGTAATAATAAAAAAATCAATGCATTACTAAATAATATAAGTAAGTAAAGTGCAGGCATTTACTAAATAATAAAGAAGAAAGGAACGCTACAGAAACCTCTGAGTGCCATGAAATATATGCGTGCATCTAATAAATATATATATATATATATATATATATATATATATATATATATATATATATATATATATATATATATATATGGATATGAGAAACCCACAAATTAGCGCGTGAGTAGAGCAATAAATGTAAAAAATCACACAGGAAAATGAAAGGCGGATTCCAAGTACTTTCGAACTTGTTCAGTTCATTCTCAAGGAATAACGAAAAATTTTACAAAGATGGTAGGTGCCATGTACATTTTGTACATGGTAGATAATACTTGAATATGACATAAATATTTAACTTATTCAAGAGGCGGGGAAGCAGGAAAAAGCACTCAGAAAACGGTAAAACAAGGGAATTCTCAAAATCCTTTTACAGAACTGAAATCCCTCCCGCATATAATTTTATGAACTCCCTTGTTTTACCGTCTTCTGGGTCCTTTTCCTTGATTCCCCGCCTCTTGAATAAGTTAAATATTCTAGTATCAATCTACCATGTACAAAATGTTCGTTCTTAATAATAACAATACTATAGGGGGGAAAGGTATTCTGTGGATTGTTCAGTTTGCCCTAAGCAATAGTTTGGGCAAACCGGTAAATCATTAAGTGTATGTTTGATGCCACCTAAATACAATATTAGGAGGGGGCAAATGCAGCAGCGCTTTCTTTGTCACCCTATCAATTGAAATTCGGCTAAATTTATTTACAAATCTAAAGACTTTATTCAAAGAAATATCTTAGAATGCTCATTCATTAATTCCTCGACTAATTTTAATATAACCCCTGGTCTTTTTAAACTAGACCCTGCTATTAAAAGGCTTATTTATAACGAAATTTTCCATTTTAAATCTTAGCCCTTTGATTTATTAATTTAGTTATGTTTCTCTCGTTTATTTTTATGTATTCACAATTCGGTGTGTATGTACTTAGTTTAGTGACCTAAATGTCTACATTATTTACTCACAGTTAGAATTTCCGTAAGTAGACCTTATCTATTTGGTTTTATACTTCATATCCGTCTTTGATAATATTTTTCTATTCTGTGTCCTTTCGTTGTACATGGGCGGGGCATTACTCTGTTGTTTCTCACATACATACCACCTTTGTAAAATTTTCCATTATTCGTTGAGAATGAACTGAACAAGTTCAGTTACCCCATCAAACCCAGGATCTCCCTAAGCTAGGAACGTCCGAGGAATTTTTATACCACTTATCCGCTCACAATTTAAAGGCTCATTTTTTATGTCACATACAAAGAAAGAGCAAATAGCTTAGGGAGATCTTAAGTTTGATGGTAACGTTTTGGGCGAGGTAGAGTCATTGTGCCTAGTAGCTTAACGGTAGCGGATCTGACCGGCAATCGGCAGACCCGGGTTCGAGTCCCGGCCAGGAATTTCAAACTTTTTTTCCCCTGGCGTTAATTCTGTCTTTTCGGTAAAGGATGTCCTTCATTGTGCTGCCCTCTGATCTCTTTGATTCTAGTCTTCTTCTAATGTCCCTTTTTCTTCTTTCATTGCTCATTCGCGTCAAATTTCTCTTTCTTTTGTACTCTCCTATTATACATATAGTCTGCAATACAAATTTC
Source organism: Ceratothoa steindachneri (assembly GCA_963969495.1). Lineage (NCBI taxonomy): Eukaryota > Metazoa > Arthropoda > Malacostraca > Isopoda > Cymothoidae > Ceratothoa > Ceratothoa steindachneri. The sequence continues at coordinate 195,708,593 of OZ018322.1, forward strand.
TGCATCTTTCTTTTTCTCTTCAAAATGTTTTTGAAAGGTGTAAAATAAATATAGCAAAATCCCTGTGATGGTTTTTATCACCCGCAGAACTTGTATTTGCTCTCTCTCTCTCTCTCTCTCTCTCTCTATATATATATATATATATATATATATATATATATGTTAGGGGGTTAGAGATGATCACAATTGATTCGAAAGATCAAATAAGCCGAAGGCCAACAGGCCGAGCGCAAGCTCCCCTCGTAGGGGGGGAGGAAGGGGGCGAAACCATGGCGCTTATATATTTATATATATATATATATATATATATATATATATATATAACCACTGTTTAGGAGCGCAGTATTTTATTCACGAAACCAGTTTCTTCATGGAGTTTGTCATGCCATCTTCAGTCGTATACTAAGAATAAATACATTCACACCATACATGAAATATATATAGGAACAGGAGATCAGATTAAAATTTCTAATCAGGGGGTGTGAATTTGAGGTCATTATGGATATCTTTCAAGATTAAATTTTTGATATAGGGGCTGTATTTGAATTGCCCATCCGTAAGGTTGGAATTCGGGACTTCGTTGCTAAGGGTGGATTCAACTACCTTCTTTTGCGAAAATCTTTATACGGGTAAATTAGTTTTCCCTTGGGGAAATCTATTGGGTGGTCAAAATTATTGGAGTGTGTGAAAATACTAGAAGCTGTGCTTGCCCGCCTGACATCCCTTATGTGCTCATAGATACTCTTTTTTCCAGATTTCTTCCTGTCTCGTCTATGTAAAATAAGGGGCAGTTAATTTCTTTACAAGGGATTAAATAGACACCTGTTTCATTAGTTTCATCGGTAGGTTTAGTTGTAGGGAAGGATTTGTTAATGGTCAAAGGGTATTTGAAAGTTGTGCGGTTAGGGGAAAGGATACTATTTAAGCTTTTCAGTAATGGGGAAAATGGAAGGGCTAAACAATTTCTCTTACTATCAGGATTCCTACTTTTGGGGCAATAAAAGTTTGACCTGGCTTTGGATAAGCTTTCGTTAATGATGTGGAGGGGATATTTCAAGTCTATAAATATACAGGTAATGAATGTAATTTCATCGGAGAAAAAACATGGATCACAAGTTCTCAAAGCCCTCAAAAACTAATCTCTTTATAAGGTGATGCAGCCTTCTTAAAATGGTTCTTCTTGACATTTAGCAAAATGGCTTCTTTTTCCCTTTTTTGTGTTTTTCTTGACCTATCAATTGATTTGGGAGCTTTACATAAAACTTGTTTGTCATATGATGAATGAATATTATGGACTACAGTTTTTAAATGCTCGCCAGTCTCTGCAATGGCTCCAATTGAAATACCATCTTGGTGGCGCAGCTTTGTTTTCAGCTCATGAACAGAGAGAAGGGTGACCGCTGGCAAGAGAATGAACTAATGTAGACTAGATTGAACTGAATATAGTTGCTAAAGAACAATGATGGGCATCTCTACAAGAAATCTAAGCGTTAGGATCATTTTGACACTTCGTAATCTCTAAAATATTTATTATCTGATGAAGAATTTCGTTTTCTTTGTATAAATTTGCATGAGAGTATCGTCTAAAAAGATCAGAACGCCGGTGATTCTATCACCAAATCTTCCCTAACTTGTGCCAGAGATAAGCCTTTTTACATTAAAAAAACTGATTGATTTATTTTGTCATGTTTTAGTGAAACTTTTGAGGTTGAAAAAGTGGTTTATTTTATTGTGACTTCACTTTATTTTAGTTTGACTTCACTATAATTTCAAATTGAACCCGTCTTCCTTTTTAGTTTCTTTGAAAATCAAATATTTTATTAAATCATGACAAAATAAATCTTAATTGAAATTACTAAGATTTCTTCTCGTCTGAATATTGGATAACGCAAGTGTTCATCGAGAGTCTAGAATTTCAAAATGAGGCAACGAAATGGCTTAAGGCCAAGGTTAGGATAGGCAAGTTTCTCCAATTTCGTGGTATTATCATGAAAAAGGGTTTCTATCATGCCAATAAGCATTTCTTTCATCTCCCAATTATTTTATTGAATAAATGTTTTTGGACACTGAAATATCTGATGTTTTCCACTCATGGTATTAACGTGACCAAGGTATGCGGATAGTATATCTCATGAGGAGTTACAATCAGAACGTAAGGTATCTATCCGGTAGGCATATACAATAGTACTACTACGTATGTAGATGCATTAACTTGCTTTGGTTGGATAGGGACGGCCCTCGGGCACGCCAGATTGAATGAGGTGGTGTATATCCACCCCATTCTCTTGGTAGGGAATCGTGTTTGGTTAATTCTTGAAACTACAAAACCTGCGCGATTTCTTAAATATCCATTAACAACTGCCTATTTTAATGTTCCCTCTAAAGCAAAAATTCTTTATAATGACAATATTTGTTTTATAGTCGCCCTCAGGAAACGAAAGCAAAATTTCAAGTTTCTCCGGCAAATTTAAAACAAATTAGTGTCATTAAGATGTAATGTTCTAATTTCCATACTGATAAGAGGATTTTTTATTGCAAATTAAGAGACAAAACATAATCATTATATGTACAAAAAAGTTAGAAAGTTCAATTCAATATCTTAAAAATTACTGTAAATCGCAAAGTGCAACAGCATCCATTTTATGAATCGAGTACGCAAACAAAAGTAAGGTATTAGCTCTATGCACATTAACACACATAGATATATCACATTTGCTCTTGTATATACATAACACGTAAATGCGTTTTCGAAATAATGAAAAAACATATCTTTAAGGAGAATGATTATCCATATCCTTGGATAATTCATAAAAAAATAAAGTAAAACATAATTGAATTTGTTAATTGAACAGATCTTCGTACCTTTGGCATCTTTTACTTTTAAATAAGTAGATATCTCAGTCTTTTGCTGTTTTGATCATTGTTGTCATTGCAGTGGCGGTTCGCGTATAGGCACTGCGGAACTGCAGCACCCCCTATTTCCAATCGATATTATCGATAACATTCATTATAATGAGTTATTTTTTCTTTAATTCTTTTCCTATACTTGTACATTATATAATCCTTAAGCTTAATGTCAATACCCATCTCCTAGTTTATGAACAAAATTTAAAAAATCCTTGTATAGAACTGTGCGCTTCACAGTTCCAGCGACGCGGTGTTTGGCTGTTGTGCGCATGCTCACATGTCCGAGATAGGAAGCTGCACGCTAGGGAGAGAGAGCATTGTGGCTCACGCAGTGCTGACCCTGGTGTGTTGGTGGAAGATAGTGTTTCCTTTTCACTCCGCTTGCGTTGTGCTTAAAAACGTGTTTATATTCTTGAATGTGATAAAATGTAGAATTTAATTCATATTTTTTTCGGTTCTTTTATTAATTAATTGATCTGATGAAATTTATGTTAGAAAATAATCTAGATGATGTTCTTAGTGAAATTACGAAACTGATAAGAATCCTCTTGGCAATTTCCATGACTACATCAGAGGCAGAACGCTGCTTTTCAACACTGAAAAAAATAAAAACTTCTCTTATGAGCTCTATGAATTCTGAAAGACTAAATGCACTTACAATACTTATAATGGAGGAAAAATCCCTCAGTAGTCATCCGGAGATCAAGGAGAAAATAATTAATCTTTTCTCTCAAATTAAAACAAGAAGAATGGATTTCGTTTTTACAGCTTGAACTGTAACAATTTAGGCTATTAGTAAGTAAAAAAATGTTTGATGTTCTGTTTAGGATTTTATCAGGTTTATCTATAAATTTTCTTTTTATATGTTTATTTCCTTTTACACAATGTTGAAACAATGCTAAAAAAATTCAGATGGACCACCTCCACTAATTTTAGCTACAAGCCGCTACTGCGTCATTGTTTTTGCTAATAGCTTACCAGGAGGAGATGACCTCTGCTCCATCCGACCGCTTAGGAGTTTTAGGGAGAAAGCTTTAATTTTATAGCCTGTACTGTAGGCCCCACCAGCGTCATCACAATTAGGTACGGTCGCGCTTTCTGTCAGACCGTCCTAAGGGACGAGGTTAGACTGGATGGGGCTGTAGCATGCTGTAGGAATTTTATAGCACCCCTCTTTGCTAGCGGTGCATGGAACAGCTAAGAAATGGAATTTCTATTGAATCTAGATGGGTTGGTGTGTTATTTTCACTTTTAAATGACTGACTACTCTACAATTCCTTTTCTCTTGCCAGACAAAGTGGATAGAGTTTAAAAAATACAGCCTTGCGTGCTAAAGTAGTACAACCATATGCACTCGAGAAAGGCGACAGGAAAGTGGTCAATCCACTACAATCATTGGGGGTCAAACCGTTCTTCACATTAATCGCGCCTCAACACCTAGGACTCCTCAATTCCTAGTTTCTTTAGATCTGTAGGCATTAAAAGGCGTTGTTTAGGAAGGTTTAGAAGCCTTTCTTCTGACAAAACATTGGGTAACTGGTCAGGTCCATAGGCCTAGACAAGGGGTTGAGGAAGATGTGGAGAGTTGGTAGGGAAAGGCCGAAAGCCGTTATTAGCGGAAGAAGGAGAGGCTAATCTGAGTCCTGTCATCACTGCGGCCAGAAAAACACATCGCCGTGTCCTATTACGGGTTGTTTTTATCATTATTTTGCGAAGTAATTCGATATATAGATTAACACAATAATATTTGTTCCTATTGATTTGCTTAAAGTTTTGAAGAATGTTGCCTAATCCTGGCTGTATTTTAATCTAGAATGACCATTTAATTCTTTATTTATTCCAACATTTAACACTAAAAAAGGTACGAAAATATTCATACCCAAGTTAAAAATCAATGCAATATCTTTTTAGGTAGGAGCGATGTCTTTTATTATAGCTTATAATTGTTCTCTCAGATAGGGATCTTTTTCAGTGGGGACACATAGTTTAACTAGTGTCAAGGAAGACCTAGTGATCTTGGAGCATGCATCCTTTGCATAGGATTCAAGCTTGGTGAGACTTGACCGTTTACTACCTCAGAAAATTTACTTTCTAGACTAAAAAATGTTATGTATGAAGGTGTGGGCGATGGAATAGCCTCTCTAAGACGTTGACTATGTTATTGCTAATCTATTTTGACTAACTTTAAATAAGTCTGTGGTTCAAAACTCTTTAATCTATCTGTAACCTAATTCCAATGTTGTGGTTGAGTGCTTAAGGTTTTTGTCAATTATATTTAGTTAAGGAAGCTATTGTGAATGTGTGGGAGCTAAGTGTAAAAATGAATTAGAAGAAGTGTTAAGAAACTTGTGGATGTGCAAGGTGAAACGTAAATATGAAATATGGGAAGTTTTATCTTTGTTTTAAATGTGTGGGAGCAAAGGATAAATATGAAGTAATGAATTTGTGAAGGAAGTTGTTGTGAATATGTGAGAGCAAAGAGTAAATACAAATTATGACTCGGTTAAAGAAGTTGCTTTGAATGTGTGCGGCTGTAGTGTAAAAATAAATTACGGAAGTTGTTAAGGAAATTGTTTAGAAAATGTGAGAGTAAGGCAAAAAAAGGAATTACGGGAAGTGTTAAAGAGATTGCAATTGTGTAGTACCAAAACATAACTAGGAAATACGAAAAGTATGAAGGAAGCTTTTATGAATGTGTGTGAGCGAAACGAAAATATGAATTGCGAAAAGTATGATGAAAACTGTTGTAAATGTCATTTAAGCATAAATATGAATTTGTGAGTGTGTGAAAAGTGTATAAATAAAAAAAAATCAGAAATTTTATTTTTAGATAACATTTAATGCAATATAACCTGGAATTAACGTAAGAGTCGTCGATTTCAGAAACATGATCTTTAAACTTCATCCACACCCCCCCTTAATATATCATCTTACCATGCTCTTTGAAATGGCAAGATCTAGCGCTTAAAATGTTGTGGATCTAATACACTCCCTTCAAGGGCTGAAATTGATCAAATATATGCTTAGTAATAAAAAAAGACGTAAATGTATTTGTTTAAAATATGAAGAATTTACAAAAATATCGTGTTGATGTTTTGTCTCAGAATAGGATACAAATTGCCATAAAGCACCATTTTGCAAAGAATCCTATTGAATTCAACAGGGAAAATGTTTAAGGAAGTGAAAAAGAATGTAACATTCCAAAAATGAGCCAAATCGTTATTAAAATAAAAACTTATCTTAATAAAAGAAACATCAAAGGAACTGAAATTAAGCCGAATGGTTCCAGTAACTTAAAAATAAGATTATGAATCTTATTCATTTTCAGATAATAACATTCGTTTCATGTTGTGTTAAATGTACCGGGATTCATTCGATCATAATTGCTTCAAAATTTTAATAGCGTTGGTACAGTTGTTTTCATAACCTTGACATTCTGGTATTTTAACACGCTAAAAGATAAAATATGTAAACATCGAATGATGAATGAATGAATGGTAGATAAAAGGCGAATGCTGCGTGGGTAACATCAGATGATAGGAATCTTTCAATGCGCAAACGCATGTTGATAAAAATATCGAGATAAGTTGTCGACTTTGCAATATTCATAAATTGGACGTGCTAAAAAATAAATAAAGTCTACTTGTAGGTAAAATATTACAAATTAATATAATTTAGAAAATAATTTTTACTCGTTTAGTAATCTCGTGACCGACGCAAAATTCTGAGCTACTAACACTCCTCTTTTTGTAGCATTCGTTGCTACTCCTATTTAGTAATTTACTGCTGGTTTTTACTAATCTCCTAGCCGTGGCCTTGTCTAATAATACTCAGATAGCATCTACTTAGCTATAATTATTTGCCTCCTATCATGAAAGAGAAATAAAGACGAGCCACATACAATCATGGTCACATTAATATTGCAATCCAGGTGTGCCCCAATTTTAAAGATCAGAGAGAATCTTCCATGAACAATCTGTTCTATTTCCTTCCAGTTTTTAACAATAACTCGAACATGCAAAAGTTCTATTAGCTTATGTTTGATGTTTAGTTTTCTTCAAGAATTATAAAATTATTCATAGACTTGCAGTTAATGACCTCGGCTTAGCACCCGGAAACATATTAGTGCCATAAATAAAAGTAAAAGACATATACATGGTGCTGAGTGATGTCACACGTACTACACTTCTTTCGAATTGTCCTCCTTGCAGTATAAAGCGATCACAGGATTGGGACACAAGATTGATGCAGTTAAACTTTATCCTTAACTTACACACATCTTTGCTTAACATCAACACCATCTCTTGGCGTTAATATTGTTTTAATAGAAGGAAAATTCTTCTTGTTTACAGGTGGCTTCATTTTATTCCTTTTCTTAAAAAGGGCTCCAGTCATTTTAGATATACGGCACAGAGTGGCTAGAGAACAATAATTATTTTTTTATCATTGTTCTAAGATATAATGCCATTGACACTTACCCACACTTTCACTATATCCACTTCTTTTTCTTGCAAAGCAAAGAACAAAGAGCAAAAAATAACCATAGATTATGAAAACAATATTTTATAATATTTAAATTGGAGTTCTTGTCATCCGAATGGATGCGACGTTAGCCTTCCAGCGTCGATGAACGGGCTCGACCTAAACGAGTGTGGAGACAAACTTTCAGTGCTATGACGAGCTGGATGCTCATTGACGGATATGGTGTTATTTCCCGCTGCAGGAGTTAGGAGCACCATACCAATCATTACGCACATGGCTAACTACAACACAGTTATATTTCTTCTTCCCGTCTTCACAGCACAACATACCCACCCTCTCTTATGTTCCGGAACTCTCCCGATGGAGTACTAGTATCCTCTATGAGGGCACCCATATGCACCTAGCCTAGACGAGGAGTACTAGCGTATGCCTGTTGAGGCACTTATATCCACATACTCCTGACCAGGGCTGCCTGTCGTAGAATGGACTCTCGACGATATACCATATATAACTATTCGTTGAGGCAACTTTTTAATTATCTCTAGAGTGCGTTAATGTCTGGCGGGCTGATATTATGTATCTTCGATATGCTTAAGAAGTGGAACTGAGCTCAGGGATAAGGATATTGCTATCATTAATAAAATAGAGTTTTATTAATAATAACTATCAACAAACACAAAACGGAAAATATTGACATAAAGAGAGAATGGAAATGGTCGTGGTGGCTCAGGCTAATCCGAGGATAAAAGAATTTAAAAAGGTAAAACAAATATAGAGTTAAAGAGATGGGATGGTTCGCTAAACCATTTAAAGCACAGGATAGAATTAACAAAAGGGTTAAATACTCAAAGGTAACGTTCAGCTTACGTAATTTTACACTAATGGTGCAGTGGAAGACGATGTGAAGGAATTTTCGGTCCGCTGGCGAGTTCCAGCCGAAGGGGGGGGAATAAAATGATCCTGACGTGGCGTCTTGAGAATGAGAACCGTTTCTCGACGAACGGCTTAAAGAACAATGGCTGTTCTACGTTGTTCTCTTCTGAACAACCGGGGGGGGTAAGAACCATCTCTTGTCTACGGGCTCAAGAACAATCGCTGTTCTAATGTTGTTCTCCTCTGAACAACAAGGGGGAAGGGTGAGAACCGTTTCTTGGCGAACGGGCTCAAAACGAACAATGGCTGTTCTAACGTTGTTCTCTTTCTGAACAACGAGGGGGAAGCCTTGAGGACTTGGCGTCACGAAAGGCTCGAACCTTGGCACTCAAGGGATATTGTCCTCCTTCTGGACAAGTGATGGTGAATCTCGAGGTCAAGGTCCCTTGGCGCACAAAGTGAGAGAGGGTCGTGGTGACGTTTCGCGACGAAAATCTGGATCTCCAATCTGATCTTAGTGGTAAAGTTTCCATCTAAATAGTCGAGACACTCCCTTGGCGTGGGGGACAATGGAGTGGGAGCTTCGAGGGAATGCACAGCCGAGCCTGGAAACAATGCCTTATTTGCCCATAAACCTAACTCAATCTGGCGAGGTCAGGGTATGGATGCGAACGGGGGGACGATAACCTCCTTGTTTAAACATTGACATCCGGTGGCTGCGATAAGGCGCCAAGCTTCGAAGCGAAGATGCACGTGGGAGCATCGTGGTTTTAACTAATATGTGATAGGTGGTTGAAACTAACGCTGCCTCAACCCGTTCTATCACACCCCTCCATTCCGGGGGAAGTTGTCACTTCGAAAAAAAGAGAGAAGGGACAACGATAGAGCTCCGTTGTGGGGAACTCGTCTTCTTGTACCAACCGTACCTTCCTGCACCTAACTCGTATTACCTCAATACATATGATTATTTTGATCTTTTTATTATAAGGGAAAATAACCTTTAATACAAACTTAATAAAAAAAAAGGCATGGAAGAATGAAATGATATAAATATAGTACATATGGGACAAAATAATTTATACGTAATTAATGGGTACAAAAAAAAAATAGACATTGAGCGTTACAAAATTCAGACATATACATTAACTAATTATAATACAAGAGAATCTTAATTTAAGTCGTACAAGACGGTATATACCTACATGGAGATACTAATCCTATGAATACAATTATTCTACGCTATTCGGTAACGCATTCCTACTGAGTGCGTCAGCGACCTGGTTATCGGAACCTTTTATATAATTTATTTTAAATTGATACTCTTGCAAGAGTAAACTCCAGCGCATGATGCGGCCGTTGGAGTGTCGCACATTCCTAATATAGGCTAACGGACGGTGGTCGGTTCCTATCTGAAATTCTTTACCTATCAAGTACATCTTGAATTTGTCTATGACCCAGATAATTGATAGAGCTTCCTTTTCTATAGTGGCATATCTCTTTTCGCGTGGTAATAATTGACGACTAGCATATGCAACTGGATGACTTGTTCCGTCATCCTCGTATTGAAGGAGTACACCTCCAATGCCCTCGTTCGACGCGTCGGTCTTAATCCCAAAGGATTTTTCTGGGTTGGGCAACTTTGAAATGGGGGCAGGAATGAGCTTACTCTTGAGCTGATTAAAATAGGAAATAGCGACATCATTCCAACGTAGACGATCGGGTGAATTCTTTTTTAAAAGGGAGCTGAGGGGCGCCGAAATTGCAGCGAAATTCGGAACGAATCGCCAATAGTACGATGCTGATCCTAGGAACGATCTTAATTGCTTCTTTGTAATGGGGAGGGGCATGTCGGCGATTGCCTTAATCTTATCCTCTTGGGGACCCCACTGGCTTTGTCCTATTTTAAAACCCAAATATTTGTTGGTTTCGTGGGCAAAATTGCATTTGCTGGGGCCAATGGTGAGGCCATTTTCGCGCAGTCGCTCGAAAAGAGCTAATAGGGTGTTTAAATAGTGACTCCATTCAAATAGTTCTTGTAGCTGACTCTTTTGATGTGGTGTCAGCTGCGCGTCAATATCCAGGTTAGAGTGTTCCAAAGACTCGCCTGGTAGGGAGGGAGGAGGGTAATCGGCATCAGGTTGGGTGCACACTATCTGTATTACATTAAGGGACTCCGCGGGGTAATCTTCTTCAAGCGCCGATGTTTCATCCAGTTCTACGAAGGTATCTCCATGGGCGCGTTGGGGGTTCTTTTTTTCTTGGGGTCCACGGACAGTCTCCGTGTCCTTGTCTTGGGCCTTATCACCTAAGGGTGTTAGTGATTCACACTCTTTTTGTGCCGTCCTAAAGTCCTAGTTAAGGGTTTCCGAGAAATTGGACGGTATCGGAGTTCTGATGGGGACGGGCTCCTGGGCTTCTTTCTTATCTCGGCCTTGAGGAAGGGCGGCCTGAGACATAGGGTCGAAACTTATTTGGGGGCTCTGTCCTATAAGCACGGAACAGAATTGTATGGGTGCTGAAATGACTTCAGCCCAAACATCATAATATTGACACTGCAGGTAACATCTAACGACGGGGAATTGGTTCGCCCGCCCAAGGTAGTCATGTACCACCGCAAATTGTTCGTGGTTAGGGTCCACTGGGGGGAGGAGTTCGTCAGACACGATGAAACACGTACATCCTGTGTCCCTGACGAGAGTCGATACTCGACAGCCGTTCACGCTGCCCTCCTCAAATTTCAAAGTTCCCGATGAACTTTTATCAAAAATAAAATTTACCTGGTGGCCTGACGGAGGGGGAGAAGTTTCTGCTTAGGTCTGCACCACCGGGGGAGCCGGGGTTGCATTAATCTGGTGAACTTGGTGGGCTTGTCCACATTTAAGCCTAGAATTTTAGGGGCAATTCCAGCTCATGTGGTTTTCTACACCACAGGTGAAGCATATGATTGGTCGCTTCGGGAAGAGAGATGGAGGAGAAATCTTAACGGGAGGTTTGGAGTCCCGTTGTTGGTTTTGGGGAAAGAAATTTTGGGGTTTTACGGGGCTCGGAAACTTCGACGGCTTTCCTGTGAAGGGGCGCGAATCCATCCTTCTTTCCTTGTAGGGGGATTGGTGAGAAGTTCGATTCTCCTTTGGGTATAAATTATGGCTTGCGGCATAGACATCCGCTTTTTCGGTACATTCTTTAAAGGTCTGGCACCGACGATCCTTGACGAACGCGCGGATCTCCGTCAGGAGAGACACCAAAAACTGATCTCGCAACACGAAGTCTGTTAAGGACTCTTAGTTCGGATCAACCTTTGAGGATTCTAACCAAAATTTAAAATTCCTCTGAAGAATGTATCCGAATTGACGGAACGTCTGTCCTGGTTTAATACGACCTCCTCGAAATTCTTGGCGGTAGAAATCGGGAGTCATGTTATGAGCGGCCAATAACTCAGCTTTTAAGGTGCTGTAGTTAATTGTACACTCAGATGGTAAAGATATGAAAATTTCGCGCAATTTACAATTTAACAGGGGAAGTAATCTGGCTACACCTTCAGCCTCCAGATCCATGTTATTGATTTCCAGGATCTTTTCGAAGTGGGCTAAAAATGCTCCGAAATCCTCTCCATCCTTAAAATTGGGGAGCTTTAGTGAGAGATTGAGGGGGGCTTCGGAACGGGAACTGGCGGACTGTATCTCTGCTTCAACACGAGCTAATTCAATCTGATGGTGAAGCTCAGCTTGTCTTATCCATTCCTCTCTTTCTCTTTCTTCTCGTTGGATTTCTTTTTCCCTTTCTCTTTCTTCTCTTTGGATTACTCTTTCTTCCTTTTTCTCTTTGCTTTTCTTGAACGTACTCAATTAGTTTTTTTCCGGAAAGTCCCAAGGACTCTCCTTGCGCTTTAAAGATTTCGAACTGAGTCATCTTTGCACTTGGGGGCGCAATAGTCAACCAACTAAAATTCCTTGCAACAAGAATTATGCCTCTATAGAATTAGCCTACCTAAATATGGGCAATGACCTATTCGTACTTGGTTTCTCAATCTAATTAACCACTGAATAAAATCACAAAAAAAACACAAACAAATTATTATAACAGTTCCTTGAGCTACTCCAGCTTCTTAAGTTTCAAAAAAAGGGGACAGCAATCGTTAAAACAAAAGGGAACTACTATACTCTATTATTGTAACGAATAACACTATTCTTTACTAGACTGAGACCAGTGTTTGCAAATATATAGCGTTAAACCTTACACACCTGATACCAAATTCAAATAGTATATATATATATGTATATATATATATATATATATATATATATATATATATATATATATATATGTCGTAGAATGGACTCTCGACGATATACCATATATAACTATTCGTTGAGGGAACTTCTTTAATTATCTCTAGAGTGCGTGATTGTCTGGCGGGCCGATATTATGTATCTTCGATATGCTTAAGAAGTGGAACTGAGCTCAGGGATAATAATATTGCTATCATTAATAAAATAGAGTTTTATTGATAATAACTATCAACAAACACAAAACGGAAAATATTGACATAAACAGAGAATGGAAAGGGTCGTGGTGGCTCGGGCTAATCCGAGGATAAAAGAATTTAAAAAGGTAAAACAAATATAGAGTTAAAGAGATGGGATGGTTCGCTAAACCATTTAAAGCACAGGATAGAATTGACAAAAGGGTTAAATACTCAAAGGTAACGTTCAGCTTACGTAATTTTACACTAATGGTGCAGTGGAACACGACGTGAAGGAATTTTCGGTCCACTGGCGAGTTCCAGCCGAAGGGGGAGAATAAAATGATCCTGACGTGGCGTCTTGAGAATGAGAACCGTTTCTCGACGAACGGCTTAAAGAACAATGGCTGTTCTACGTTGTTCTCTTCTGAACAACCGGGGGGGGTAAGAACCATCTCTTGTCTACGGGCTCAAGAACAATCGCTGTTCTAATGTTGTTCTTCTCTGAACAACAAGGGGGAAGGGTGAGAACCGTTTCTTGGCGAACGGGCTCAAAACGAACAATGGCTGTTCTAACGTTGTTCTCTTTCTGAACAACGAGGGGGAAGCCTTGAGGACTTGGCGTCACGAAAGGCTCGAACCTTGGCACTCAAGGGATATTGTCCTCCTTCTGGACAAGTGATGGTGAATCTCGAGGTCAAGGTCCCTTGGCGCACAAAGTGAGAGAGGGTCGTGGTGACGTTTCGCGACGAAAATCTGGATCTCCAATCTGATCTTAGTGGTAAAGTTTCCATCTAAATAGTCGAGACACTCCCTTGGCGTGGGGGACAATGGAGTGGGAGCTTCGAGGGAATGCACAGCCGAGCCTGGAAACAATGCCTTATTTGCCCATAAACCTAACTCAATCTGGCGAGGTCAGGGTATGGATGCGAACGGGGGGACGATAACCTCCTTGTTTAAACATTGACATCCGGTGGCTGCGATAAGGCGCCAAGCTTCGAAGCGAAGATGCACGTGGGAGCATCGTGGTTTTAACTAATATGTGATAGGTGGTTGAAACTAACGCTGCCTCAACCCGTTCTATCACACCCCTCCATTCCGGGGGAAGTTGTCACTTCGAAAAAAAGAGAGAAGGGACAACGATAGAGCTCCGTTGTGGGGAACTCGTCTTCTTGTACCAACCGTACCTTCCTGCACCTAACTCGTATTACCTCAATACATATGATTATTTTGATCTTTTTATTATAAGGGAAAATAACCTTTAATACAAACTTAATAAAAAAAAAGGCATGGAAGAATGAAATGATATAAATATAGTACATATGGGACAAAATAATTTATACGTAATTAATGGGTACAAAAAAAAAATAGACATTGAGCGTTACAAAATTCAGACATATACATTAACTAATTATAATACAAGAGAATCTTAATTTAAGTCGTACAAGACGGTATATACCTACATGGAGATACTAATCCTATGAATACAATTATTCTACGCTATTCGGTAACGCATTCCTACTGAGTGCGTCAGCGACCTGGTTATCGGAACCTTTTATATAATTTATTTTAAATTGATACTCTTGCAAGAGTAAACTCCAGCGCATGATGCGGCCGTTGGAGTGTCGCACATTCCTAATATAGGCTAACGGACGGTGGTCGGTTCCTATCTGAAATTCTTTACCTATCAAGTACATCTTGAATTTGTCTATGACCCAGATAATTGATAGAGCTTCCTTTTCTATAGTGGCATATCTCTTTTCGCGTGGTAATAATTGACGACTAGCATATGCAACTGGATGACTTGTTCCGTCATCCTCGTATTGAAGGAGTACACCTCCAATGCCCTCGTTCGACGCGTCGGTCTTAATCCCAAAGGATTTTTCTGGGTTGGGCAACTTTGAAATGGGGGCAGGAATGAGCTTACTCTTGAGCTGATTAAAATAGGAAATAGCGACATCATTCCAACGTAGACGATCGGGTGAATTCTTTTTTAAAAGGGAGCTGAGGGGCGCCGAAATTGCAGCGAAATTCGGAACGAATCGCCAATAGTACGATGCTGATCCTAGGAACGATCTTAATTGCTTCTTTGTAATGGGGAGGGGCATGTCGGCGATTGCCTTAATCTTATCCTCTTGGGGACCCCACTGGCTTTGTCCTATTTTAAAACCCAAATATTTGTTGGTTTCGTGGGCAAAATTGCATTTGCTGGGGCCAATGGTGAGGCCATTTTCGCGCAGTCGCTCGAAAAGAGCTAATAGGGTGTTTAAATAGTGACTCCATTCAAATAGTTCTTGTAGCTGACTCTTTTGATGTGGTGTCAGCTGCGCGTCAATATCCAGGTTAGAGTGTTCCAAAGACTCGCCTGGTAGGGAGGGAGGAGGGTAATCGGCATCAGGTTGGGTGCACACTATCTGTATTACATTAAGGGACTCCGCGGGGTAATCTTCTTCAAGCGCCGATGTTTCATCCAGTTCTACGAAGGTATCTCCATGGGCGCGTTGGGGGTTCTTTTTTTCTTGGGGTCCACGGACAGTCTCCGTGTCCTTGTCTTGGGCCTTATCACCTAAGGGTGTTAGTGATTCACACTCTTTTTGTGCCGTCCTAAAGTCCTAGTTAAGGGTTTCCGAGAAATTGGACGGTATCGGAGTTCTGATGGGGACGGGCTCCTGGGCTTCTTTCTTATCTCGGCCTTGAGGAAGGGCGGCCTGAGACATAGGGTCGAAACTTATTTGGGGGCTCTGTCCTATAAGCACGGAACAGAATTGTATGGGTGCTGAAATGACTTCAGCCCAAACATCATAATATTGACACTGCAGGTAACATCTAACGACGGGGAATTGGTTCGCCCGCCCAAGGTAGTCATGTACCACCGCAAATTGTTCGTGGTTAGGGTCCACTGGGGGGAGGAGTTCGTCAGACACGATGAAACACGTACATCCTGTGTCCCTGACGAGAGTCGATACTCGACAGCCGTTCACGCTGCCCTCCTCAAATTTCAAAGTTCCCGATGAACTTTTATCAAAAATAAAATTTACCTGGTGGCCTGACGGAGGGGGAGAAGTTTCTGCTTAGGTCTGCACCACCGGGGGAGCCGGGGTTGCATTAATCTGGTGAACTTGGTGGGCTTGTCCACATTTAAGCCTAGAATTTTAGGGGCAATTCCAGCTCATGTGGTTTTCTACACCACAGGTGAAGCATATGATTGGTCGCTTCGGGAAGAGAGATGGAGGAGAAATCTTAACGGGAGGTTTGGAGTCCCGTTGTTGGTTTTGGGGAAAGAAATTTTGGGGTTTTACGGGGCTCGGAAACTTCGACGGCTTTCCTGTGAAGGGGCGCGAATCCTTCCTTCTTTCCTTGTAGGGGGATTGGTGAGAAGTTCGATTCTCCTTTGGGTATAAATTATGGCTTGCGGCATAGACATCCGCTTTTTCGGTACATTCTTTAAAGGTCTGGCACCGACGATCCTTGACGAACGCGCGGGTCTCCGTCAGGAGAGACACCAAAAACTGATCTCGCAACACGAAGTCTGTTAAGGACTCTTAGTTCGGATCAACCTTTGAGGATTCTAACCAAAATTTAAAATTCCTCTGAAGAATGTATCCGAATTGACGGAACGTCTGTCCTGGTTTAATACGACCTCCTCGAAATTCTTGGCGGTAGAAATCGGGAGTCATGTTATGAGCGGCCAATAACTCAGCTTTTAAGGTGCTGTAGTTAATTGTACACTCAGATGGTAAAGATATGAAAATTTCGCGCAATTTACAATTTAACAGGGGAAGTAATCTGGCTACACCTTCAGCCTCCAGATCCATGTTATTGATTTCCAGGATCTTTTCGAAGTGGGCTAAAAATGCTCCGAAATCCTCTCCATCCTTAAAATTGGGGAGCTTTAGTGAGAGATTGAGGGGGGCTTCGGAACGGGAACTGGCGGACTGTATCTCTGCTTCAACACGAGCTAATTCAATCTGATGGTGAAGCTCAGCTTGTCTTATCCATTCCTCTCTTTCTCTTTCTTCTCGTTGGATTTCTTTTTCCCTTTCTCTTTCTTCTCTTTGGATTACTCTTTCTTCCTTTTTCTCTTTGCTTTTCTTGAACGTACTCAATTAGTTTTTTTCCGGAAAGTCCCAAGGACTCTCCTTGCGCTTTAAAGATTTCGAACTGAGTCATCTTTGCACTTGGGGGCGCAATAGTCAACCAACTAAAATTCCTTGCAACAAGAATTATGCCTCTATAGAATTAGCCTACCTAAATATGGGCAATGACCTATTCGTACTTGGTTTCTCAATCTAATTAACCACTGAATAAAATCACAAAAAAAACACAAACAAATTATTATAACAGTTCCTTGAGCTACTCCAGCTTCTTAAGTTTCAAAAAAAGGGGACAGCAATCGTTAAAACAAAAGGGAACTACTATACTCTATTATTGTAACGAATAACACTATGCTTTACTAGACTGAGACCAGTGTTTGCAAATATATAGCGTTAAACCTTACACACCTGATACCAAATTCAAATAGTATATATATATATGTATATATATATATATATATATATATATATATATATATATATATATATATATATATATATATATATATATATATATATGTCGTAGAATGGACTCTCGACGATATACCATATATAACTATTCGTTGAGGGAACTTCTTTAATTATCTCTAGAGTGCGTGATTGTCTGGCGGGCCGATATTATGTATCTTCGATATGCTTAAGAAGTGGAACTGAGCTCAGGGATAATAATATTGCTATCATTAATAAAATAGAGTTTTATTAATAATAACTATCAACAAACACAAAACGGAAAATATTGACATAAACAGAGAATGGAAAGGGTCGTGGTGGCTCGGGCTAATCCGAGGATAAAAGAATTTAAAAAGGTAAAACAAATATAGAGTTAAAGAGATGGGATGGTTCGCTAAACCATTTAAAGCACAGGATAGAATTGACAAAAGGGTTAAATACTCAAAGGTAACGTTCAGCTTACGTAATTTTACACTAATGGTGCAGTGGAACACGACGTGAAGGAATTTTCGGTCCACTGGCGAGTTCCAGCCGAAGGGGGAGAATAAAATGATCCTGACGTGGCGTCTTGGGAATGAGAACCGTTTCTCGACGAACGGCTTGAAGAACAATGGCTGTTCTACGTTGTTCTCTTCTGAACAACCGGGGGGGGTGAGAACCGTCTCTTGTCTACGGGCTCAAGAACAATGGCTGTTCCAATGTTGTTCTCCTCTGAACAACAAGGGGGAAGGTTGAGAACCGTTTCTTGGCAAACGGGCTCAAAACGAACAATGGCTGTTCTAACGTTGTTCTCTTTCTGAACAACGAGGGGGAAGCCTTGAGGACTTGGCGTCACGAAAGGCTCGAACCTTGGCACTCAAGGGATATTGTCCTCCTTCTGGACAAGTGATGGTGAATCTCGAGGTCGAGGTCCCTTGGCGCACAAAGTGAGAGAGGGTCGTGGTGATGTTTCGCGACGAAAATCTGGATCTCCAATCTGATCTTAGTGGTAAAGTTTCCATCTAAATAGTCGAGACACTCCTTTGGCGTGGGGGACAATGGAGTGGAAGCTTCGAGGGAATGCACAGCCGAGCCTGGAAACAATGCCTTATCTGCCCATAAGCCTAACTCAATCTGGCGAGGTCGGCGTATGGGGGCGAACGGGGGGACGATAACCTCCTTGTTTAAACATTGACATTTGGTGGCTGCGATAAGGCGCCAAGCTTCGAAGCGAAGATGCACGTGGGAGCATCGTGGTTTTAACTAATATGTGATAGGTGGTTGAAACTAACGCTGCCTCAACACGTTCTATCACACTGCCAAACATGGGGGACATTCTTCAGATCTAAGGGAAATGCACATAGTCAGGGGGTATGGATGATTTTGTCAAAAATTGTTAATAATCTGGGAGAATTGTATTATTTTTAATATATTCAATTTAAAAAAAGATGTAAACTGATTTGAATATAGATCTTTTAATGCAAAGCGTTCACTTTGTTTTTAACGAGCAAAACGTGCAGGAAATGCGCGACAGGAAAACGCTCAAGTGGGGCGCTTGTCGTAATCATACACCTGCTGTCTACAAACTCGTTTATGCACATTTTTTAACCCATCACTACCCAGTAGTTGCTGACTGATAGGGGGTCTGTCGAAGTGCATTCATAGGAATCCGATATGCTCTTCCAGACTGCCAACGGCGACTAAATCAGCACCTATGGGGAGAAAACACAAGCAGTGTCTCTTGAGCTTAAGAAATTTTTTACAAGGATGTTTATAGTATATAATATAAGAACCGCTATTATCGGAACCGATTTTCTCCCATATTGGGATTTTATCATTAATCTTAAAAGTGCTGTGAAACAAACCAAGGCCGTTAATTTCCCTATCAAAATCGAAACAATCGCTATACTTTGACTTAATAGCGAGGTATAATAACCTATAAACCAGAAATAATAGTGGTAAAGTTAGTAACATGGGAAATTTTACTATCCCGACATATTTCCATCACCATATAATCACCCAAAGTATTAGAAGTAACTTAAGGTATTAAACGGAGCTTTTTAAATGAGGAAAATTCGCCCTAAAAAGTCACCCTTTGCCAGTCCTGTTAACTTAATTAAAAAAACGAATATTATTGAGTAACATTAGACTATAATTTAATAAATTCAATTATAGTCAAGGATAAATATTTCTTGCCATTCTTGATTAATTATGTTGCCATGGTTCAAGATTAGACATTTTCTAAAAATTGACTTGAAGGAAGCATTTTGCCAAATTCCGAGCGAAACCACTCCCATAGAGAAAACTACAATGTCTACCTCGATAGGTAGTTACGAATTGGTCTATATGCCCCAAGAACTTTGCAATGCCACTCATTCTTTCCAAAGATTTATTAACCATGCCTTACTAGGGTTAAATTGCAAGCAAAGATGCGGAGAAACATTAACATCCTTTAGTGCATCTCCTCGAAAGTTTTAGGTTACAAATTTATTTGGCGCGTATGTATTCGAAGTAGACTGTAGACTTTATTGGATTTACAATCAATTCCAAAGTTACATTCCCTGAAGTTAGTGAAATTGAAGTTATTAGTGGGTTTATAATGTCTACAAATATTTGGGACGAGAAGCTCATTAATTTTCACCGAAGTTTTGTGTAAACAGTTGGGACTGACATTATTCACCTAATCAGACTGTTAGGTTAATGAATAAAATAAACAACCTCAGGCACAATTTT
This sequence comes from Ceratothoa steindachneri, assembly GCA_963969495.1. NCBI lineage: Eukaryota > Metazoa > Arthropoda > Malacostraca > Isopoda > Cymothoidae > Ceratothoa > Ceratothoa steindachneri. The sequence goes on from OZ018322.1 coordinate 195,728,573, forward strand.
AAACCAATTCTTTGGCGTGGAAAGGGAAGTTTTGGGTTAATGCATCTATGCTTTCAAGGGGGCTGAACTCAATTAGTCTACATTTAATAGATAACTGTTGAGTATTTTCTTATCCAACAAACACTTCAAACATACGTTAAAATATAAATGCATTAATATACTGAAGGACTACCGCGCCACCTTAGTGCATTTGGCTCCCACACGATGAAAAATTGCTTAGAGAAGGCATGCGCCCATGAATTCATTAGCTAATTTACTTACGACATTTGACATATTTCGCACCCTCAGAACCCGAGTAACTCGCATTTATGAAGATCGATCGAGACAGAGGGCACCCAACTCTCTCCCTCACAATTAGACATATTTCCCACTGTGCAAGGTAATAGTAATATGCCATTTTCCCTAATTTCTCCAGGTATACCATTTTTCTTAACACTGGACCACATGAAATTACATGAAATTAGCTTATCTGCGTCTCGGAACCTCATTATTTGTGAACTTCCACAAGGGTGAGTGAGACTTTGCATCTATCCTCACCTTAGAAAAACTAGTTTGTGACAAATTACACAAGTTAGATTGTTTCGGTACCCAGTGCACTCTGAAATAAACTTCGGACCTCTTCGTATAGAAGGGTGTGTGTAATTAAGTCCAGAATCGTGTCAGCAGTTGGCTTGCATGCATGGAAGCAAAAATACACCGACACACAAAGACCCCTTTCATGCAATTTTACCCCAATGATAGAAAACATTGTGTATCTCTAGTCATCGTTGAACCATTTCCTACAAACAAGGAGAGATTTAAATACTTAATAGCCATCTGCGGATACACGAAATGGTTAGAAGCCTGTCCCTTAAAGACATGACTTCTGAGTCTGTGATTTAAGACATCTTTAAGGGTTTCATATTACAATTCAACGCACCGGCGATAACCTTCACAGACAAAACATTACATTTCCATGCGGGACTATTCAACCAATTATTGCAATTAACAACAACTTAGCATGTGGATATTACATTGGGAAATCCACGTGTGAATGTTCTCGTTGAACCCGTAAATAAAGCTTTAAAAATATCGCTCTTTGCAAGAGAAAGTCCTCCAAAATGGCTGAAAACACCATATGTAACTCTCCAAAAGGGAATGAACTGTATTCTCATGCACAAGTACTGACGGAAATAGTTTGAGGATTTCTGGCTATATTTTTTACCAGAAGTGATTATCCCTTTAAAACAAAGTATATGTTAAGTCTTAAATCTATAATGAATAAAGCACAACCCATAATTGCAAGGGGCCTCAAACAACAAAACGCTTGAGTCTCTAAACAGTAAGAAGAGTGTACTCAAGCTTTCGCAGTAGAGAGCCAAATATGTAACAGTAGCATACCACCTTAAATAGGCCCGCATAAGATAATACAACGCAATAGACACGCAAATGAACTAAAAGGGATAATTAAACCCGTTTTTAGGACCACAACGACACCTGAAATCATGACGGACGCACCACTTCCCACGAAGAAATCAATAAAGTGCGTGAGATGGAATGTGCGATCAAAATGTATAAATCCTTTTCTTTCGAGACGAAAAAACTGAAGAACATGTGAATACTCTAATCGTTACCTAGATTTCCCATTTCCCCCCTAGTTTGCTCGCTCTTCCTTCACTTGGTAACGGCTATTTGAACAACTAATTGTGATATATGGAAAAATCGCTCATCAAGTAGCAGTTATTTTATTCTTGTTAATAATAAATGATCAATTTATATTTTGGAATTGAAAATGTACCCGTAATATTCCTAACTGATTTATCTTCTCGTTTGTTGTAAAAATATTTTCGACCATTATATTTTCCCCCTTTCCTATTTCGTCAGTCTGTCACTCTTTGTCTGTTTATTTTTCATGTGTTTAGGTATCTCTTTTCTCTTTAAGGATATGCGGTCTTTTCTTAGAGTTTCGTTGCTGGAATGGATTTGATCATCTGACCTGAAGCCGGTTGTGCTGTATTAAGTAAAATTAAGCAAATATATTTTGTTTTTGTATTTTAAGTAAATGCATGACGATTGGATCTAAGAGAAAATCACAATACCTTATCACGTGTTTATAAGGATTCTTCCGTCTACTACGAATGAGACAGACAGAGCGAATTTTGGCAATGACTCGTATAAAATATTTGAAATCTTAAAAGTTCAAATTAACTTTGTATTTAATGAAGTATTCGCAAATATCATGCTATTTCTTTAGTTTCAGATCTTTTCAGGTCTAAAACTGATTCCTATATGAGAGCGAATCCTCACTTAAAGGTGGCGCAGAGTTCTGGTAATGTTTTTGGCTTAAAACTCTTAGTCTTTCCACATGAAGATAAACAATACCACTACAAAAACGCTTGGATATCTTTTAATAAAGGTCTTAAAGTTCACTTTAAATTGAGCATCCTGTTGATGTATTTATGACTTGTCCAGCTAAAATGATTAGCACCAATTAGTTCTAATCATCTATATACCTTTATCGCTCTATTCTTTCTGTCGGCTTCCTCCTCAATCATTCAACCAATAAATAAGTAAAATTGCTTTCATTGAATTAAACAAGCCACTCCCTCACTTTCGATTATAAAATACTGAGGCTGTCATAGCTTTACACCTCTCCTGCTTCCACGTAATTTGAAATGCCTTTCCTGGGCTAAAATTAGATGATCCCTATCAGAGGTCTTATCATTTATATAAATAAAGACCACAAATTGTATTTCTTTCATGCTTCATGAAAAAGAGTTTGGTATAATATTCTCTTATCAATTGCGTTCACTTGGCAATTTCTCCACATATACGTGCTACGCACAAAATTGGCGTTAACTCAGTGTATAAATGTTGATAAATGACAATTTCTTTGGATGGAAACTCAACAAATTCTAGACCCAAACAAATCTCTTGTAGTGTTTGTCAGCTGAAATTTAGGTTTAATTTAGTGAAAGTTGATTAATTCTGTATTTTTCAGTGGTCATTATATTTTTTCCACCCTGTCCTGGTAAATTTTAAAATTCTTCCTTAATTGAGTTTAGTTTTTATTTCTCTTTTCCAGTTTTTTATTGGTTCAATTATTTTCCTTTTGCTTTGTCGCTCAATCCCTCCCATACCGAGTCAATTTGTTTCTAGAGTATCAAATCATATTTTTATTTACAGTATTTCAATTTAAAGGTAGGATGCAATAATTTGGAATTGCTGAATGGATGTTTGCAAGGTTTTAATGAGAATGAGAAAGTAGTTGTAATGGGTGATCTGAACGCAAGGGTAGGTGATCGAGTAGTGAATGGGGTAGTTGGGAAATATGGAGTTCCGGGAGTGAATGATAATGTTGTAAGGCTCGTGGAAATGTGTGTTGAAATAGAGATGGTAGTTGGCCTTACATGGTTGGAAAAGAAAGAGCACAAAAAGTATACCTGGGAAAGACTGAGTAGGAAGGTGGGAGAAAGGATAATTGGGGTTTAAAGAAGTATTTTAGATTATGTTCTGATAGGAAGAGAGAATGTGAAGAGACTTTTGGATGTAGATGTAAAGAGGGGGATTGTGGGAGACTTATCTGACCATCACCTGGTGATAGCAGAAGTAAGAGTAAAGAGTGAATGGGTTGTCAAACGAAGCTGCTTGCCAAAGAAGGGGGTGGTAAGGGTGGAGAAGCTGAAAGAAGCGAGGTACAAGGAAGAATACAAAGAGTTGGTGGCAAGGAAGTGGGAAGTGATAAGAGAGTCTGGGGGTTTGGATGTGGAAGATGAGTGTAAGTTGATGCGTGAGAACATAGAAGAAGCTGCCAGGAAAGCATGTGGAATTAGGGTGCTTGGAAGAGGGAGAGTTAGGAAGGGCAGTGAATGATGGAATACTGAAGTGGAATAATTAGTGAAAGAGAGGCGTGAACTGTTCAAAAGATATAAACAGAACAGAAGCGCAGAATACGAGGTGAAGTATAGGAGGAGGCGACAGGAGGTGAAAAATTGAGTGGCTGAGCTGAAAAGAGAAGTGAATGATAGGTTGGGTGAAAGAGTGTCCGAGTACTTTACAGAGAGCAAAAGCAATTTGGGAAGGAAGTAAATTGTGAGATAAAGAAGAAAGAGGCGATAAAAATTAGAGTGAAGGATGGAAGGAGTGAAGTAATCAGTACAGATGAAAAAGTAAGGAAGTGATGGATGAATATTTTTAGAATTTGCTAAATCTGAACGATAGTAGAGAAGTAAAAACAAATCTATTATATAACATCTCCGCCAAAATGTCTATGAGGAGAGGTTTGCAAACAAAATAAAGATGGCGAAGATAAATGCGTTGAAAGTATTAGCCCACGTAATCTAGGGACTGTTGGCTTTGGGCGATTGATCCCACTAGGTCCCGCAACTTTCCATAATACACCTGACATCTTCTGAGGAAGGGGCAATTACCTGGAAAATAGACCATTATCAAAAATGTTATATCTCGCCCACTGATCATGAAAAACAACCCAGGACCTCACCTAACACCTAAGCAGAGAAGTTATTAAATATATGAATATATTTGCAACATGAAAGATTGTCAGTTCCAACCTCATTCATATATCGAAATGACAGAAGCAAAGTTAAAACGGACAAAGAGTTACCATTTAAACAATTGTGCCTCCAAAACACACACGTTGGAAAGGCTTCGAAGACAAATGGACCGGAAGTCACTCGAAGTTAATACCGAAATCCTAGCACATGCTTCAAACCGCCGACAGCTTTATATATACATATAAGAAAAACAGCCCAAATTAAATGCGCAAACAATCATACAATTCATTCTGCCTCCCTCACGTCTCCGCCCATCTTAATCCTGTGTCCATTATACAGGGTGGGGCAGAAAGGTTGCCTTGATTTCAAAGGTTAATCAAAAACAAACACATGATCATACGAGAAAAAACTTTGTATTTATAAGTACATTAAATGCCATTGTTATTCAAGTGGTTTTGAAAATTGTATCACTTAAGTGACGCTTGCCAATGCCGATGCAGTTTTGAAGTCTCTCTTGAAAGTTTACCATATCCCTTTGAACCCTGTCCTATGGAATTGCATTGATTTCCTGAGTTATTGCTGCCTTTAGATTTTCTACAGTTGCTGGCCGGTGTTGATACACTCGTAATTTTAGGTGCCCCTATAGAAAAAAAATAACAAGGAGCTAAATCCGGGGAAGGTGGGAGCCACCCAATATCGCCTCGCAGAGAAACAAGATAACCCAGAAACATGTCACGGAAAACTCCGAGTGAACGTCGAGTTGTATGTGATGTGGCACCATCTTGTTGGAACCATACATCAGCCGGATTCTGAGCGGCGAGTAACTGGACGATTTCAGGATGGATAAACCTTTCGAGGAGTTCACCATAACGGTTCGATGTAATAGTTAATGTAATACCTTCTTTTTCGAAAAAATAAGGACCCCACACGCCCATGGCACACCATATAGTAACCTTCATACTGTAAAGTGGTCGTTCGTGGAGTTCACGAGGGTTATTGACTGACCAGTATCGAAAGTTCTGTTTATTAACCATCCCCGATAAATGGAAGTGCGCTTCATCACTGCAGATCAGAACAGCTGTTGGGAGGATGGTCTGGAGAATGTCCCGACACAAAGTTGTGCGAGTTTCATAATCTCTCTATCTTAGCTTCTGCATAACCATCATCTTATAGGGATGCATGTAGAGAGACCTTTGTAAGATTCTGCGAACACTT